>CAWUFW010007698.1:600000-977357 GCA_963921515.1 Calotriton arnoldi | reverse complement strand
AAAATGAGCACATTCAGGGGCAGCAAGGGGGCACAGAAAGGAAAAACGAGCACAATCAGGGGCAGCAAGGGGGGCACAGAAAGGAAAAACGAGCACAATCAGGGGCAGCAAGGGGGCACAGAAAGGAAAAACGAGCACAATCAGGGGCAGCAGCAGGGCACACAGACGGAGCTGTGTGGTGGGGGAGCGACCTACCAGTCAAGGTCAGGGGTCGCTCTCTTCACCACGCAGCGGCCGCCATAAATGGGGAGGTGGGAGGGAGGAGCAGGGAATAGGGCAGCGAATGGGCAGTGAGGGGGCAGGGCCGCAGGGGCGCAGCGGCGGGAAACAGGCACAGAAGGGAAAACGAGCACAATCAGGGCATCAAGGGGGCACAGAAAGGAAAAGAAAACGAGCACAATCAGGGGCAGCAAGGGGGCACAGAAAGGAAAATACGAGCACAATCAGGGGCAGCAAGGGGGCACAGAAAGGAAAAACGAGCACAATCAGGGGCAGCAAGGGGGCACAGAAAGGAAAAAACGAGCACAATCAGGGGCAGCAAGGGGGCACAGAAAGGAAAAACGAGCACAATCAGGGGCAGCAAGGGGGGCACAGAAAGGAAAAAACGAGCACAATCAGGGGCAGCAAGGGTGGCACAGAAAGGAAAAACGAGCACAATCAGGGGCAGCAAGGGGGCACAGAAAGGAAAAACGAGCACAATCAGGGGCAGCAGCAGGGCACACAGACGGAGCTGTGTGGTGGGGGAGCGACCTACCAGTCAAGGTCAGGGGTCGCTCAGTCAATCATTCAGGCACTACCCTAGCACTCATCAGTTCACTCAGGCACTACCCTTAGAGTCATCCATTCACTCAGGCACTACCCATGCACTCATCCATTCACCCAGACACTACCCATGCACTCACCCAATCACCCAAACACCCAGGCACTACCCTTGCACTCATCCATTTACTTATGTACTACCCATGTACTCATCCATTCACTCAGGCACTACCCCTGCACTCATTCATTCATGCAGGCACTACCCATGCTCGCATCCAATCACCCAGGAACCACCCATCCACTAATCCATTCACTCAGGCACTTCACATGCACTCATCCATTCACTCAGGCACTACCCATGTACTCAACTATCACCCAGATACTACCATTGCAGTCATCTATTCACCCAGGCACTACCCATCCACTCATCCAATCACCAAGGTTCCACCCATGCACTCATCCAATCACCCAGGCACTACACATGCACTAATTTGATCACCAAGGCACTACCCATGCACTCATCAATCACCCAGGCACTACCCATGTACTCATCCAATCACCAAGGCACTACCCATGCACTCATCCATTCACCCATGCACTACCCATGCACTCATCGTACTTCCCATGCACCTATCAAATCACCCAGGCACTACCCATGCACTCATCCAATCACCCAGGCACTACCCATGCACTCACCCAATCACCCAGGCACTATCCATGCACTCACTCAATCACCCAGGCACTACCCTTGCACTCATCCAATTACCCAGGCACTACCCAGGCACTCAACCAATCAGGCACCACCCTAGCACTCATCCATTCACTCAGGGACTACCCATGTACTAATCCATTCACTCAGGCACTACCCTTGCACTCATCCAATCACCCAAGCACTACCCATGCACTGACCCAATCGCCCAGGCACTATCCATGCACTCACTCAATCATCCAGGCACTACCCTTGCACTCATCCACTTACCCAGGCACTACCCATGCACTCAACCAATCATTTAGGCCCTACCCTAGCACTCATCCATTTACCCACGGATTACCCATGCACATATCCAATCAGCCAGGCACTACTCTTGCACTCATCCATTCACTCATGTACTACCCATGTACTCATCCATTCACTTATGCACTACACATGCACTCATCGTACTACCCATGCACTTATCCAATCACCCAGGCACTACCACAGCACTCGTCCATTCACTCAGGCACTAGCCTTGCACTCATCCATTCACTCAGGCACTAGCCATGCACTCATCCAATCACCCAGGCACTACCCATGCACTCATCCAATCACCCAGGCACTACCCTTGCACTCATCCATTCACTTACGTACTACCTATGTACTCATCCATTCACACAGGCACTACCCATGCATGCATCCAATCGCCCAGGCACTACCCATCCACTAATCCATTCACTCAGGCACTACCCCTGCACTCATCCATTCACTCAGGCACAACCCATGTACTCATCCATTCACCCAGATACTACCTTTGCAGTCATCCAATCACCCAGGCACTACCCATCCACTCATCCACTCACCAAGATTCTACCCATGCACTCATCCAATCACCCAGGCACTACACATGCACTAATTCAATCACTGAGGTACTACCCATGCACTCATCCAATCACCCAGGCACTACCCATGTACTCATCCAATCACCAAGGCACTACCCTTGCACTCATCCAATCACCCAGGCACTACCCATGCACTCAACTATCACCCAGATACTACCATTGCAGTCATCTATTCACCCAGGCACTACCCATCCACTCATCCAATCACCAAGGTTCTACCCATGCACTCATCCAATCACCCAGGCACTACACATGCACTAATTTGATCACCGAGGCACTACCCATGCACTAATCAATCACCCAGGCACTACCCATGCACTCATCCAATCACCCAGGCACTACCCTTGCACTAATCCATTCACTTACGTACTACCCATGTACTCATCCATTCACTCAGGCACTAACCATGCACTCTTCCATTCACACAGGCACTACCCATGCATGCATCCAATCGCCCAGGCTCTACCCATCCACTAATCCATTTACTCAGGCACTACCCCTGCACTCATCCAATCACCCAGGCACTACCCATTCACTCAACTATCACCCAGATACTACCATTGCAGTCATCTATTCACCCAGGCACTACCCATCCACTCATCCAATCACCAAGGTTCTACCCATGCACTCATCCAATCACCCAGGCACTACACATGCACTAATTTGATCACTGAGGCACTACCCATGCACTAATCAATCACCCAGGCACTACCCATGCACTCATCCAATCACCCAGATACTACCTTTGCAGTCATCCAATCACACAGGCACTACCCATCCACTCACCAAGGTTCTACCCATGCACTCATCCAATCACCCAGGAACTACACATGCACTACTTCAATCACTGAGGTACTACCCATGTACTCATCCAATCACCCAGGCACTACCCATGTACTCATCCAATCACCAAGGCACTACCCTTGCACTCATCCAATCACCTAGGAACTACCCATGTACTCATCCATTCATGCAGGCACTACCTTGCATGCATCCATTCACTCAGGCACTATGCATGCACTCATCCATTCATCCAGGCACTACCCATGCACACATCCAATCAGCCAGGCACTACCCTTGCACTCATCTATTCACTAAGGCACACCCATGCTGTCATTCAATGACCCAGGCACTGCCTTTGCACTCATCCATTCACTCATGTACTACCCATGTACTCATCCATTCACTCATGCACTACCCATGAGCTCATGGTACTACCCATGCACTTATCCAATCACCCAGGCACTCCCCATGCACTCATCCAATCACCCAGGCACTACCCATGCACTCACGCAATCACCCAATCACCGAGGCACTACCCATGCACTCACTCAATCACCTAGGCACTACCCTTGCACTCATCCAATTACCCAGGCGCTACCCATGCACTCAACCAATCATTCAGGCACTACCCTAGCACTCATCCGTTCACTCAGGCACTACCCTTACAGTCATCCATTCACTCAGGCACTACCCATGCACTATCCATTTACCCAGACACTACCCATGCACTCACTCAATCACCCAATCACCCAGGCACTACCCATGCACTCATCCAATCAACCAGACACTACCCATGCACTCATCCAGTGACCCAGGAACTACCAATCCACTAATCCATTCACTCAGGCACTACCCATGCACTCATCCATTCACTCAGGCACTACCCATGTACTCATCCAATCACCAAAGCACTATCTTGCAATCATCCATTCACTCAGGCACTATGCATGCACTCATTCATTCATCCAGGCACTAACCATGCACACGTGCATTTACCCAGGCACTTCCCATGCACACATCCAATCAGCCAGGCACTACCCCTGCACTCATATATTCACTCAGGCACTACCCATGCACTCATCCAATGACCCAGGCACTGCCTTTGCACTCATTCATTCACTCATGTACTACCCATGTACTCATCTATTCACACATGCACTACCCATGCACTCATCGTACTACCCATGCACTTATTCAATCACCCAGGCACTACCCTTTCACTCATCCAATTACCCAGGCACTGCCCATGCACTCAACCAATCATTCAGGCACTACCCTAGCACTCATCCATTAACTCAGGCACTACCCTTGTACTCATCCATTCACTCAGGCACTACCCATGCACTCATCCATTCACCCAGGCACTACCCATGCACTCACCCAATCACCCAGGCACTATCCATGCACTCACTCAATCACCCAGGCACTACCCTTGCATTCATCCAATTACCAAGGCCCTACCCATGCACTCAACCACTCATTTAGGCACTACCCTAGCACTCATCCATTCACTCAGGCACTACCCTGGCACTCATCTATTCACTCAGGCACTACCCATGCACTCATCCAATGACCCAGGTACTGCCTTTCCACTCATCCATTCACTCATGTACTACCCATGTACTCATCCACTCACTCACGCACTACCCATGCACTCATTGTACTACCCATGCACTTATCCAATCAGCCAGGCACAACCCTTGCACTCATCCAATCACCCAGGCACTACCCATACACTCACCCAATCATCCAGTCACTATTCATGCACTCACTCAATCACCCAGGCACTACCCTTGCACTCATCCAATTACCCAGGCACTACCCATGCACTCACCCAATCATCCAGTCACTATCCATGCACTCACTCAATCACCCAGGCACTACCCTTGCACTCATCCAATTACCCAGGCACTACCCATGCACTCAACCAATCATTCAGGCACTACCCTAGCACTCATCCATTCACTCAGGCTCTACCCTTGCACTCATCCATTCACTCAGGCACTACCCATGAACTCATCCATTCACCCAGGCACTACCCATGCACTCACCCAATCACCCAGGCACTACCCTTGCACTCATCCAATTACCCAGACACTACCCCAGCACTCAACCAATCATTCAGGCAATACCATGCACTCATCCAATCGCCCAGGCGCTACCCTTGCACTCATCCTTTCACTGAGGCACTACCCATTCACTCATCCAATCACTCAGTCAGTACCCATGCTCTCATCCAATCACTCAGGCACTACCCATGCACGCATCCAATCACCAAGGTACTACCCATGCACTTATACAATCACCCAGGCACTGCCTTTGCACTCATCCATTCACTCATGTACTACCCATGTACTCATCCATTCACTTATGCACTACACATGCACTCATCGTACTACCCATGCACTTATCCAATCACCCAGGCACTACCACAGCACTCGTCCATTCACTCAGGCACTAGCCTTGCACTCATCCATTCACTCAGGCACTACCCGTGCACTAATCCATACACTCAGGCTCTACCCATGCACTCATCCAATCACCCAGGCACTACCCATGCACTCATCCAATCACCCAGGCACTACCCATGCACTCATCCATTCACTTACGTACTACCTATGTACTCATCCATTCACTCAGGCACTACCCATGCACTCATCCATTCACACAGGCACTACCCATGCATGCATCCAATCACCCAGGCACTACCCATCCACTAATCCATTCACTCAGGCACTACCCCTGCACTCATCCATTCACTCAGGCACAACCCATGTACTCATCCAATCACCCAGATACTACCTTTGCAGTCATCCAATCACCCAGGCACTACCCATCCACTCATCCACTCACCAAGATTCTACCCATGCACTCATCCAATCACCCAGGCACTACACATGCACTAATTCAATCACTGAGGTACTACCCATGCACTCATCCAATCACCCAGGCACTACCCATGTACTCATCCAATCACCAAGGCACTACCCTTGCACTCATCCAATCACCCAGGCACTACCCATGCACTCAACTATCACCCAGATAATACCATTGCAGTCATCTATTCACCCAGGCACTACCCATCCACTCATCCAATCACCAAGGTTCTACCCGTGCACTCATCCAATCACCCAGGCACTACACATGCACTAATTTGATCACCGAGGCACTACCCATGCACTAATCAATCACCCAGTCACTACCCATGCACTCATCCAATCACCGAGGCACTACCCATGCACTCATCCAATCACCCAGGCACTACCCTTGCACTAATCCATTCACTTACGTACTACCCATGTACTCATCCATTCACTCAGGCACTACCCATGCACTCTTCCATTCACACAGGCACTACCCATGCATGCATCCAATCGCCCAGGCACTACCCATCCACTAATCCATTTACTCAGGCACTACCCCTGCACTCATCCAATCACCCAGGCACTACCCATTCACTCAACTATCACCCAGATACTACCATTGCAGTCATCTATTCACCCAGGCACTACCCATCCACTCATCCAATCACCAAGGTTCTACCCATGCACTCATCCAATCACCCAGGCACTACACATGCACTAATTTGATCACTGAGGCACTACCCATGCACTAATCAATCACCCAGGCACTACCCATGCACTCATCCAATCACCCAGATACTACCTTTGCAGTCATCCAATCACACAGGCACTACCCATCCACTCACCAAGGTTCTACCCATGCACTCATCCAATCACCCAGGCACTACACATGCACTCACTTCAATCACCGAGGCACTACCCATGCACTCATCCAATCACCTAGGAACTACCCATGTACTCATCCATTCATGCAAGGCACTACCTTGCATGCATCCATTCACTCAGGCACTATGCATGCACTCATCCATTCATCCAGGCACTAACCATGCACACATACATTCACCCAGGCACTACCCATGCACACATCCAATCAGCCAGGCACTGCCCTTGCACTCATCTATTCACTCAGGCACACCCATGCTGTCATTCAATGATCCAGGCACTGCCTTTGCACTCATCCATTCACTCATGTACTACCCATGTACTCATCCATTCACTCATGCACTACCCATGAGCTCATGGTAATACCCATGCACTTATCCAATCACCCAGGCACTCCCCATGCACTCATCCAATTACCCAGGCACTACCCATGCACTCACCCAATCACCCAATCACCGAGACACTACCCATGCACTCACTCAATCACCTAGGCACTACCCTTGCACTCATCCAATTACCCAGGCGCTACCCATGCACTCAACCAATCATTCAGGCACTACCCTAGCACTCATCCGTTCACTCAGGCACTACCCTTACAGTCATCCATTCACTCAGGCACTACCCATGCACTCATCCATTTACCCAGACACTACCCATGCACTCACCCAATCACCCAATCACCCAGGCACTACCCATGCACTCATCCAATCAACCAGACACTACCCATGCACTCATCCAGTGACCCAGGCACTACCCTTGCACTCATCCATTCACTTACGTACTACCCATGTACTCATCCATTCACTCAGGCACTACCCATGCACTCATTCATTCACGCAGGCACTACCCATGCACACATCCAATCACCCAGGAACTACCAATCCACTAATCCATTCACTCAGGCACTACCCATGCACTCATCCATTCACTCAGGCACTACCTATGTACTCATCCAATCACCCAGATACTACCATTGCAGTCATGCATTCACCCAGGCACTACCCACCCACTCATCCAATCACCAAGGTTCTACCCATGCACTCATCCAATCACCCAGGCACTACCCATGTACTCATCCAATCACCAAAGCACTATCTTGCAATCATCCATTCACTCAGGCACTATGCATGCACTCATTCATTCATCCAGGCACTAACCATGCACACGTGCATTTACCCAGGCACTTCCCATGCACACATCCAATCAGCCAGGCACTACCCCTGCACTCATATATTCACTCAGGCACTACCCATGCACTCATCCAATGACCCAGGCACTGCCTTTGCACTCATTCATTCACTCATGTACTACCCATGTACTCATCTATTCACACATGCACTACCCATGCACTCATCGTACTACCCATGCACTTATTCAATCACCCAGGCACTACCCATGCACTCATCCAATCACCCAGGTACTACCCATGCACTCACCCAATCACCAAGCCACTATCCGTGCACTCACTCAATCACCCAGGCACTACCCTTTCACTCATCCAATTACCCAGGCACTGCCCATGCACTCAACCAATCATTCAGGCACTACCCTAGCACTCATCCATTAACTCAGGCACTACCCTTGTACTCATCCATTCACTCAGGCACTACCCATGCACTCATCCATTCACCCAGGCACTACCCATGCACTCACCCAATCACCCAGGCACTATCCATGCACTCACTCAATCACCCAGGCACTACCCTTGCATTCATCCAATTACCAAGGCCCTACCCATGCACTCAACCACTCATTTAGGCACTACCCTAGCACTCATCCATTCACTCAGGCACTACCCTGGCACTCATCTATTCACTCAGGCACTACCCATGCACTCATCCAATGACCCAGGTACTGCCTTTCCACTCATCCATTCACTCATGTACTACCCATGTACTCATCCACTCACTCACGCACTACCCATGCACTCATTGTACTACCCATGCACTTATCCAATCAGCCAGGCACAACCCATGCACTCATCCAATCACCCAGGCACTACCCATACACTCACCCAATCATCCAGTCACTATTCATGCACTCACTCAATCACCCAGGCACTACCCTTGCACTCATCCAATTCACCCAGGCACTACCCATGCACTCACCCAATCATCCAGTCACTATTCATGCACTCACTCAATCACCCAGGCACTACCCTTGCACTCATCCAATTACCCAGGCACTACCCATGCACTCAACCAATCATTCAGGCACTACCCTAGCACTCATCCATTCACTCAGGCTCTACCCTTGCACTCATCCATTCACTCAGGCACTACCCATGAACTCATCCATTCACCCAGGCACTACCCATGCACTCACCCAATCACCCAGGCACTACCCTTGCACTCATCCAATTACCCAGACACTACCCCAGCACTCAACCAATCATTCAGGCAATACCATGCACTCATCCAATCGCCCAGGCGCTACCCTTGCACTCATCCATTCACTGAGGCACTACCCATTCACTCATCCAATCACTCAGTCAGTACCCATGCTCTCATCCAATCACTCAGGCACTACCCATGCACGCATCCAATCACCAAGGTACTACCCATGCACTTATACAATCACCCAGGCACTGCCTTTGCACTCATCCATTCACTCATGTACTACCCATGTACTCATCCATTCACTTATGCACTACACATGCACTCATCGTACTACCCATGCACTTATCCAATCACCCAGGCACTACCACAGCACTCGTCCATTCACTCAGGCACTAGCCTTGCCCTCATCCATTCACTCAGGCACTACCCGTGCACTAATCCATACACTCAGGCTCTACCCATGCACTCATCCAATCACCCAGGCACTACCCATGCACTCATCCAATCACCCAGGCACTACCCTTGCACTCATCCATTCACTTACGTACTACCTATGTACTCATCCATTCACTCAGGCACTACCCATGCACTCATCCATTCACACAGGCACTACCCATGCATGCATTCAATCGCCCAGGCACTACCCATCCACTAATCCATTCACTCAGGCACTACCCCTGCACTCATCCACTCACCAAGATTCTACCCATGCACTCATCCAATCACCCAGGCACTACACATGCACTAATTCAATCACTGAGGTACTACCCATGCACTCATCCAATCACCCAGGCACTACCCATGTACTCATCCAATCACCAAGGCACTACCCTTGCACTCATCCAATCACCCAGGCACTACCCATGCACTCAACTATCACCCAGATACTACCATTGCAGTCATCTATTCACCCAGGCACTACCCATCCACTCATCCAATCACCAAGGTTCTACCCATGCACTCATCCAATCACCCAGGCACTACACATGCACTAATTTGATCACCGAGGCACTACCCATGCACTAATCAATCACCCAGGCACTACCCATGCACTCATCCAATCACCCAGGCACTACCCATGCACTCATCCAATCACCCAGGCACTACCCTTGCACTCATCCATTCACCTACATACTACCCATGTACTCATCCATTCACTCAGGCACTACCCATGCACTCTTCCATTCACACAGGCACTACCCATGCATGCATCCAATCGCCCAGGCACTACCAATCCACTAATCCATTTACTCAGGCACTACCCCTGCACTCATCCAATCACCCAGGCACTACCCATGCACTCAACTATCACCCAGATACTACCATTGCAGTCATCTATTCACCCAGGCACTACCCATCCACTCATCCAATCACCAAGGTTCTACCCATGCACTCATCCAATCACCCAGGCACTACACATGCATTAATTTGATCACCGAGGCACTACCCATGCACTAATCAATCACCCAGGCACTACCCATGCACTCATCCAATCACCCAGATACTACCTTTGCAGTCATCCAATCACACAGGCACTACCCATCCACTCACCAAGGTTCTACCCATGCACTCATCCAATCACCCAGGAACTACACATGCACTACTTCAATCACTGAGGTACTACCCATGCACTCATCCAATCACCCAGGCACTACCCATGTACTCATCCAATCACCAAGGCACTACCCTTGCACTCATCCAATCACCTAGGAACTACCCATGTACTTATCCATTCATGCAGGCACTAACCATGCACACATACATTCACCCAGGCACTACCCATGCACACATCCAATCAGCAAGGCACTACCCTTGCACTCATCTATTCACTCAGGCACACCCATGCTGTCATTCAATGACCCAGGCACTGCCTTTGCACTCATCCATTCACTCATGTACTACCCATGTACTCATCCATTCACTCATGTACTACCCATGAGCTCATGGTACTACCCATGCACTTATCCAATCACCCAGGCACTCCCCATGCACTCATCCAATCACCCAGGCACTACCCATGCACTCACCATCACCCAATCACCGAGGCACTACCCATGCACTCACTCAATCACCTAGGCACTACCCTTGCACTCATCCAATTACCCAGGCGCTACCCTTACAGTCATCCATTCACTCAGGCACTACCCATGCACTCATCCATTTACCCAGACACTACCCATGCACTCACCCAATCACCCAATCACCCAGGCACTACCCATGCACTCATCCAATTAACCAGACACTACCCATGCACTCATCCAGTGACCCAGGCACTACCCTTGCACTCATCCATTCACTTACGTACTACCCATGTACTCATCCATTCACTTAGGCACTACCCATGCACTCATTCATTCACGCAGGCACTACCCATGCACACATCCAATCACCCAGGAACTACCAATCCACTAATCCATTCACTCAGGCACTACCCATGCACTCATCCATTCACTCAGGCACTACCCATGTACTCATCCAATCACCCAGATACTACCATTGCAGTCATGCATTCACCCAGGCACTACCCACCCACTCATCCAATCACCAAGGTTCTACCCATGCACTCATCCAATCACCCAGGTACTACACATGCACTAATTTGATCACTGAGGCACTACCCATGCACTCATCCAATCACCCAGGCACTACCCATGTACTCATCCAATCACCAAGGCACTATCTTGCAATCATCCATTCACTCAGGCACTATGCATGCACTCATTCATTCATCCAAGCACTAACCATGCACACGTGCATTCACCCAGGCACTTCCCATGCACACATCCAATCAGCCAGGCACTACCCCTGCACTCATATATTCACTCAGGCACTACCCATGCACTCATCCAATGACCCAGGCACTGCCTTTGCACTCATTCATTCACTCATGTACTACCCATGTACTCATCTGTTCACACATGCACTACCCATGCATTCATCGTACTACCCATGAACTTATTCAATCACGCAGGCACTACCCATGCACTCATCCAATCACCCAGGTACTACCCATGCACTCACCCAATCACCAAGCCACTATCCGTGCACTCACTCAATCACCCAGGCACTACCGTTTCACTCATCCAATTACCCAGGCACTGCCCATGCACTCAACCAATCATTCAGGCACTACCCTAGCACTCATCCATTAACTCAGGCACTACCCTTGTACTCATCCATTCACTCAAGCACTACCCATGCACTCATCCATTCACCCAGGCACTACCCATGCACTCACCCAATCACCCAGGCACTATCCATGCACTCACTCAATCACCCAGGCACTCCCCTTGCATTCATCCAATTACCAAGGCACTACCCATGCACTCAACCACTCATTTAGGCACTACCCTAGTCATCATCCATTCACTCAGGCATTACCCTGGCACTCATCTATTCACTCAGGCACTACCCATGCACTCATCCAATGACCCAGGTACTGCCTTTCCACTCATCCATTCACTCATGTACTACTCATGTACTCATCCACTCACTCATGCACTACCCATGCACTCATTGTACTACCCATGCACTTATCCAATCAGCCAGGCACAACCCATGCACTCATCCAATCACCCAGGCACTACCCATACACTCACCCAATCATCCAGTCACTATTCATGCACTCACTCAATCACCCAGGCACTAGCCTTGCACTCATCCATTCACTCAGGCACTACCTGTGCACTAATCCATACACTCAGGCTCTACCCATGCACTCATCCAATCACCCAGGCACTACCCATGCACTCATCCAATCACCCAGGCACTACCCTTGCACTCATCCATTCACTTACGTACTACCTATGTACTCATCCATTCACTCAGGCACTACCCATGCACTCATCCATTCACACAGGCACTACCCATGCATGCATCCAATCGCCCAGGCACTACCCATCCACTAATCCATTCACTCAGGCACTACCCCTGCACTCATCCACTCACCAAGATTCTACCCATGCACTCATCCAATCACCCAGGCACTACACATGCACTAATTCAATCACTGAGGTACTACCCATGCACTCATCCAATCACCCAGGCACTACCCATGTACTCATCCAATCACCAAGGCACTACCCTTGCACTCATCCAATCACCCAGGCACTACCCATGCACTCAACTATCACCCAGATACTACCATTGCAGTCATCTATTCACCCAGGCACTACCCATCCACTCATCCAATCACCAAGGTTCTACCCATGCACTCATCCAATCACCCAGGCACTACACATGCACTAATTTGATCACCGAGGCACTACCCATGCACTAATCAATCACCCAGGCACTACCCATGCACTCATCCAATCACCCAGGCACTACCCATGCACTCATCCAATCACCCAGGCACTACCCTTGCACTCATCCATTCACTTACGTACTACCCATGTACTCATCCATTCACTCAGGCACTACCCATGCACTCTTCCATTCACACAGGCACTACCCATGCATGCATCCAATCGCCCAGGCACTACCCATCCACTAATCCATTTACTCAGGCACTACCCCTGCACTCATCCAATCACCCAGGCACTACCCATGCACTCAACTATCACCCAGATACTACCATTGCAGTCATCTATTCACCCAGGCACTACCCATCCACTCATCCAATCACCAAGGTTCTACCCATGCACTCATCCAATCACCCAGGCACTACACATGCATTAATTTGATCACCGAGGCACTACCCATGCACTCATCCAATCACCCAGATACTACCTTTGCAGTCATCCAATCACAAAGGCACTACCCATCCACTCACCAAGGTTCTACCCATGCACTCATCCAATCACCCAGGAACTACACATGCACTACTTCAATCACTGAGGTACTACCCATGCACTCATCCAATCACCCAGGCACTACCCATGTACTCATCCAATCACCAAGGCACTACCCTTGCACTCATCCAATCACCTAGGAACTACCCATGTACTTATCCATTCATGCAGGCACTAACCATGCACACATACATTAACCCAGGCACTACCCATGCACACATCCAATCAGCAAGGCACTACCCTTGCACTCATCTATTCACTCAGGCACACCCATGCTGTCATTCAATGACCCAGGCACTGCCTTTGCACTCATCCATTCACTCATCTACTACCCATGCACTCATCCAATCACCCAGGAACTACACATGCACTACTTCAATCACTGAGGTACTACCCATGCACTCATCCAATCACCCAGGCACTACCCATGTACTCATCCAATCACCAAGGCACTACCCTTGCACTCATCCAATCACCTAGGAACTACCCATGTACTTATCCATTCATGCAGGCACTAACCATGCACACATACATTCACCCAGGCACTACCCATGCACACATCCAATCAGCAAGGCACTACCCTTGCACTCATCTATTCACTCAGGCACACCCATGCTGTCATTCAATGACCCAGGCACTGCCTTTGCACTCATCCATTCACTCATGTACTACCCATGTACTCATCCATTCACTCATGTACTACCCATGAGCTCATGGTACTACCCATGCACTTATCCAATCACCCAGGCACTCCCCATGCACTCATCCAATCACCCAGGCACTACCCATGCACTCACCCAATCACCGAGGCACTACCCATGCACTCACTCAATCACCTAGGCACTACCCTTGCACTCATCCAATTACCCAGGCGCTACCCTTACAGTCATCCATTCACTCAGGCACTACCCATGCACTCATCCATTTACCCAGACACTACCCATGCACTCACCCAATCACCCAATCACCCAGGCACTACCCATGCACTCATCCAATTAACCAGACACTACCCATGCACTCATCCAGTGACCCAGGCACTACCCTTGCACTCATCCATTCACTTACGTACTACCCATGTACTCATCCATTCACTTAGGCACTACCCATGCACTCATTCATTCACGCAGGCACTACCCATGCACACATCCAATCACCCAGGAACTACCAATCCACTAATCCATTCACTCAGGCACTACCCATGCACTCATCCATTCACTCAGGCACTACCCATGTACTCATCCAATCACCCAGATACTACCATTGCAGTCATGCATTCACCCAGGCACTACCCACCCACTCATCCAATCACCAAGGTTCTACCCATGCACTCATCCAATCACCCAGGTACTACACATGCACTAATTTGATCACTGAGGCACTACCCATGCACTCATCCAATCACCCAGGCACTACCCATGTACTCATCCAATCACCAAGGCACTATCTTGCAATCATCCATTCACTCAGGCACTATGCATGCACTCATTCATTCATCCAAGCACTAACCATGCACACGTGCATTCACCCAGGCACTTCCCATGCACACATCCAATCAGCCAGGCACTACCCCTGCACTCATATATTCACTCAGGCACTACCCATGCACTCATCCAATGACCCAGGCACTGCCTTTGCACTCATTCATTCACTCATGTACTACCCATGTACTCATCTGTTCACACATGCACTACCCATGCATTCATCGTACTACCCATGAACTTATTCAATCACGCAGGCACTACCCATGCACTCATCCAATCACCCAGGTACTACCCATGCACTCACCCAATCACCAAGCCACTATCCGTGCACTCACTCAATCACCCAGGCACTACCGTTTCACTCATCCAATTACCCAGGCACTGCCCATGCACTCAACCAATCATTCAGGCACTACCCTAGCACTCATCCATTAACTCAGGCACTACCCTTGTACTCATCCATTCACTCAAGCACTACCCATGCACTCATCCATTCACCCAGGCACTACCCATGCACTCACCCAATCACCCAGGCACTATCCATGCACTCACTCAATCACCCAGGCACTCCCCTTGCATTCATCCAATTACCAAGGCACTACCCATGCACTCAACCACTCATTTAGGCACTACCCTAGTCATCATCCATTCACTCAGGCATTACCCTGGCACTCATCTATTCACTCAGGCACTACCCATGCACTCATCCAATGACCCAGGTACTGCCTTTCCACTCATCCATTCACTCATGTACTACTCATGTACTCATCCACTCACTCATGCACTACCCATGCACTCATTGTACTACCCATGCACTTATCCAATCAGCCAGGCACAACCCATGCACTCATCCAATCACCCAGGCACTACCCATACACTCACCCAATCATCCAGTCACTATTCATGCACTCACTCAATCACCCAGGCACTAGCCTTGCACTCATCCATTCACTCAGGCACTACCTGTGCACTAATCCATACACTCAGGCTCTACCCATGCACTCATCCAATCACCCAGGCACTACCCATGCACTCATCCAATCACCCAGGCACTACCCTTGCACTCATCCATTCACTTACGTACTACCTATGTACTCATCCATTCACTCAGGCACTACCCATGCACTCATCCATTCACACAGGCACTACCCATGCATGCATCCAATCGCCCAGGCACTACCCATCCACTAATCCATTCACTCAGGCACTACCCCTGCACTCATCCACTCACCAAGATTCTACCCATGCACTCATCCAATCACCCAGGCACTACACATGCACTAATTTGATCACCGAGGCACTACCCATGCACTAATCAATCACCCAGGCACTACCCATGCACTCATCCAATCACCCAGGCACTACCCATGCACTCATCCAATCACCCAGGCACTACCCTTGCACTCATCCATTCACTTACGTACTACCCATGTACTCATCCATTCACTCAGGCACTACCCATGCACTCTTCCATTCACACAGGCACTACCCATGCATGCATCCAATCGCCCAGGCACTACCCATCCACTAATCCATTTACTCAGGCACTACCCCTGCACTCATCCAATCACCCAGGCACTACCCATGCACTCAACTATCACCCAGATACTACCATTGCAGTCATCTATTCACCCAGGCACTACCCATCCACTCATCCAATCACCAAGGTTCTACCCATGCACTCATCCAATCACCCAGGCACTACACATGCATTAATTTGATCACCGAGGCACTACCCATGCACTCATCCAATCACCCAGATACTACCTTTGCAGTCATCCAATCACAAAGGCACTACCCATCCACTCACCAAGGTTCTACCCATGCACTCATCCAATCACCCAGGAACTACACATGCACTACTTCAATCACTGAGGTACTACCCATGCACTCATCCAATCACCCAGGCACTACCCATGTACTCATCCAATCACCAAGGCACTACCCTTGCACTCATCCAATCACCTAGGAACTACCCATGTACTTATCCATTCATGCAGGCACTAACCATGCACACATACATTAACCCAGGCACTACCCATGCACACATCCAATCAGCAAGGCACTACCCTTGCACTCATCTATTCACTCAGGCACACCCATGCTGTCATTCAATGACCCAGGCACTGCCTTTGCACTCATCCATTCACTCATCTACTACCCATGTACTCATCCATTCACTCATGCACTACCCATGAGCTCATGGTACTACCCATGCACTTATCCAATCACCCAGGCACTCCCCATGCACTCATCCAATCACCCAGGCACTACCCATGCACTCACCCAATCACCCAATCACTGAGGCACTACCCATGCACTCACTCAATCACCTAGGCACTACCCTTGCACTCATCCAATTACCCAGGCGCTACCCTTACAGTCATCCATTCACTCAGGCACTACCCATGCACTCTTCCATTTACCCAGACACTACCCATGCACTCACCCAATCACCCAATCACCCAGGCACTACCCATGCACTCATCCAATCAACCAGACACTACCCATGCACTCATCCAGTGACCCAGGCACTACCCTTGCACTCATCCATTCACTTACGTACTACCCATGTACTCATCCATTCACTTAGGCACTACCCATGCACTCATTCATTCACGCAGGCACTACCCATGCACACATCCAATCGCCCAGGAACTACCAATCCACTTATCCATTCACTCAGGCACTACCCATGCACTCATCCATTCACTCAGGCACTACCCATGTACTCATCCAATCACCCAGATACTACCATTGCAGTCATGCATTCACCCAGGCACTACCCACCCACTCATCCAATCACCAAGGTTCTACCCATGCACTCATCCAATCACCCAGGCACTACACATGCACTAATTTGATCACTGAGGCACTACCCATGCACTCATCCAATCACCCAGGCACTACCCATGTACTCATCCAATCACCAAGGCACTATCTTGCAATCATCCATTCACTCAGGCACTATGCATGCACTCATTCATTCATCCAAGCACTAACCATGCACACGTGCATTCACCCAGGCACTTCCCATGCACACATCCAATCAGCCAGGCACTACCCCTGCACTCCTATATTCACTCAGGCACTACCCATGCACTCACCCAATGACCCAGGCACTGCCTTTGCACTAATTCATTCACTCATGTACTACCCATGTACTCATCTGTTCACACATGCACTACCCATGCACTCATCGTACTACCCATGCACTTATTCAATCACCCAGGCACTACCCATGCACTCATCCAATCACCCAGGTACTACCCATGCACTCACCCAATCACCAAGCCACTATCCGTGCACTCACTCAATCACCCAGGCACTACCCTTTCACTCATCCAATTACCCAGGCACTGCCCATGCACTCAACCAATCATTCAGGCACTACCCTAGCACTCATCCATTAACTCAGGCACTACCCTTGTACTCATCCATTCACTCAGGCACTACCCATGCACTCATCCATTCACCCAGGCACTACCCATGCACTCACCCAATCACCCAGGCACTATCCATGCACTCACTCAATCACCCAGGCACTCCCCTTGCATTCATCCAATTACCAAGGCACTACCCATGCACTCAACCACTCATTTAGGCACAACCCTAGCACTCATCCATTCACTCAGGCACTACCCTGGCACTCATCTATTCACTCAGGCACTACCCATGCACTCATCCAATGACCCAGGTACTGCCTTTCCACTCATCCATTCACTCATGTACTACCCATGTACTCATCCACTCACTCATGCACTACCCATGCACTCATTGTACTACCCATGCACTTATCCAATCAGCCAGGCACAACCCATGCACTCATCCAATCACCCAGGCACTACCCATACACTCACCCAATCATCCAGTCACTATTCATGCACTCACTCAATCACCCAGGCACTACCCTTGCACTCATCCAATTACCCAGGCACTACCCATGCACTCAACCAATCATTCAGGCACTACCCTAGCACTCATCCATTCACTCAGGCACTACCCTTGCACTCATCCATTCACTCAGGCACTACCCATGAACTCATCCATTCTCCCAGGCACTACCCATGCACTCACCCAATCACCCAGGCACTACCCTTGCACTCATCCAATTACCCAGGCACTACCCCAGCACTCAACCAATCATTCAGGCAATACCATGCACTCATCCAATTGCCCAGGCGCTACCCTTGCACTCATCCATTCACTTAGGCACTACCCATTCACTCATCCAATCACTCAGTCAGTACCCATGCTCTCATCCAATCACTCAGGCACTACCCATCCACTTATCCAATCACCCAGGCACTACCATAGCACTCGTCCGATCACTGAGGTACTACCCATGCACTCATCCAATCACCCAGGCACTACCCATGTGCACATCGTCCATTCACCCAGGCACTACCCATGCACTACATCCAATCAGCCCAGGCACTACCCACTGCACTCATCCATTCACTCAGGCACTACCCATGCACTCATCCAATGACCCAGGCACTACCCTTGCACTCATTCATTCACTTACGTACTACCCATGTACTCATCCATTCACTCAGGCACTACCCATGCACTCATTCATTCACGCAGGCACTACCCATGCACTCATCCAATCGCCCAGGCACTACCAATCCACTTATCCATTCACTCAGGCACTACCCATGCACTCATCCATTCACTCAGGCACTACCCATGTACTCATCCAATCACCCAGATACTACCATTGCAGTCATCCAATCACCCAGGCACTACCCATCCACTCATCCAATCACCAAGGTTCTACCCATGCACTCATCCAATCACCCAGGCACTACACATGCACTAATTCTAATCACTGAGGCACTACCCATGCACTCATCCAATCACCCAGGCACTACCCATGTACTCATCCAATCACCAAGGCACTATCTTGCAATCATCCATTCACTCCAGGCACTATGCATGCACTCATTCATTCATCCAAGCACTAACCATGCACACGTGCATTCACCCAGGCACTTCCCATGCACACATCCAATCAGCCAGGCACTACCCCTGCACTCCTATATTCACTCAGGCACTACCCATGCACTCACCCAATGACCCAGGCACTGCCTTTGCACTAATTCATTCACTCATGTACTACCCATGTACTCATCCATTCACACATGCACTACCCATGCACTCATCGTACTACCCATGCACTTATTCAATCACCCAGGCACTACCCATGCACTCATCCAATCACCCAGGTACTACCCATGCACTCACCCAATCACCATAGCCACTATCCGTGCACTCACTCAATCACCCAGGCACTACCCTTTCACTCATCCACTACCCAGGCACTGCCCATGCACTCAACCAATCATTCAGGCACTACCCTAGCACTCATCCATTAACTCAGGCACTACCCTTTACAGTCATCCATTCACCAGGCACTACCCATGCACTCTTCCATTTACCCAGACACTACCCATGCACTCACCCAATCACCCAATCATCCAGGCACTACCCATGCACTCATCCAATTACCCAGGCACTACCCATGCACTCAACCAATCATTCAGGCACTACCCTAGCACTCATACATTCACTCAGGCACTACCCTTGCACTCATCCATTCACTCAGGCACTACCCATGAACTCATCCATTCTCCCAGGCACTACCCATGCACTCACCCAATCACCCAGGCACTACCCTTGCACTCATCCATTACCCAGGCACTACCCCAGCACTCAACCAATCATTCAGGCAATACCATGCACTCATCCAATTGCCCAGGCGCTACCCTTGCACTCATCCATTCACTTAGGCACTACCCATTCACTCATCCAATCACTCAGTCAGTACCCATGCTCTCATCCAATCACTCAGGCACTACCCATCCACTTATCCAATCACCCAGGCACTACCATAGCACTCGTCCGATCACTGAGGTACTACCCATGCACTCATCCAATCACCCAGGCACTACCCATGTACTCATCCAATCACCAAGGCACTACCCTTGCACTCATCCAATCACCTAGGAACTACCCATGTACTTATCCATTCATGCAGGCACTAACCATGCACACATACATTAACCCAGGCACTACCCATGCACACATCCAATCAGCAAGGCACTACCCTTGCACTCATCTATTCACTCAGGCACACCCATGCTGTCATTCAATGACCCAGGCACTGCCTTTGCACTCATCCATTCACTCATCTACTACCCATGTACTCATCCATTCACTCATGCACTACCCATGAGCTCATGGTACTACCCATGCACTTATCCAATCACCCAGGCACTCCCCATGCACTCATCCAATCACCCAGGCACTACCCATGCACTCACCCAATCACCCAATCACTGAGGCACTACCCATGCACTCACTCAATCACCTAGGCACTACCCTTGCACTCATCCAATTACCCAGGCGCTACCCTTACAGTCATCCATTCACTCAGGCACTACCCATGCACTCTTCCATTTACCCAGACACTACCCATGCACTCACCCAATCACCCAATCACCCAGACACTACCCATGCACTCATCCAGTGACCCAGGCACTACCCTTGCACTCATCCATTCACTTACGTACTACCCATGTACTCATCCATTCACTTAGGCACTACCCATGCACTCATTCATTCACGCAGGCACTACCCATGCACACATCCAATCGCCCAGGAACTACCAATCCACTTATCCATTCACTCAGGCACTACCCATGCACTCATCCATTCACTCAGGCACTACCCATGTACTCATCCAATCACCCAGATACTACCATTGCAGTCATGCATTCACCCAGGCACTACCCACCCACTCATCCAATCACCAAGGTTCTACCCATGCACTCATCCAATCACCCAGGCACTACACATGCACTAATTTGATCACTGAGGCACTACCCATGCACTCATCCAATCACCCAGGCACTACCCATGTACTCATCCAATCACCAAGGCACTATCTTGCAATCATCCATTCACTCAGGCACTATGCATGCACTCATTCATTCATCCAAGCACTAACCATGCACACGTGCATTCACCCAGGCACTTCCCATGCACACATCCAATCAGCCAGGCACTACCCCTGCACTCCTATATTCACTCAGGCACTACCCATGCACTCACCCAATGACCCAGGCACTGCCTTTGCACTAATTCATTCACTCATGTACTACCCATGTACTCATCTGTTCACACATGCACTACCCATGCACTCATCGTACTACCCATGCACTTATTCAATCACCCAGGCACTACCCATGCACTCATCCAATCACCCAGGTACTACCCATGCACTCACCCAATCACCAAGCCACTATCCGTGCACTCACTCAATCACCCAGGCACTACCCTTTCACTCATCCAATTACCCAGGCACTGCCCATGCACTCAACCAATCATTCAGGCACTACCCTAGCACTCATCCATTAACTCAGGCACTACCCTTGTACTCATCCATTCACTCAGGCACTACCCATGCACTCATCCATTCACCCAGGCACTACCCATGCACTCACCCAATCACCCAGGCACTATCCATGCACTCACTCAATCACCCAGGCACTCCCCTTGCATTCATCCAATTACCAAGGCACTACCCATGCACTCAACCACTCATTTAGGCACTACCCTAGCACACATCCATTCACTCAGGCACTACCCTGGCACTCATCTATTCACTCAGGCACTACCCATGCACTCATCCAATGACCCAGGTACTGCCTTTCCACTCATCCATTCACTCATGTACTACCCATGTACTCATCCACTCACTCATGCACTACCCATGCACTCATTGTACTACCCATGCACTTATCCAATCAGCCAGGCACAACCCATGCACTCATCCAATCACCCAGGCACTACCCATACACTCACCCAATCATCCAGTCACTATTCATGCACTCACTCAATCACCCAGGCACTACCCTTGCACTCATCCAATTACCCAGGCACTACCCATGCACTCAACCAATCATTCAGGCACTACCCTAGCACTCATCCATTCACTCAGGCACTACCCTTGCACTCATCCATTCACTCAGGCACTACCCATGAACTCATCCATTCTCCCAGGCACTACCCATGCACTCACCCAATCACCCAGGCACTACCCTTGCACTCATCCAATTACCCAGGCACTACCCCAGCACTCAACCAATCATTCAGGCAATACCATGCACTCATCCAATTGCCCAGGCGCTACCCTTGCACTCATCCATTCACTTAGGCACTACCCATTCACTCATCCAATCACTCAGTCAGTACCCATGCTCTCATCCAATCACTCAGGCACTACCCATGCACTTATCCAATCACCCAGGCACTACCATAGCACTCGTCCGTTCACTCAGGCACTACCCATGCACTCATCCATTCACACAGGCACTACCTTGCACTCATCCATTCATCCAGGCACTAACCATGCACACATCCATTCACCCAAGCACTACCCATGCACACATCCAATCAGCCAGGCACTAACCTTGCACTCATCCATTCACTTACGTACTACCCATGTACTCATCCAATCACTCAGTCAGTACCCATGCTCTCAGGCACTACCCATGCACTCAACCAATCATTCAGGCACTATCCTAGCACTCATCCATTCACTCAGGCACTACCCGTGCACTAATCTATACACTCAGGCACTAACCTTGCACTCATCCAATCACCCAGGCACTACCCATGCACTCATCCAATCACCCAGGCACTACCCTTGCACTCATCCATTCACTTACGTACTACCCATGTACTCATCCATTCAGTCAGGCACTACCCATGTACGCATCCAATCACCCAGATACTACCATTGCAGTCATCCAACCACCCAGGCACTACCCATCCACTCATCCAATCACCAAGGTTCTACCCATGCACTCATCCAATCACCCAGGCACTACACATGTACTCAACCAATCACCCAGGCACTACCCATGCACTCATCCAATCACCCATGCACTCTTCCAATCACCCAGGCACTACCTGTGCACTCATCCAATAACCCAGATACTACCCATGCACTCATCCATTCACTCAGACACTACCTTTCACTCACCCATTCACTCAGGCACTACCCATGCAGTCATCCAATGACCCAGGCACTACACTTGCACTCATCCATTCACTCACGCACTACCCATGCACTCATCCAGTGACAAAGACACTACCCTTGCACTAATCCATTCACTTACGTACTACCCATGTACTCATCCATTCACTCAGGCACTACCTATGCACTCATTCATTCATGCAGGCACTACCCATGCACGCATCCAATCACCCAGGAAATACCCATCCACTAATACATTCACTCAGGCACTACACATGCACTCATCCATTCACTCAGGCACTACCCATGTACTCATCCAATCACCCAGATACTACCATTGCAGTCATCCATTCACCCAGGCACTACCCATCCACTCATCCAATCACCAAGGTTCTACCCTTGCACTCATCCAATCACCCAGGCACTACACATGCACTAATTTGATCACTGAGGCACTACCCATGCACTCATCCAATCACCCAGGCACTACCCATGTACTCATCCAATCACCAAGGCACTACCCATGCACTCATCCATTCACTCATGCACTACCCATGCACTCATCGTACTACCCATGCACTTATCCAATCACCCAGGCACTACCCATGCACTCATCTAATCACCCAGGCACTACCCATGCACTCACCCAATCACCCAGGCACGATCCATGCACTCACTCAATCACCCAGGCACTACCCTTCCACTCATCCAATTACCCAGGCACTACCCATGCACTCAACCAATCATTCAGGCACTACCCTAGCACTCATCCATTTACTCATGCACTACCATTGCACTCATCCATTCACTCAGGCACTACCCATGCACTCATCCATTCACCCACGCACTACCCATGCACTCACCCAATCACCCAGGCACTATCCATGCACTCACCCAATCACCCAGGCACTACCCTTGCACTCATCCAATTACCCAGGCACTACCCATGCACTCAACCAAACATTTAGGCACTACTATGCACGCATCCAATCATCCAGGCACTACCCTTGCACTTATCCATTCACTGAGGCACTACCCGTGCACTCATCCAATCACTCAGTCAGTACCCATGCTCTCATCCAATCACTCAGGCTCTACCCATTCATGCATCCAATCACCAAGGTACTACCCATGCACTTATCTGATCAACCAGGCACTACCCTTGCATTCATCCAATCACCCAAGCACTACCCATGCACTGACCCAATCACCCAGGCACTAGCTATGCACTCACTCAATCACCCAGGCACTACCCTTGCACTCATCCACTTACCCAGGCACTACCCATGCACTCAGCCAATAATTTAGGCCCTACCCTAGCACTCATCCATTTACCCAGGAACTACCCATGCACATAGCCAATCAGCCAGGCACTGCCCTTGCGCTCATCTATTCACTCAGGCACTACCCATGCACTCATCCAATTACCCAGGCACTGCCTTTGCACTCATCCATTCACTCATGTACTACCCATGTACTCATCCATTCACTCATGCACTACACATGCACTCATCGTACTACCCATGCACCTATCCAATTACCCAGGCACTACCATAGCACTCGTACATTCACTCAGGCACTACCCTTGCACTCATCCATTCACCCAGGCACTACCCGTGCACTAATTCATACACTAAGGCACTACCCATGCACTCATCCAATCACCCAGGCACTACCCATGCACTCATCCAATCACCCAGGCACTACCCTTGCACTCATCCATTCACTTACGTACTACCCATGTACTCATCCATTCACTCAGGCACTACCCATGCACTCATCCATTCACACAGGCACTACCCATGCACGCATCCAATCACCCAGGCACTACCCATCCACTAATCCATTCACTCAGGCACTACCCCTGCACTCATCCATTCACTCAGGCACTACCCATGTACTCATCCAATCACCCAGATACTACCATTGCAGTCATCCAATCACCCAGGCACTACCCATCCACTCATCCCTCACCAAGGTTCTACCCATGCACTCATCCAATCACCCAGGCACTACACATGCACTAATTCAATCACCGAGGCACTACCCATGCACTCATCCAATCACCCAGGCACTACCCATGTACTCATCCAATCACCAAGGCACTACCCTTGCACTCATCCAATCACCCAGGAACTACCCATGCACTCATCCATTCACGCAGGCACTACCTTGCACTTATCCATTCACTCAGGCACTATGCATGCACTCATCCATTCATCAAGGCACTAACCATGCACACATACATTCACCCAGGCACTGCCCATGCACACATCCAATCAGCCAGACACTACCCTTGCACTCATCTATTCACTCAGGCACTACCCATGCTGTCATTCAATGACCCAGGCACTGCCTTTGCACTCATCCATTCACTCATGTACTACCCATGTACTCATCCATTCACTCATGCACTACCCATGAGCTCATGGTACTACCCATGCACTTATCCAATCACCCAGGCACTCCCCATGCACTCATCCAATCACCCAGGCACTACCCATGCACTCACCTAATCACCCAATCACCGAGGCACTACCCATGCACTCACTCAATCACCTAGGCACTACCCTTGCACTCATCCAATTACCCAGGCGCTACCCATGCACTCAACCAATCATTCAGGCACTACCCTAGCACTCATCCGTTCACTCAGGCACTACCCTTACAGTCATCCATTCACTCAGGCACTACCCATGCATTCATCCATTTACCCAGACACTACCCATGCACTCACCCAATCACCCAATCACCCAGGCACTACCCATGCACTCATCCAATCACCCAGACACTACCCATGCACTCATCCAGTGACCCAGGCACTACCCTTGCACTCATCCATTCACTTACGTACTACCCATGTACTCATCCATTCACTCAGGCACTACCCATGCACTCATTCATTCACGCAGGCACTACCCATGCACGCATCCAATCACCCAGGAACTACCAATCCACTAATCCATCCACTCAGGCACTACCCATGCACTCATCCATTCACTCAGGCACTACCCATGTACTCATCCAATCCCCCAGATACTACCATTGCAGTCATGCATTCACCCAGGCACTACCCACCCACTCATCCAATCACCAAGGTTCTACCCATGCACTCATCCAATCACCCAGGCACTACACATGCACTAATTTGATCACTGAGGCACTACCCATGCACTCATTCAATCACCCAGGTACTACCCATGTACTCATCCAATCACCAAGGCACTATCTTGCAATCATCCATTCACTCAGGCACTATGCATGCACTCATTCATTCATCCAGGCACTAACCATGCACACGTGCATTCACCCAGGCACTTCCCATGCACACATCCAATCAGCCAGGCACTACCTCTGCACTCATATATTCACTCAGGCACAACCCATGCACTCATCCAATGACCCAGGCACTGCCTTTGCACTCATTCATTCACTCATGTACTACCCATGTACTCATCTATTGACACATGCAATACCCATGCACTCATCATACTACCCATGCACCTATTCAATCACCCAGGCACTACCCTTGCACTCATCCAATCACCCAGGTACTACCCATGCACTCACCCAATCACCAAGGCACTATCCATGCACTCACTCAATCACCCAGGCACTACCCTTTCACTCATCCAATTACCCAGGCACTACCCATGCACTCAACCAATCATTCAGGCACTACCCTAGCTCTCATCCATTAACTCAGGCACTACCCTTGCACTCATCCATTCACTCAGGCACTACTCATGCACTCATCCATTCACCCAGGCACTACCCATGCACTCACCCAATCACCCAGGCACTATCCATGTACTCACTAAATCACCCAGGCACTACCCTTGCATTCATCCAATTACCAAGGCACTACCCATGTACTCAACCACTCATTCAGGCACTACCCTAGCACTCATCCATTCACTCAGGCACTACCCTGGCACTCATCTATTCACTCAGGCACTACCCATGCACTCATCCAATGACCCAGGGACTGCCTTTCCACTCATCCATTCACTCATGTACTACCCATGTACTCATCCACTCACTAATGCACTACCCATGCACTCATTGTACTACCCATGCACTTATCCAATCAGCCAGGCACAACCCATGCACTCATCCAATCACCCAGGCATTACCCATACACTCACCCAATCATCCACTCACTATTCATGCACTCACTCAATCACCCAGGCACTACCCTTGCACTCATCCAATTACCCAGGCACTACCCATGCAATCAACCAATCATTCAGGCACTACCCTAGCACTCATCCATTCACTCAGGCACTACCCTTGCACTCATCCATTCACTCAGGCACTACCCATGAACTCATCCATTCACCCAGGCACTACCCATGCACTCACCCAATCACCCAGGCACTACCCTTGCACTCATCCAATTACCCAGGCACTACCCCAGCACTCAATCAATCATTCAGGCAATACCATGCACTCATCCAATCGCCCAAGCGCTACCCTTGCACTCATCCATTCACTGGGGCACTACCCATGCACTCATCCAATCACTCAGTCAGTACCCATGCTCTCATCCAGTCACTCAGGCACTACCCATGCACGCATCCAATCACCAAGGTACTACCAATGCACTTATCCAATCACCCAGGCACTACCATAGCACTCATCCATTCACGCAGGCACTACCCTTGCACTCATCCATTCACTCAGGCACTACCCATGCACTGATCCATTCACTCAGGCACTACCCATGCACTCATCCAATCACCCAAGCACTACCCATGCACTCACCCAATCACCCAATCACCCAGGCACTATCCTTGCACTCAATCAATCACCCAGGCACTACCCTTGCACTCATCCACTTCCCCAGGCACTACCCATGCACTCAACCAATCATACAGGCACTACCCTAGCACTCATCCATTCACTCAGGCACTACCCTTGCACTCATCCATTCACTCAGGCACTACCCACGCACTCATCCATTTACCCAGAGACTACCCATGCATACATCCAATCACCCAGAGACTACCCATGCACACATCCAATCACCCAGGCACTACCCATACACTCATCCAATCACCCATGCACTTTTTCAATCACCCAGGCACTACCTATGCATTCATCCAATCACCCAGACACTACCCATGCACTCATCCATTCACTCAGGCACTACCTTTTGCTCATCCATTCACTCAGGCACTACCCATGCACTCATCCAATGACCCAGGCACTACCCATGCACTCAACCAATCATTTAGGCTCTACCCTAGCACTCATCCATTTACCCAGGGACTACCCATGCAGAAATCCAATCAGCCAGGCACTACCATTTCACTCATCTATTCACTCAGGCACTACCCATGCACTCATCCAATTACCCAGGCACTGACTTTGCACTCACCCATTCACTCATGTACTAACCATGTACTCATCCATTCACTCATGCACTACACATGCACTCATCGTACTACCCATGCACTTATCCAATCACCCAGGCACTACCATAGCACTTGTCCATTCACTCAGGCACTACCCATGCACTAATCCATACACTCAGGCACTACCCATGCACTCATCCAATCACCCAGGCACTACCCATGCATTCATCCAATCACCCAGGCACTACCCTTGCACTCATCCATTCACTTACGTACTACCCATGTACTCATCCATTCACTCAGGCACTACCCATGCACACATCCAATGACCCAGGCACTACCCATCCACTAATCCATTCACTCAGGCACTACCCCTGCACTCATCCATTCACTCAGGCACTACCCATGTACGCATCCAATCACCCAGATACTACCATTGCAGTCATCCAATCACCCAGGCACTACCCATCCACTCATCCAATCACCAAGGTTCTACCCATGCACTCATCCAATCACCCAGGCACTACACATGCACTAATTCAATCACCGAGGCACTACCCATGCACTCATCCAATCACCCAGGCACTACCCATGTACTCATCCAATCACCAAGGCACTCACCATGCACTCATCCATTCACTCAGACACTATGCATGCACTCATCCATTCATCCACGCACTAACCATGCACACATCCATTCACCCAGGCACTACCCATGCACACATCCAATCAGCCAGGCACTACCCTTGCACTCATGTATTCACTCAGGCACTACCCATGCAGTCATTCAATGACCCAGGCACTGCCTTTGCAATCATCCATTTACTCATGTACTACCCATGTACTCATCCATTCACTCATGCACTACCCATGATCTCATTGTACTACCCATGCACTTATCCAATCACCCAGGCACTACCCATGTACTCATCCAATCACCCAGGCACTACCCATGCACTCACCCAATCACTGGAGCACTATCCATGCACTCACTCAATCACCTAGGCATTACCCTTGCACTCATCCAATTACCCAGGCACTACCCATGCACTCAACCAATCAATCAATCAATCATGTCACTTATAAAGCGCACTACATACCCGCGAGGGTCTCAAGGTGCTGGGGGAAGAGGGGGGTGGTGCTGCTACTGATCGAAGAGCCAGGTCTTGAGGAGTCTTCTGAAGGCCAGTAGGTCTTGGGTCTGTCGGAGGTTGGTGGGGAGGGTGTTCCAGGTCTTGGCGGCGAGGTGGGAGAAGGATCTGCCGCCGGCGGTCGTTTTCCGGATGCGGGGGACTGTGGCGAGGGCGAGGCTGGTCGAGCGGAGCTGGCGGGTGGGGGTGTAGAAGCTGAGTCGTCTGTTGAGGTAGGCTGGTCCAGAGTTGTGGAGTGCTTTGTGTGCGTGGGTGAGGAGCTTGAAGGTTATCCTCTTGTTGACAGGGAGCCAGTGCAGGTCTCTCAGGTGGGGTGTGATGTGGCTGCGTCGGGGGATGTCGAGGATAAGACGTGCAGAGGCGTTCTGGAAGCGTTGCAGCCGTCTCCAGGAGCTTAGCCGTCGTTCCTGTGTAGAGGGCGTTTCCGTAGTCCAGCCTGCTGGTGACGAGGGCCTGGGTGACTGTTTTTCTTGTTTCGGTGGGGATCCACTTGAAGATCCTGCGGAGCATTCGGAGGATGTTGAAGCAGGATGAGGAAACGGCGTTGACCTGCTTAGTCATGGAGAGGGTGGGGTCGAGGATGACCCCTAGGTTGTGTACGTGGTCGGTGGGTGGCGGGGCTGTTCCCAGTGATGTTGGCCACCAGGAGTCGTCCCAGGCTGAAGGGTTGGAACCAAGGATGAGGACCTCCGTCTTGTCCGAGTTCAGCTTCAGGCGGCTGGTCCTCATCCATTCGGCGACGGCCTTCATTCCTTCGTGGAGGTGGGCTTTGGCGGTGTGAGGGTCTTTGGTGAGGGAGAGGATCAGCTGGGTGTCGTCGGCGTAGGAGATGATGTTGAGGTTGTGCTGTCGGGCGACGTGGGCGAGGGTGCCATGTAGATGTTGAACAGCGTTGGGCTGAGGAGGAGCCTTGGGGTACGCCGCAGATGATCTTGGTGGCCTTGGATCGGAAGGGGGCGAGGCGGACGCTTTGTGTTCTGCCGGAAAGGAAGGATGTGGTCCAGTCCAGGGCCTTCTCTTGGATCCCGGCGTCGTGAAGGCGTGTTCGTAGTGTGTGGTGGCAGACCGTGTCGAAGGCGGCTGATAGGTCCAGGAGGATGAGGGCTGCTGTTTCTCCGTTGTCTAGCAGGGTCCTGATGTCATCGGTGGCGGCGATGAGGGCGGTTTCGGTGCTGTGGTTGCTGCGGAAGCCGGACTGGGAAGGGTCCAGGATGTTGTTCTCCTCGAGGTAGCGGGTCAGTTGTTTGTTGACAATTTTCTCGGTGACCTTCGCGGGGAACGGGAGCAGAGAGATGGGTCGGAAGTTCTTGAGGTCCTTGGGGTCTGCCTTGGGTTTCTTGAGTAAGGCGGTGATCTCGGCGTGCTTCCAGCTTTCCGGGAAGGTTGCTGACTCGAAGGAGATGTTGATTATTTTCCGGAGATGGGGCGCGATGGCTGTACTGGCTTTGTTGAAGATGTGGTGAGGGCACGGGTCTAGCGGTGAACCGGAGTGGATGGTGTTCATGATCTCGCTGGTGTCCTCGTCGTTGATGTTGGTCCAGGAGAGCAGGTGGTTGGTGGTTGTGGGGGCAGTGGTCTCGGTGGTTGCCGGGGCGGTCGTGGTGTTGAAGCTGTCGTGGATGTCGGCGATTTTGCGGTGGAAGAAGGTGGCCAGTGAGTCGCACAGGTCTCGCAACGGCTGGATGTCGTTGGTGTTGGAGCTGGGGTTGGAGAGTTCCTTCACGATGTTGAAGAGCTCTTTGCTGTTGTGTGCGTTGTTGTCTAGTCGGTCTTTGAGTGAGGCCCTTTTGGCGGATCTGATGAGGTGATGGTGACTGCGGGTGGCGCTCTTGTGGGCGGCGAAGCTGTCCGCTGTCCGTTCGTGGAGCCAGATCTTCTCCAGTTTTCGGCATGTTCGTTTGGAGGCCTGGAGGTCTTCGGTGAACCAGGTGGCTTTCTTGCTGGTGTGGCTGTTGGGCGGATTCTTGAGCGGGGCGAGGGTGTTGGCGCAGTCGTCGATCCACTGTCTGAGGTTGCGGGCGGCGGTGTCGGGGTCGGAGGGTTCGGCGGGTGGGCTCAGGGCGAGGGTTGTGGTTAGCTGGTCTTCCGTGACACTGCTCCAGCAGCGGCGAGGCATTTGTTCGGTGCGGTGGTGCGTGGTGGGCTTCCTGTAGGTGAAGTGGATGCAGTGGTGGTCAGTCCAGTGGGGTTCGGAGGTGTGGTTGAAGGAGACGTGTGGGCTTGCGGAAAAGATGGAGTCTAGCGTGTGGCCGGCGGCGTGGGTGGGTGTAGTCACGAGCTGTCTGAGTCCGAGGGTGGCGAGGTTGTCGATCAGGGTGGTGGAGTTGGTGTCCTTGTTGTTCTCGAGGTGGAAGTTCAGGTCCCCGAGGAGGATGTAGTCCGTGGAGGCGATGGCGTGTGTGCTGACGAAGTCAGCGATGGAATCGCTGAACTGTGGTCGGGGTCCGGGGGGTCTGTAGATGAGGGTTCCTCTGAGGGTGGTGTTGGGATCGGTGTGGATCTGGAAGTGCATGTGTTCGGCGGTGCTGAGGGTGTCGTCGGTGTTGGTTGAGACTCTGAGGGTGTTCCTGTGGACGATGGCGATGCCTCCTCCGACTCCGTTGGTGCGGTCCCTGCGGGTGATCTTGTATCCGTCCGGGATGGCAATGGCGATGTCGGGGGCTGAAGCGGGATTCAGCCAGGTCTCCGTCAGGAATGCGACGTCTGGGGAGGTTGAATCGAGAAGGTCCCAGAGTTCGATGGCGTGTTTGCGGGCGGAGCGGGTGTTGAGGAGGATGCATCTGAGGTAGTTGGGTTCTTTCCTGGGCGGTGGTTTGGCGGGGCGGGTGCTGGCAAAGCTGCAGTTCCGGCAGGTGAAGGGCCCTTGGGTGCGCTTCGGGGTGGCCTGGTAGCAGGCGTGATCTTTTCCGGGGTTGAGTGCGTGGAGGGTGCTGGCATCGTATCGGCGTCTGTTGATGTGGTGGATGCCCGGACCAGGGGGTCTGGCGCTGGGCGCGGTCACGGCGCGGACGGGCGCAGACGGGCTTGCCCTAGGCGCGCCTGCGGCGCGCCAGCGGCGCGGCCGCACAGCGGCCGCCATAAATGGGGAGGTGGGAGGGAGGAGCAGGGAATGGGGCAGCGAGTGGGCAGTGAGGGGGCGGGGCCACAGGGGCGCAGCGGCGGGAAACAGGCACAGAAGGGAAAACGAGCACAATCAGGGCATCAAGGGGGCACAGAAAGGAAAAGAAAACGAGCACAATCAGGGGCAGCAAGGGGGCACAGAAAGGAAAAAAACGAGCACAATCAGGGGCAGCAAGGGGGCAAAGAAAGGAAAAACGAGCACAATCAGGGGCAGCAAGTGGGGCACAGAAAGGAAAAACGAGCACAATCAGGGGCAGCAAGGGGGCACAGAAAGGAAAACGAGCACAATCAGGGGCAGCAAGGGGGCACAGAAAGGAAAAACGAGCACAATCAGGGGCAGCAGCAGGGCACACAGACGGAGCTGTGTGGTGGGGGAGCGACCTACCAGTCAAGGTCAGGGGTCGCTCTCTTCACCACGCAGCGGCCGCCATAAATGGGGAGGTGGGAGGGAGGAGCAGGGAATGGGGCAGCGAATGGGCAGTGAGGGGGCGGGGCCGCAGGGGCGCAGCGGCAGGAAACAGGCACAGAAGGGAAAACGAGCACAATCAGGGCATCAATGGGGCACAGAAAGGAAAAGAAAACGAGCACAATCAGGGGCAGCAAGGGGGCACAGAAAGGAAAAAACGAGCACAATCAGGGGCAGCAAGGGGGCACAGAAAGGAAAAACGAGCACAATCAGGGGCAGCAAGGGGGGCACAGAAAGGAAAAACGAGCACAATCAGGGGCAGCAAGGGTGGCACAGAAAGGAAAAACGAGCACAATCAGGGGCAGCAAGGGGGCACAGAAAGGAAAAACGAGCACAATCAGGGGCAGCAGCAGGGCACACAGACGGAGCTGTGTGGTGGGGGAGCGACCTACCAGTCAAGGTCAGGGGTCGCTCAGTCAATCATTCAGGCACTACCCTAGCACTCATCAGTTCACTCAGGCACTACCCTTAGAGTCATCCATTCACTCAGGCACTACCCATGCACTCATCCATTCACCCAGACACTACCCATGCACTCACCCAATCACCCAAACACCCAGGCACTACCCTTGCACTCATCCATTTACTTATGTACTACCCATGTACTCATCCATTCACTCAGGCACTACCCCTGCACTCATTCATTCACGCAGGCACTACCCATGCTCGCATCCAATCACCCAGGAACCACCCATCCACTAATCCATTCACTCAGGCACTTCACATGCACTCATCCATTCACTCAGGCACTACCCATGTACTCAACTATCACCCAGATACTACCATTGCAGTCATCTATTCACCCAGGCACTACCCATCCACTCATCCAATCACCAAGGTTCCACCCATGCACTCATCCAATCACCCAGGCACTACACATGCACTAATTTGATCACCAAGGCACTACCCATGCACTCATCAATCACCCAGGCACTACCCATGTACTCATCCAATCACCAAGGCACTACCCATGCACTCATCCATTCACCCATGCACTACCCATGCACTCATCGTACTTCCCATGCACTTATCAAATCACCCAGGCACTACCCATGCACTCATCCAATCACCCAGGCACTACCCATGCACTCACCCAATCACCCAGGCACTATCCATGCACTCACTCAATCACCCAGGCACTACCCTTGCACTCATCCAATTACCCAGGCACTACCCAGGCACTCAACCAATCAGGCACCACCCTAGCACTCATCCATTCACTCAGGGACTACCCTTGCACTCATCCAATCACCCAAGCACTACCCATGCACTGACCCAATCGCCCAGGCACTATCCATGCACTCACTCAATCACCCAGGCACTACCCTTGCACTCATCCACTTACCCAGGCACTACCCATGCACTCAACCAATCATTTAGGCCCTACCCTAGCACTCATCCATTTACCCACGGACTACCCATGCACATATCCAATCAGCCAGGCACTACTCTTGCACTCATCCATTCACTCATGTACTACCCATGTACTCATCCATTCACTTATGCACTACACATGCACTCATCGTACTACCCATGCACTTATCCAATCACCCAGGCACTACCACAGCACTCGTCCATTCACTCAGGCACTAGCCTTGCACTCATCCATTCACTCAGGCACTACCCATGCACTCATCCAATCACCCAGGCACTACCCATGCACTCATCCAATCACCCAGGCACTACCCTTGCACTCATCCATTCACTTACGTACTACCTATGTACTCATCCATTCACTCAGGCACTACCCATGCACTCATCCATTCACACAGGCACTACCCATGCATGCATCCAATCGCCCAGGCACTACCCATCCACTAATCCATTCACTCAGGCACTACCCCTGCACTCATCCATTCACTCAGGCACAACCCATGTACTCATCCAATCACCCAGATACTACCTTTGCAGTCATCCAATCACCCAGGCACTACCCATCCACTCATCCACTCACCAAGATTCTACCCATGCACTCATCCAATCACCCAGGCACTACACATGCACTAATTCAATCACTGAGGTACTACCCATGCACTCATCCAATCACCCAGGCACTACCCATGTACTCATCCAATCACCAAGGCACTACCCTTGCACTCATCCAATCACCCAGGCACTACCCATGCACTCAACTATCACCCAGATACTACCATTGCAGTCATCTATTCACCCAGGCACTACCCATCCACTCATCCAATCACCAAGGTTCTACCCATGCACTCATCCAATCACCCAGGCACTACACATGCACTAATTTGATCACCGAGGCACTACCCATGCACTAATCAATCACCCAGGCACTACCCATGCACTCATCCAATCACCCAGGCACTACCCATGCACTCATCCAATCACCCAGGCACTACCCTTGCACTAATCCATTCACTTACGTACTACCCATGTACTCATCCATTCACTCAGGCACTAACCATGCACTCTTCCATTCACACAGGCACTACCCATGCATGCATCCAATCGCCCAGGCTCTACCCATCCACTAATCCATTTACTCAGGCACTACCCCTGCACTCATCCAATCACCCAGGCACTACCCATTCACTCAACTATCACCCAGATACTACCATTGCAGTCATCTATTCACCCAGGCACTACCCATCCACTCATCCAATCACCAAGGTTCTACCCATGCACTCATCCAATCACCCAGGCACTACACATGCACTAATTTGATCACTGAGGCACTACCCATGCACTAATCAATCACCCAGGCACTACCCATGCACTCATCCAATCACCCAGATACTACCTTTGCAGTCATCCAATCACACAGGCACTACCCATCCACTCACCAAGGTTCTACCCATGCACTCATCCAATCACCCAGGAACTACACATGCACTACTTCAATCACTGAGGTACTACCCATGTACTCATCCATTCATGCAGGCACTACCTTGCATGCATCCATTCACTCAGGCACTATGCATGCACTCATCCATTCATCCAGGCACTACCCATGCACACATCCAATCAGCCAGGCACTACCCTTGCACTCATCTATTCACTAAGGCACACCCATGCTGTCATTCAATGACCCAGGCACTGCCTTTGCACTCATCCATTCACTCATGTACTACCCATGTACTCCTCCATTCACTCATGCACTACCCATGAGCTCATGGTACTACCCATGCACTTATCCAATCACCCAGGCACTCCCCATGCACTCATCCAATCACCCAGGCACTACCCATGCACTCACGCAATCACCCAATCACCGAGGCACTACCCATGCACTCACTCAATCACCTAGGCACTACCCTTGCACTCATCCAATTACCCAGGCGCTACCCATGCACTCAACCAATCATTCAGGCACTACCCTAGCACTCATCCGTTCACTCAGGCACTACCCTTACAGTCATCCATTCACTCAGGCACTACCCATGCACTATCCATTTACCCAGACACTACCCATGCACTCACTCAATCACCCAATCACCCAGGCACTACCCATGCACTCATCCAATCAACCAGACACTACCCATGCACTCATCCAGTGACCCAGGAACTACCAATCCACTAATCCATTCACTCAGGCACTACCCATGCACTCATCCATTCACTCAGGCACTACCCATGTACTCATCCAATCACCAAAGCACTATCTTGCAATCATCCATTCACTCAGGCACTATGCATGCACTCATTCATTCATCCAGGCACTAACCATGCACACGTGCATTTACCCAGGCACTTCCCATGCACACATCCAATCAGCCAGGCACTACCCCTGCACTCATATATTCACTCAGGCACTACCCATGCACTCATCCAATGACCCAGGCACTGCCTTTGCACTCATTCATTCACTCATGTACTACCCATGTACTCATCTATTCACACATGCACTACCCATGCACTCATCGTACTACCCATGCACTTATTCAATCACCCAGGCACTACCCATGCACTCATCCAATCACCCAGGTACTACCCATGCACTCACCCAATCACCAAGCCACTATCCGTGCACTCACTCAATCACCCAGGCACTACCCTTTCACTCATCCAATTACCCAGGCACTGCCCATGCACTCAACCAATCATTCAGGCACTACCCTAGCACTCATCCATTAACTCAGGCACTACCCTTGTACTCATCCATTCACTCAGGCACTACCCATGCACTCATCCATTCACCCAGGCACTACCCATGCACTCACCCAATCACCCAGGCACTATCCATGCACTCACTCAATCACCCAGGCACTACCCTTGCATTCATCCAATTACCAAGGCCCTACCCATGCACTCAACCACTCATTTAGGCACTACCCTAGCACTCATCCATTCACTCAGGCACTACCCTGGCACTCATCTATTCACTCAGGCACTACCCATGCACTCATCCAATGACCCAGGTACTGCCTTTCCACTCATCCATTCACTCATGTACTACCCATGTACTCATCCACTCACTCACGCACTACCCATGCACTCATTGTACTACCCATGCACTTATCCAATCAGCCAGGCACAACCCATGCACTCATCCAATCACCCAGGCACTACCCATACACTCACCCAATCATCCAGTCACTATTCATGCACTCACTCAATCACCCAGGCACTACCCTTGCACTCATCCAATTACCCAGGCACTACCCATGCACTCACCCAATCATCCAGTCACTATTCATTCACTCACTCAATCACCCAGGCACTACCCTTGCACTCATCCAATTACCCAGGCACTACCCATGCACTCAACCAATCATTCAGGCACTACCCTAGCACTCATCCATTCACTCAGGCTCTACCCTTGCACTCATCCATTCACTCAGGCACTACCCATGAACTCATCCATTCACCCAGGCACTACCCATGCACTCACCCAATCACCCAGGCACTACCCTTGCACTCATCCAATTACCCAGACACTACCCCAGCACTCAACCAATCATTCAGGCAATACCATGCACTCATCCAATCGCCCAGGCGCTACCCTTGCACTCATCCATTCACTGAGGCACTACCCATTCACTCATCCAATCACTCAGTCAGTACCCATGCTCTCATCCAATCACTCAGGCACTACCCATGCACGCATCCAATCACCAAGGTACTACCCATGCACTTATACAATCACCCAGGCACTGCCTTTGCACTCATCCATTCACTCATGTACTACCCATGTACTCATCCATTCACTTATGCACTACACATGCACTCATCGTACTACCCATGCACTTATCCAATCACCCAGGCACTACCACAGCACTCGTCCATTCACTCAGGCACTAGCCTTGCCCTCATCCATTCACTCAGGCACTACCTGTGCACTAATCCATACACTCAGGCTCTACCCATGCACTCATCCAATCACCCAGGCACTACCCATGCACTCATCCAATCACCCAGGCACTACCCTTGCACTCATCCATTCACTTACGTACTACCTATGTACTCATCCATTCACTCAGGCACTACCCATGCACTCATCCATTCACACAGGCACTACCCATGCATGCATTCAATCGCCCAGGCACTACCCATCCACTAATCCATTCACTCAGGCACTACCCCTGGACTAATCCACTCACCAAGATTCTACCCATGCACTCATCCAATCACCCAGGCACTACACATGCACTAATTCAATCACTGAGGTACTACCCATGCACTCATCCAATCACCCAGGCACTACCCATGTACTCATCCAATCACCAAGGCACTACCCTTGCACTCATCCAATCACCCAGGCACTACCCATGCACTCAACTATCACCCAGATACTACCATTGCAGTCATCTATTCACCCAGGCACTACCCATCCACTCATCCAATCACCAAGGTTCTACCCATGCACTCATCCAATCACCCAGGCACTACACATGCACTAATTTGATCACCGAGGCACTACCCATGCACTAATCAATCACCAAGGCACTACCCATGCACTCATCCAATCACCCAGGCACTACCCATGCACTCATCCAATCACCCAGGCACTACCCTTGCACTCATCCATTCACTTACGTACTACCCATGTACTCATCCATTCACTCAGGCACTACCCATGCACTCTTCCATTCACACAGGCACTACCCATGCATGCATCCAATCGCCCAGGCACTACCAATCCACTAATCCATTTACTCAGGCACTACCCCTGCACTCATCCAATCACCCAGGCACTACCCATGCACTCAACTATCACCCAGATACTACCATTGCAGTCATCTATTCACCCAGGCACTACCCATCCACTCATCCAATCACCAAGGTTCTACCCATGCACTCATCCAATCACCCAGGCACTACACATGCATTAATTTGATCACCGAGGCACTACCCATGCACTAATCAATCACCCAGGCACTACCCATGCACTCATCCAATCACCCAGATACTACCTTTGCAGTCATCCAATCACACAGGCACTACCCATCCACTCACCAAGGTTCTACCCATGCACTCATCCAATCACCCAGGAACTACACATGCACTACTTCAATCACTGAGGTACTACCCATGCACTCATCCAATCACCCAGGCACTACCCATGTACTCATCCAATCACCAAGGCACTACCCTTGCACTCATCCAATCACCTAGGAACTACCCATGTACTTATCCATTCATGCAGGCACTAACCATGCACACATACATTCACCCAGGCACTACCCATGCACACATCCAATCAGCAAGGCACTACCCTTGCACTCATCTATTCACTCAGGCACACCCATGCTGTCATTCAATGACCCAGGCACTGCCTTTGCACTCATCCATTCACTCATGTACTACCCATGTACTCATCCATTCACTCATGTACTACCCATGAGATCATGGTCCTACCCATGCACTTATCCAATCACCCAGGCACTCCCCATGCACTCATCCAATCACCCAGGCACTACCCATGCACTCACCCAATCACCCAATCACCGAGGCACTACCCATGCACTCCCTCAATCACCTAGGCACTACCCTTGCACTCATCCAATTACCCAGGCGCTACCCTTACAGTCATCCATTCACTCAGGCACTACCCATGCACTCATCCATTTACCCAGACACTACCCATGCACTCACCCAATCACCCAATCACCCAGGCACTACCCATGCACTCATCCAATTAACCAGACACTACCCATGCACTCATCCAGTGACCCAGGCACTACCCTTGCACTCATCCATTCACTTACGTACTACCCATGTACTCATCCATTCACTTAGGCACTACCCATGCACTCATTCATTCACGCAGGCACTACCCATCCACACATCCAATCACCCAGGAACTACCAATCCACTAATCCATTCACTCAGGCACTACCCATGCACTCATCCATTCACTCAGGCACTACCCATGTACTCATCCAATCACCCAGATACTACCATTGCAGTCATGCATTCACCCAGGCACTACCCACCCACTCATCCAATCACCAAGGTTCTACCCATGCACTCATCCAATCACCCAGGTACTACACATGCACTAATTTGATCACTGAGGCACTACCCATGCACTCATCCAATCACCCAGGCACTACCCATGTACTCATCCAATCACCAAGGCACTATCTTGCAATCATCCATTCACTCAGGCACTATGCATGCACTCATTCATTCATCCAAGCACTAACCATGCACACGTGCATTCACCCAGGCACTTCCCATGCACACATCCAATCAGCCAGGCACTACCCCTGCACTCATATATTCACTCAGGCACTACCCATGCACTCATCCAATGACCCAGGCACTGCCTTTGCACTCATTCATTCACTCATGTACTACCCATGTACTCATCTGTTCACACATGCACTACCCATGCATTCATCGTACTACCCATGCACTTATTCAATCACGCAGGCACTACCCATGCACTCATCCAATCACCCAGGTACTACCCATGCACTCACCCAATCACCAAGCCACTATCCGTGCACTCACTCAATCACCCAGGCACTACCGTTTCACTCATCCAATTACCCAGGCACTGCCCATGCACTCAACCAATCATTCAGGCACTACCCTAGCACTCATCCATTAACTCAGGCACTACCCTTGTACTCATCCATTCACTCAAGCACTACCCATGCACTCATCCATTCACCCAGGCACTACCCATGCACTCACCCAATCACCCAGGCACTATCCATGCACTCACTCAATCACCCAGGCACTCCCCTTGCATTCATCCAATTACCAAGGCACTACCCATGCACTCAACCACTCATTTAGGCACTACCCTAGTCATCATCCATTCACTCAGGCATTACCCTGGCACTCATCTATTCACTCAGGCACTACCCATGCACTCATCCAATGACCCAGGTACTGCCTTTCCACTCATCCATTCACTCATGTACTACCCATGTACTCATCCACTCACTCATGCACTACCCATGCACTCATTGTACTACCCATGCACTTATCCAATCAGCCAGGCACAACCCATGCACTCATCCAATCACCCAGGCACTACCCATACACTCACCCAATCATCCAGTCACTATTCATGCACTCACTCAATCACCCAGGCACTAGCCTTGCACTCATCCATTCACTCAGGCACTACCTGTGCACTAATCCATACACTCAGGCTCTACCCATGCACTCATCCAATCACCCAGGCACTACCCATGCACTCATCCAATCACCCAGGCACTACCCTTGCACTCATCCATTCACTTACGTACTACCTATGTACTCATCCATTCACTCAGGCACTACCCATGCACTCATCCATTCACACAGGCACTACCCATGCATGCATCCAATCGCCCAGGCACTACCCATCCACTAATCCATTCACTCAGGCACTACCCCTGCACTCATCCACTCACCAAGATTCTACCCATGCACTCATCCAATCACCCAGGCACTACACATGCACTAATTCAATCACTGAGGTACTACCCATGCACTCATCCAATCACCCAGGCACTACCCATGTACTCATCCAATCACCAAGGCACTACCCTTGCACTCATCCAATCACCCAGGCACTACCCATGCACTCAACTATCACCCAGATACTACCATTGCAGTCATCTATTCACCCAGGCACTACCCATCCACTCATCCAATCACCAAGGTTCTACCCATGCACTCATCCAATCACCCAGGCACTACACATGCACTAATTTGATCACCGAGGCACTACCCATGCACTAATCAATCACCCAGGCACTACCCATGCACTCATCCAATCACCCAGGCACTACCCATGCACTCATCCAATCACCCAGGCACTACCCTTGCACTCATCCATTCACTTACGTACTACCCATGTACTCATCCATTCACTCAGGCACTACCCATGCACTCTTCCATTCACACAGGCACTACCCATGCATGCATCCAATCGCCCAGGCACTACCCATCCACTAATCCATTTACTCAGGCACTACCCCTGCACTCATCCAATCACCCAGGCACTACCCATGCACTCAACTATCACCCAGATACTACCATTGCAGTCATCTATTCACCCAGGCACTACCCATCCACTCATCCAATCACCAAGGTTCTACCCATGCACTCATCCAATCACCCAGGCACTACACATGCATTAATTTGATCACCGAGGCACTACCCATGCACTAATCAATCACCCAGGCACTACCCATGCACTCATCCAATCACCCAGATACTACCTTTGCAGTCATCCAATCACAAAGGCACTACCCATCCACTCACCAAGGTTCTACCCATGCACTCATCCAATCACCCAGGAACTACACATGCACTACTTCAATCACTGAGGTACTACCCATGCACTCATCCAATCACCCAGGCACTACCCATGTACTCATCCAATCACCAAGGCACTACCCTTGCACTCATCCAATCACCTAGGAACTACCCATGTACTTATCCATTCATGCAGGCACTAACCATGCACACATACATTAACCCAGGCACTACCCATGCACACATCCAATCAGCAAGGCACTACCCTTGCACTCATCTATTCACTCAGGCACACCCATGCTGTCATTCAATGACCCAGGCACTGCCTTTGCACTCATCCATTCACTCATCTACTACCCATGTACTCATCCATTCACTCATGCACTACCCATGAGCTCATGGTACTACCCATGCACTTATCCAATCACCCAGGCACTCCCCATGCACTCATCCAATCACCCAGGCACTACCCATGCACTCACCCAATCACCCAATCACTGAGGCACTACCCATGCACTCACTCAATCACCTAGGCACTACCCTTGCACTCATCCAATTACCCAGGCGCTACCCTTACAGTCATCCATTCACTCAGGCACTACCCATGCACTCTTCCATTTACCCAGACACTACCCATGCACTCACCCAATCACCCAATCATCCAGGCACTACCCATGCACTCATCCAATCAACCAGACACTACCCATGCACTCATCCAGTGACCCAGGCACTACCCTTGCACTCATCCATTCACTTACGTACTACCCATGTACTCATCCATTCACTTAGGCACTACCCATGCACTCATTCATTCATGCAGGCACTACCCATGCACACATCCAATCGCCCAGGAACTACCAATCCACTTATCCATTCACTCAGGCACTACCCATGCACTCATCCATTCACTCAGGCACTACCCATGTACTCATCCAATCACCCAGATACTACCATTGCAGTCATGCATTCACCCAGGCACTACCCACCCACTCATCCAATCACCAAGGTTCTACCCATGCACTCATCCAATCACCCAGGCACTACACATGCACTAATTTGATCACTGAGGCACTACCCATGCACTCATCCAATCACCCAGGCACTACCCATGTACTCATCCAATCACCAAGGCACTATCTTGCAATCATCCATTCACTCAGGCACTATGCATGCACTCATTCATTCATCCAAGCACTAACCATGCACACGTGCATTCACCCAGGCACTTCCCATGCACACATCCAATCAGCCAGGCACTACCCCTGCACTCCTATATTCACTCAGGCACTACCCATGCACTCACCCAATGACCCAGGCACTGCCTTTGCACTAATTCATTCACTCATGTACTACCCATGTACTCATCTGTTCACACATGCACTACCCATGCACTCATCGTACTACCCATGCACTTATTCAATCACCCAGGCACTACCCATGCACTCATCCAATCACCCAGGTACTACCCATGCACTCACCCAATCACCAAGCCACTATCCGTGCACTCACTCAATCACCCAGGCACTACCCTTTCACTCATCCAATTACCCAGGCACTGCCCATGCACTCAACCAATCATTCAGGCACTACCCTAGCACTCATCCATTCACTCAGGCACTACCCATGCACTCATCCATTTACCCAGACACTACCCATGCACTCACCCAATCACCCAATCACCCAGGCACTACCCATGCACTCATCCAATTAACCAGACACTACCCATGCACTCATCCAGTGACCCAGGCACTACCCTTGCACTCATCCATTCACTTACGTACTACCCATGTACTCATCCATTCACTTAGGCACTACCCATGCACTCATTCATTCACGCAGGCACTACCCATGCACACATCCAATCACCCAGGAACTACCAATCCACTAATCCATTCACTCAGGCACTACCCATGCACTCATCCATTCACTCAGGCACTACCCATGTACTCATCCAATCACCCAGATACTACCATTGCAGTCATGCATTCACCCAGGCACTACCCACCCACTCATCCAATCACCAAGGTTCTACCCATGCACTCATCCAATCACCCAGGTACTACACATGCACTAATTTGATCACTGAGGCACTACCTATGCACTCATCCAATCACCCAGGCACTACCCATGTACTCATCCAATCACCAAGGCACTATCTTGCAATCATCCATTCACTCAGGCACTATGCATGCACTCATTCATTCATCCAAGCACTAACCATGCACACGTGCATTCACCCAGGCACTTCCCATGCACACATCCAATCAGCCAGGCACTACCCCTGCACTCATATATTCACTCAGGCACTACCCATGCACTCATCCAATGACCCAGGCACTGCCTTTGCACTCATTCATTCACTCATGTACTACCCATGTACTCATCTGTTCACACATGCACTACCCATGCATTCATCGTACTACCCATGCACTTATTCAATCACGCAGGCACTACCCATGCACTCATCCAATCACCCAGGTACTACCCATGCACTCACCCAATCACCAAGCCACTATCCGTGCACTCACTCAATCACCCAGGCACTACTGTTTCACTCATCCAATTACCCAGGCACTGCCCATGCACTCAACCAATCATTCAGGCACTACCCTAGCACTCATCCATTAACTCAGGCACTACCCTTGTACTCATCCATTCACTCAAGCACTACCCATGCACTCATCCATTCACCCAGGCACTACCCATGCACCCAATCACCCAGGCACTATCCATGCACTCACTCAATCACCCAGGCACTCCCCTTGCATTCATCCAATTACCAAGGCACTACCCATGCACTCAACCACTCATTTAGGCACTACCCTAGTCATCATCCATTCACTCACGCATTACCCTGGCACTCATCTATTCACTCAGGCACTACCCATGCACTCATCCAATGACCCAGGTACTGCCTTTCCACTCATCCATTCACTCATGTACTACCCATGTACTCATCCACTCACTCATGCACTACCCATGCACTCATTGTACTACCCATGCACTTATCCAATCAGCCAGGCACAACCCATGCACTCATCCAATCACCCAGGCACTACCCATACACTCACCCAATCATCCAGTCACTATTCATGCACTCACTCAATCACCCAGGCACTAGCCTTGCACTCATCCATTCACTCAGGCACTACCTGTGCACTAATCCATACACTCAGGCTCTACCCATGCACTCATCCAATCACCCAGGCACTACCCATGCACTCATCCAATCACCCAGGCACTACCCTTGCACTCATCCATTCACTTACGTACTACCTATGTACTCATCCATTCACTCAGGCACTACCCATGCACTCATCCATTCACACAGGCACTACCCATGCATGCATCCAATCGCCCAGGCACTACCCATCCACTAATCCATTCACTCAGGCACTACCCCTGCACTCATCCACTCACCAAGATTCTACCCATGCACTCATCCACTCACCCAGGCACTACACATGCACTAATTCAATCACTGAGGTACTACCCATGCACTCATCCAATCACCCAGGCACTACCCATGTACTCATCCAATCACCAAGGCACTACCCTTGCACTCATCCAATCACCCAGGCACTACCCATGCACTCAACTATCACCCAGATACTACCATTGCAGTCATCTATTCACCCAGGCACTACCCATCCACTCATCCAATCACCAAGGTTCTACCCATGCACTCATCCAATCACCCAGGCACTACACATGCACTAATTTGATCACCGAGGCACTACCCATGCACTAATCAATCACCCAGGCACTACCCATGCACTCATCCAATCACCCAGGCACTACCCATGCACTCATCCAATCACCCAGGCACTACCCTTGCACTCATCCATTCACTTACGTACTACCCATGTACTCATCCATTCACTCAGGCACTACCCATGCACTCTTCCATTCACACAGGCACTACCCATGCATGCATCCAATCGCCCAGGCACTACCCATCCACTAATCCATTTACTCAGGCACTACCCCTGCACTCATCCAATCACCCAGGCACTACCCATGCACTCATCCAATCACCCAGATACTACCTTTGCAGTCATCCAATCACAAAGGCACTACCCATCCACTCACCAAGGTTCTACCCATGCACTCATCCAATCACCCAGGAACTACACATGCACTACTTCAATCACTGAGGTACTACCCATGCACTCATCCAATCACCCAGGCACTACCCATGTACTCATCCAATCACCAAGGCACTACCTTTGCACTCATCCAATCACCTAGGAACTACCCATGTACTTATCCATTCATGCAGGCACTAACCATGCACACATACATTAACCCAGGCACTACCCATGCACACATCCAATCAGCAAGGCACTACCCTTGCACTCATCTATTCACTAAGGCACACCCATGCTGTCATTCAATGACCCAGGCACTGCCTTTGCACTCATCCATTCACTCATCTACTACCCATGTACTCATCCATTCACTCATGCACTACCCATGAGCTCATGGTACTACCCATGCACTTATCCAATCACCCAGGCACTCCCCATGCACTCATCCAATCACCCAGGCACTACCCATGCACTCACCCAATCACCCAATCACTGAGGCACTACCCATGCACTCACTCAATCACCTAGGCACTACCCTTGCACTCATCCAATTACCCAGGCGCTACCCTTACAGTCATCCATTCACTCAGGCACTACCCATGCACTCTTCCATTTACCCAGACACTACCCATGCACTCACCCAATCACCCAATCACCCAGGCACTACCCATGCACTCATCCAATCAACCAGACACTACCCATGCACTCATCCAGTGACCCAGGCACTACCCTTGCACTCATCCATTCACTTACGTACTACCCATGTACTCATCCATTCACTTAGGCACTACCCATGCACTCATTCATTCACGCAGGCACTACCCATGCACACATCCAATCGCCCAGGAACTACCAATCCACTTATCCATTCACTCAGGCACTACCCATGCACTCATCCATTCACTCAGGCACTACCCATGTACTCATCCAATCACCCAGATACTACCATTGCAGTCATGCATTCACCCAGGCACTACCCACCCACTCATCCAATCACCAAGGTTCTACCCATGCACTCATCCAATCACCCAGGCACTACACATGCACTAATTTGATCACTGAGGCACTACCCATGCACTCATCCAATCACCCAGGCACTACCCATGTACTCATCCAATCACCAAGGCACTATCTTGCAATCATCCATTCACTCAGGCACTATGCATGCACTCATTCATTCATCCAAGCACTAACCATGCACACGTGCATTCACCCAGGCACTTCCCATGCACACATCCAATCAGCCAGGCACTACCCCTGCACTCCTATATTCACTCAGGCACTACCCATGCACTCACCCAATGACCCAGGCACTGCCTTTGCACTAATTCATTCACTCATGTACTACCCATGTACTCATCTGTTCACACATGCACTACCCATGCACTCATCGTACTACCCATGCACTTATTCAATCACCCAGGCACTACCCATGCACTCATCCAATCACCCAGGTACTACCCATGCACTCACCCAATCACCAAGCCACTATCCGTGCACTCACTAATCACCCAGGCACTACCCTTTCACTCATCCAATTACCCAGGCACTGCCCATGCACTCAACCAATCATTCAGGCACTACCCTAGCACTCATCCATTAACTCAGGCACTACCCTTGTACTCATCCATTCACTCAGGCACTACCCATGCACTCATCCATTCACCCAGGCACTACCCATGCACTCACCCAATCACCCAGGCACTATCCATGCACTCACTCAATCACCCAGGCACTCCCCTTGCATTCATCCAATTACCAAGGCACTACCCATGCACTCAACCACTCATTTAGGCACTACCCTAGCACTCATCCATTCACTCAGGCACTACCCTGGCACTCATCTATTCACTCAGGCACTACCCATGCACTCATCCAATGACCCAGGTACTGCCTTTCCACTCATCCATTCACTCATGTACTACCCATGTACTCATCCACTCACTCATGCACTACCCATGCACTCATTGTACTACCCATGCACTTATCCAATCAGCCAGGCACAACCCATGCACTCATCCAATCACCCAGGCACTACCCATACACTCACCCAATCATCCAGTCACTATTCATGCACTCACTCAATCACCCAGGCACTACCCTTGCACTCATCCAATTACCCAGGCACTACCCATGCACTCAACCAATCATTCAGGCACTACCCTAGCACTCATCCATTCACTCAGGCACTACCCTTGCACTCATCCATTCACTCAGGCACTACCCATGAACTCATCCATTCTCCCAGGCACTACCCATGCACTCACCCAATCACCCAGGCACTACCCTTGCACTCATCCAATTACCCAGGCACTACCCCAGCACTCAACCAATCATTCAGGCAATACCATGCACTCATCCAATTGCCCAGGCGCTACCCTTGCACTCATCCATTCACTTAGGCACTACCCATTCACTCATCCAATCACTCAGTCAGTACCCATGCTCTCATCCAATCACTCAGGCACTACCCATGCACGCATCCAATCACCAAGGTACTACCCATGCACTTATACAATCACTCAGGCACTACCATAGCACTCATCCATTCACGCAGGCACTACCCTTGCACTCATCCATTCACTCAGGCACTGCCCATGCACTGATCCATTCACTCAGGCACTACCCTTGCACTCATCCACTTCCCCAGGCACTACCCATTCACTCAACCAATCATACAGGCACTACCCTAGCACTCTTCCATTCACTCAGGCACTACCCTTGCACTCATCCATTCACTCAGGCACTACCCACGCACTCATCCATTTACCCAGAGACTACCCATGCATACATCCAATCACCCAGAGACTACCCATGCACACATCCAATCACCCAGGCACTAACCATACACTCATCCAATCACCCATGCACTCTTTCAATCACCCAGGCACTACCTATGCATTCATCCAATCACCCAGACACTACCCATGCACTCATCCATTCACTCAGGCACTACCTTTCACTCATCCATTCACTCAGGCACTACCCATGCGCTCATCCAATGACCCAGGCACTACCCATGCACTCAACCACTCATTTAGGCCCTACCCTAGCACTCATCCATTTACCCAGGGACTACCCATGCACAAATCCAATCAGCCAGGCGCTACCATTTCACTCATCTATTCACTCAGGACCTACCCATGCACTCATCCAATTACCCAGGCACTGACTTTGCACTCACCCATTCACTCATGTACTAACCATGTACTCATCCATTCACTCATGCACTACACATGCACTCATCGTACTACCCATGCACTTATCCAATCACCCAGGCACTACCATAGCATTCGTCCATTCACTCAGGCACTACCCTTGCACTCACCCATTCACTCAGGCACTACCCGTGCACTAATCCATACACTCAGGCACTACCCATGCACTCATCCAATCACCCAGGCACTACCCATGCATTCATCCAATCACCCAGGCACTACCCTTGCACTCATCCATTCACTTACGTACTACCCATGTACTCATCCATTCACTCAGGCACTACCCATGCACTCATCCATTCACACAGGAACTACCCATGCACATATCCAATCACCCAGGCACTACCCATCCACTAATCCATTCACTCAGGCACTACCCCTGCACTCATCCATTCACTCTGGCACTACCCATGTATGCATCCAATCACCCAGATACTACCATTGCAGTCATCCAATCACCCAGGCACTACCCATCTACTCATCCAATCACCAAGGTTCTACCCATGCACTCATCCAATCACCCAGGCACTACACATGCACTAATTCAATCACCGAGGCACTACCCATGCACTCATCCAATCACCCAGGCACTACCCATGTACTCATCCAATCACCAAGGCACTACCCTTGCACTCATCCAATCACCCAGGAACTACCCATGCACTCATCCATTCATGCAGGCACTACCTTGCACTCATCCATTCACTCAGGCACTATGCATGCACTCATCCATTCATCCACGCACGAACCATGCACACATCCATTCACCCAGGCACTACCCATGCACACATCCAATCAGCCAGGCACTACCCTTGCACTCATCTATTCACTCAGGCACTACCCATGCAGTCATTCAATGACCCAAGCACTGCCTTTGCACTCATCCATTTACTCATGTACTACCCATGTACTCATCCATTCACTCATGAACTACCCATGATCTCATTGTACTACCCATGCACTTATCCAATCACCCAGGCACTACCCATGCACTCATCCAATTACCCAGGCACTACCCATGCACTCACCCAATCACTGGAGCACTATCCATGCACTCACTCAATCACCCAGGCATTACCCTTGCACTCATCCAATTACCCAGGCACTACCCATGCACTCAACCATTCATTCAGGCACTACCCTAGCACTCATCTGTTGACTCAGGTACTACCCATGCACTCATCCATTCACCCAGACACTACCCATGCACTCACCCAATCACCCAAACACCCAGGCACTACTCTTGCACTCATCCATTCACTTACGTACTACCCATGTACTCATCCATTCACTCAGGCACTACCCCTGCACTCATTCATTCATGCAGGCACTACCCATGCTCGCATCCAATCACCCAGGAACTACCCATCCACTAATCCATTCACTCAGGCACTACACATGCACTCATCCATTCACTCAGGCACTACCCATGTACTCAACTATCACCCAGATAGTACCATTGCAGTCATCTATTCACCCAGGCACTACCCATCCACTCATCCAATCACCATGGTTCTACCCATGCACTCATCCAATCAACCAGGCACTACACATGCACTAAATTGATCACCGAGGCACTACCCATGCACTCATCAATCACCCAGGCACTACCCATGTACTCATCCAATCACCAAGGCACTACCCATGCACTCATCCATTCACCCATGCACTACCCATGCACTCATCGTACTTCCCATGCACTTATCAAATCACCCAGGCACTACCCATGCACTCATCCAATCACCCAGGCACTACCCATGCACTCACCCAATCACCCAGGCACTATCCATGCACTCACTCAATCACCCAGGCACTACCCTTGCACTCATCCAATTACCCAGGCACTACCCAGGCACTCAACCAATCAGGCACCACCCTAGCACTCATCCATTCACTCAGGGACTAACCATGTACTAATCCATTCACTCAGGCACTACCCTTGCACTCATCCAATCACCCAAGCACTACCCATGCACTGACCCAATCGCCCAGGCACTATCCATGCACTCACTCAATCACCCAGGCACTACCCTTGCACTCATCCACTTACCCAGGCACTACCCATGCACTCAACCAATCATTTAGGCCCTACCCTAGCACTCATCCATTTACCCAGGGACTACCCATGCACATATCCAATCAGCCAGGCACTACTCTTGCACTCATCTATTCACTCAGGCACTACCCATGCACTCATCCAATTACCCAGGCACTGCCTTTGCACTCATCCATTCACTCATGTACTACCCATGTACTCATCCATTCACTCATGCACTACACATGCACTCATCGTACTACCCATGCACTTATCCAATCACCCAGGCACTACCACAGCACTCGTCCATTCACTCAGGCACTAGCCTTGCACTCATCCATTCACTCAGGCACTACCCGTGCACTAATCCATACACTCAGGCTCTACCCATGCACTCATCCAATCACCCAGGCCCTACCCATGCACTCATGCAATCACCCAGGCACTACCCTTGCACTCATCCATTCACTTACGTACTATCCATGTACTCATCCATTCACTCAGGCACTACCCATGCACTCATCCATTCACACAGGCACTACCCATGCATGCATCCAATCGCCCAGGCACTACCCATCCACTAATCCATTCACTCAGGCACGACCCCTGCACTCATCCATTCACTCAGGCACAACCCATGTACTCATCCAATCACCCAGATACTACCTTTGCAGTCATCCAATCATCCAGGCACTACCCATCCACTCATCCACTCACCAAGGTTCTACCCATGCACTCATCCAATCACCCAGGCACTACACATGCACTATTTCAATCACTGAGGTACTACCCATGCACTCATCCAATCACCCAGGCACTACCCATGTACTCATCCAATCACCAAGGCACTGCCCTTGCACTCATACAATCACCCAGGCACTACCCATGCACTCAACTATCACCCAGATACTACCATTGCAGTCATCTATTCACCCAGGCAATACCCATCCACTCACCAAGGTTCTACCCATGCACTCATCCAATCACCCAGGCACTACACATGCACTAATTTGATCACCGAGGCACTACCCATGCACTCATCAATCACCCAGGCACTACCCATGCACTCATCCAATCACCCAGGCACTACCCTTGCACTCATCCATTCACTTACGTACTACCCATGTACTCATCCATTCACTCAGGCACTACCCATCCACTCTTCCATTCACACAGGCACTACCCATGCATGCATCCAATCGCCCAGGCACTACCCATCCACTAATCCATGTACTCAGGCACTACCCTTGCACTCATCCATTCACTCAGGCACAACCCATGTACTCATCCAATCACCCAGATACTACCTTTGCAGTCATCCAATCACCCAGGCACTACCCATCCACTCATCCACTCACCAAGGTTCTACCCAGGCACTCATCCAATCACCCAGGAACTACACATGCACTAATTCAATCACTGAGGTACTACCCATGCACTCATCCAATCACCAAGGCACTACCCTTGCACTCATCCAATCACCTAGGAACTACCCATGTACTCATCCATTCATGCAGGCACTACCTTGCATGCATCCATTCACTCAGGCACTATGCATGCACTCATCCATTCATCCAGGCACTAACCATGCACACATACATTCACCCAGGCACTACCCATGCACACATCCAATCAGCCAGGCACTACCCTTGCACTCATCTATTCACTCAGGCACTACCCATGCAGTCATTCAATGACCAAGGCACTGCTTTTGCACTCATCCATTCACTCATGTACTACCCATGTACTCATCCATTCACTCATGCACTACCCATGAGCTCATCGTGCTACCCATGCACTTATCCAATCAACCAGGCACTACACATGCACTCATCCAATCACCCAGGCACTACCCATGCACTCACCCAATCACCCAATCACCGAGGCACTATCCATGCACTCACTTAATCACCTAGGCACGACCCTTGCACTCATCCAATTACCCAGGCTCTACCCATGCACTCAACCAATCATTCAGGCACTGCCCTAGCACTCATCCGTTTACTCAGGCACTACCCTTACAGTCATCCATTCACTCAGGCACTACCCATGCACTCATCCATTCACCCAGACACTACCCATGCACTCGCCCAATCACCCAATCACCCAGGCACTACCCATGCACTCATCCAATCACCCAGACACTACCAATGCACTCATCCAGTGACCCAGGCACTACCCTTGCACTCATCCATTCACTTACGTACTACCCATGTACTCATCCATTTACTCAGGCACTACCCATGCACTCATTCATTCACACAGGCACTACCCATGCATGCATCAAATCATCCAGGAACTACCCATCCACTAATCCATTCACTCAGGCACTACCCATGCACTCATCCATTCACTCAGGCACTACCCATGTACTCATCCAATCACCCAGATACTACCATTGCAGTCATGCATTTACCCAGGCACTACCCACCCACTCATCCAATCACCAAGGTTCTACCCATGCACTCATCCAATCACCCAGGCACTACACATTCGCTAATTTGATCACCGAGGCACTACCCATGCACTCATCCAATCACCCAGGCACTACCCATGTACTCATCCAATCACCAAGGCACTACCCTTGCACTCATCCAATCACCCAGGCCCTACCCATGCACTCATCCATTCACGCAGGCACTATCTTGCAATCATCCATTCACTCAGGCACTATGCATACACTCATCCATTCATCCAGGCACTAACCATGCACACGTGCATTCACCTAGGCACTTCCCATGCACACATCCAATCAGCCAGGCACTACCCCTGCACTCATATATTCACTCAGGCACTACCCATGCACTCATCCAAGTCCCAGGCACTGCCTTTGCACTCCTTCATTCACTCATGTACTACCCATGTACTCATCCATTCACTCAGGCACTACCCATGCACTCTTCCATTCACACAGGCACTACCCATGCATGCATCCAATCACCCAGGCACTACCCATCCACTAATCCATTTACTCAGGCACTACCCCTGCACTCATCCATTCACTCAGGCACAACCCATGTACTCATCCAATCACCCAGATACTACCTTTGCAGTCATCCAATCACCCAGGCACTACCCATCCACTCATCCACTCACCAAGGTTCTACCCAGGCACTCATCCAATCACCCAGGAACTACACATGCACTAATTCAATCACTGAGGTACTACCCATGCACTCATCCAATCACCCAGGCACTACCCATGTACTCATCCAATCACCAAGGCACTACCCTTGCACTCATCCAATCACCTAGGAACTACCCATGTACTCATCCATTCATGCAGGCACTACCTTGAACGCATCCATTCACTCAGGCACTATGCATGCACTCATCCATTCATCCAGGCACTAACCATGCACACATACATTCACCCAGGCACTACCCATGCACACATCCAATCAGCCAGGCACTACCCTTGCACTCATCTATTCACTCAGGCACTACCCATGCAGTCATTCAATGACCAAGGCACTGCCTTTCCACTCATCCATTCACTCATGTACTACCCATGTACTCATCCATTCACTCATGCACTACCCATGAGCTCATCGTACTACCCATTCACTTATCCAATCAACCAGGCACTACACATGCACTCATCCAATCACCCAGGCACTACCCATGCACTCACCCAATCACCCAATCACCGAGGCACTATCCATGCACTCACTCAATCACCTAGGCACGACCCTTGCACTCATCCAATTACCCAGGCTCTACCCATGCACTCAACCAATCATTCAGGCACTGCCCTAGCACTCATCTGTTTACTCAGCCACTACCCTTACAGTCATCCATTCACTCAGGCACTACCCATGCACTCATCCATTCACCCAGACACTACCCATGCACTCGCCCAATCACCCAATCACCCAGGCACTACCCATGCACTCATCCAATCACCCAGACACTACCAATGCACTCATCCAGTGACCCAGGCACTACCCTTGCACTCATCCATTCACTTACGTACTACCCATGTACTCATCCATTCACTCAGGCACTACCCATGCACTCATTCATTCACACAGGCACTACCCATGCATGCATCAAATCACCCAGGAACTACCCATCCACTAATCCATTCACTCAGGCACTACCCATGCACTCATCCATTCACTCAGGCACTACCCATGTACTCATCCAATCACCCAGATACTACCATTGCAGTCATGCATTTACCCAGGCACTACCCACCCACTCATCCAATCACCAAGGTTCTACCCATGCACTCATCCAATCACCCAGGCACTACACATGCGCTAATTTGATCACTGAGGCACTACCCATGCACTCATCCAATCACCCAGGCACTACCCATGTACTCATCCAATCACCAAGGCACTACCCTTGCACTCATCCAATCACCCAGGCCCTACCCATGCACTCATCCATTCACGCAGGCACTATCTTGCAATCATCCATTCACTCAGGCACTATGCATGCACTCATCCATTCATCCAGGCACTAAGCATGCACACGTGCATTCACCCAGGCACTTCCCATGCACACATCCAATCAGCCAGGCACTACCCCTGCACTCATATATTCACTCAGGCACTACCCAAGCACTCATCCAAGTCCCAGGCACTGCCTTTGCACTCCTTCATTCACTCATGTACTGCCCATGTACTCATCCATTCACTCATGCACTACCCATGCACTCATCGTACTACCCATGCACTTATTCAATCACCCAGGCACTACCCATGCACTCATCCAATCACCCAGGCACTACACATGCACTCACCCAATCACCCAGGCACTATCCGTGCACTCACTCAATCACCCAGGCACTACCCTTGCACTCATCCAATTACCCAGGCACTACCCATGCACTCAACCAATCATTCAGACACTACCCATGCACTCATCCATTCACCCAGGCACTACCCATGCACTCACCCAATCACCCAGGCACTATCCATGCACTCACTCAATCACCCAGGCACTACCCTTGAATTCATCCAATTACCCAGGTACTACCCATGCACTCAACCACTCATTCAGGCACTACCCTAGCACTCATCCATTTACTCAGGCACTACCCTGGCACTCATCTATTCACTCAGGCACTTCCCATGCACTCATCCAATGACCCAGGGACTGCCTTTCCACTCATCCATTCACTCATGTACTACCCATGTACTCATCCATTCACTCATGCACTACCCATGCACTCATCGTACTACCCATGCACTTATCCAATTAGCCAGGCACAACCCATGCACTCATCCAATCACCCAGGCACTACCCATGCACTCACCCAATCATCCAGTAACTATCCATGCACTCACTGAATCATTCAGGCACTACCCTTGCACTCATCCAATTGCCCAGGCACTATCCATGCACTCAACCAATCATTCAGGCACTACCCTAGCACTCATCCATTCACTCAGGCACTACCCTTGCACTCATCCATTCACTGAGGCACTGCCCATGCACTCATCCATTCACCCAGGTACTACCCATGCACTCACCCAATCACCCAGGAACTACCAATCCACTCATCCAATCACCAAGGTTCTACCCATGCACTCATCCAATCACCCAGGCACTACCCATGTACTCATCCAATCACCAAGGCACTATCTTGCAATCATCCATTCACTCAGGCACTATGCATGCACTCATCGTACTACCCATGCACTTATTCAATCACCCAGGCACTACCCATGCACTCATCCAATCACCCAGGTACTACCCATGCACTCACCCAATCACCAAGCCACTATCCGTGCACTCACTCAATCACCCAGGCACTACCCTTTCACTCATCCAATTACCCAGGCACTGCCCATGCACTCAACCAATCACCCAGGCACTATCCATGCACTCACTCAATCACCCAGGCACTCCCCTTGCATTCATCCAATTACCAAGGCACTTCCCATGCACTCAACCACTCATTTAGGCACTACCCTAGCACTCATCCATTCACTCAGGCACTACCCTGGCACTCATCTATTCACTCAGGCACTACCCATGCCCTCATCCAATGACCCAGGTACTGCCTTTCCACTCACCCATTCACTCATGTACTACCCATGTACTCATCCACTCACTCATGCACTACCCATGCACTCATTGTACTACCCATGCACTTATCCAATCAGCCAGGCACAACCCATGCACTCATCCAATCACCTAGGCACTACCCATACACTTACCCAATCATCCAGTCACTATTCATGCACTCACTCAATCACCCAGGCACTACCCTTGCACTCATCCAATTACCCAGGCACTACCCATGCACTCAACCAATCATTCAGGCACTACCCTAGCACTCATCCATTCACTCAGGCACTACCCTTGCACTCATCCATTCACTCAGGCACTACCCATGAACTCATCCATTCACCCAGGCACTACCCATGCACTCACCCAATCACCCAGACACTACCCTTGCACTCATCCAATTACCCAGGCACTACCCCAGCACTCAACCAATCATTCAGGCAATACCATGCACTCATCCAATTGCCCAGGTGCTACCCTTGCACTCATCCATTCACTGAGGCACTACCCATGCACTCATCCAATCACTCAGTCAGTACCCATGCTCTCATCCAATCACTCAGGCACTACCCATGCACGCATCCAATCACCAAGGTACTACCCATGCACTTATACAATCACTCAGGCACTACCATAGCACTCATCCATTCACGCAGGCACTACCCTTGCACTCATCCATTCACTCAGGCACTACCCATGCACTCACCCAATCATCCAGTAACTATCCATGCACTCACTGAATCATTCAGGCACTACCCTTGCACTCATCCAATTGCCCAGGCACTATCCATGCACTAAACCAATCATTCAGGCACTACCCTAGCACTCATCCATTCACTCAGGCACTACCCTTGCACTCATCCATTCACTGAGGCACTGCCCATGCACTCATCCATTCACCCAGGTACTACCCATGCACTCACCCAATCACCAAGGAACTACCAATCTACTCATCCAATCACCAAGGTTCTACCCATGCACTCATCCAATCACCCAGGCACTACCCATGTACTCATCCAATCACCAAGGCACTATCTTGCAATCATCCATTCACTCAGGCACTATGCATGCACTCATCGTACTACCCATGCACTTATTCAATCACCCAGGCACTACCCATGCACTCATCCAATCACCCAGGTACTACCCATGCACTCACCCAATCACCAAGCCACTATCCGTGCACTCACTCAATCACCCAGGCACTACCCTTTCACTCATCCAATTACCCAGGCACTGCCCATGCACTCAACCAATCAAGCAGGCACTACCCTAGCACTCATCCATTAACTCAGGCACTACCCTTGTACTCATCCATTCACTCAGGCACTACCCATGCACTCATCCATTCACCCAGGCACTACCCATGCACTCACCCAATCACCCAGGCACTATCCATGCACTCACTCAATCACCCAGGCACTCCCCTTGCATTCATCCAATTACCAAGGCACTACCCATGCACTCAACCACTCATTTAGGCACTACCCTAGCACTCATCCATTCACTCAGGCACTACCCTGGCACTCATCTATTCACTCAGGCACTACCCATGCACTCATCCAATGACCCAGGTACTGCCTTTCCACTCACCCATTCACTCATGTACTACACATGTACTCATCCACTCACTCATGCACTACCCATGCACTCATTGTACTACCCATGCACTTATCCAATCAGCCAGGCACAACCCATGCACTCATCCAATCACCTAGGCACTACCCATACACTTACCCAATCATCCAGTCACTATTCATGCACTCACTCAATCACCCAGGCACTACCCTTGCACTCATCCAATTACCCAGGCACTACCCATGCACTCAACCAATCATTCAGGCACTACCCTAGCACTCATCCATTCACTCAGGCACTACCCTTGCACTCATCCATTCACTCAGGCACTACCCATGAACTCATCCATTCACCCAGGCACTACCCATGCACTCACCCAATCACCCAGGCACTACCCTTGCACTCATCCAATTACCCAGGCACTACCCCAGCACTCAACCAATCATTCAGGCAATACCATGCACTCATCCAATTGCCCAGGTGCTACCCTTGCACTCATCCATTCACTGAGGCACTACCCATGCACTCATCCAATCACTCAGTCAGTACCCATGCTCTCATCCAATCACTCAGGCACTACCCATGCACGCATACAATCACCAAGGTACTACCCATGCACTTATACAATCACTCAGGCACTACCATAGCACTCATCCATTCACGCAGGCACTACCCTTCCACTCATCCATTCACTCAGGCACTACCCATGCACTCACCCAATCATCCAGTAACTATCCATGCACTCACTGAATCATTCAGGCACTACCCTTGCACTCATCCAATTGCCCAGGCACTATCCATGCACTCAACCAATCATTCAGGCACTACCCTAGCACTCATCCATTCACTCAGGCACTACCCTTGCACTCATCCATTCACTGAGGCACTGCCCATGCACTCATCCATTCACCCAGGTACTACCCATGCACTCACCCAATCACCCAGGAACTACCAATCCACTCATCCAATCACCAAGGTTCTACCCATGCACTCATCCAATCACCCAGGCACTACCCATGTACTCATCCAATCACCAAGGTACTATCTTGCAATCATCCATTCACTCAGGCACTATGCATGCACTCATCGTACTACCCATGCACTTATTCAATCACCCAGGCACTACCCATGCACTCATCCAATCACCCAGGTACTACCCATGCACTCACCCAATCACCAAGCCACTATCCGTGCACTCACTCAATCACCCAGGCACTACCCTTTCACTCATCCAATTACCCAGGCACTGCCCATGCACTCAACCAATCATTCAGGCACTACCCTAGCACTCATCCATTAACTCAGGCACTACCCTTGTACTCATCCATTCACTCAGGCACTACCCATGCACTCATCCATTCACCCAGGCACTACCCATGCACTCACCCAATCACCCAGGCACTATCCATGCACTCACTCAATCACCCAGGCACTACCCTTGCATTCATCCAATTACCAAGGCACTACCCATGCACTCAACCACTCATTTAGGCACTACCCTAGCACTCATCCATTCACTCAGGCACTACCCTGGCACTCATCTATTCACTCAGGCACTACCCATGCACTCATCAAATGACCCAGGTACTGCCTTTCCACTCATCCATTCACTCATGTACTACCCATGTACTCATCCACTCACTCACGCACTACCCATGCACTCATTGTACTACCCATGCACTTATCCAATCAGCCAGGCACAACCCATGCACTCATCCAATCACCCAGGCACTACCCATACACTCATCCAATCATCCAGTCACTATTCATGCACTCACTCAATCACCCAGGCACTACCCTTGCACTCATCCAATTACCCAGGCACTACCCATACACTCACCCAATCATCCAGTCACTATTCATGCACTCACTCAATCACCCAGGCACTACCTTTGCACTCATCCAATTACCCAGGCACTACCCATGCACTCAACCAATCATTCAGGCACTACCCTAGCACTCATCCATTCACTCAGGCACTACCCTTGCACTCATCCATTCACTCAGGCACTACCCATGAACTCATCCATTCACCCAGGCACTACCCATGCACTCACCCAATCAACCAGGCACTACCCTTGCACTCATCCAATTACCCAGGCACTACCCCAGCACTCAACCAATCATTCAGGCAATACCATGCACTCATCCAATCGCCCAGGCGCTACCCTTGCACTCATCCATTCACTGAGGCACTACCCATGCACTCATCCAATCACTCAGTCAGTACCCATGCTCTCATCCAATCACTCAGGCACTACCCATGCACGCATCCAATCACCAAGGTACTACCCATGCACTTATACAATCACCCAGGCACTGCCTTTGCACTCATTCATTCACTCATGTACTACCCATGTACTCATCCATTCACTTATGCACTACACATGCACTCATCGTACTACCCATGCACTTATCCAATCACCCAGGCACTACCACAGCACTCGTCCATTCACTCAGGCACTAGCCTTGCACTTATCCATTCACTCAGGCACTACCCGTGCACTAATCCATACACTCAGGCTCTACCCATGCACTCATCCAATCACCCAGGCACTACCCATGCACTCATCCAATCACCCAGGCACTACCCTTGCACTCATCCATTCACTTATGTACTACCTATGTACTCATCCATTCACTCAGGCACTACCCATGCACTCATCCATTCACACAGGCACTACCCATGCATGCATCCAATCGCCCAGGCACTACCCATCCACTAATCCATTCACTCAGGCACTACCCCTGCACTCATCCATTCACTCAGGCACAACCCATGTACTCATCCAATCACCCAGATACTACCTTTGCAGTCATCCAATCACCCAGGCACTACCCATCCACTCATCCACTCACCAAGATTCTACCCATGCACTCATCCAATCACCCAGGCACTACACATGCACTAATTCAATCACTGAGGTACTACCCATGTACTCATCCAATCACCCAGGCACTACCCATGTACTCATCCAATCACCAAGGCACTACCCTTGCACTCATCAAATCACCCAGGCACAACCCATGCACTCAACTATCACCCAGATACTACCATTGCAGTCATCTATTCACCCAGGCACTACCCATCCACTCATCCAATCACCAAGGTTCTACCCATGCACTCATCCAATCACCCAGGCACTACACATGCACTAATTTGATCACCAAGGCACTACCCATGCACTAATCAATTACCCAGGCACTACCCATGCACTCATCCAATCACCTAGGCACTACCCATGCACTCATCCAATCACCCAGGCACTACCCTTGCACTCATCCATTCACTTACGTACTACCCATGTACTCATCCATTCACTCAGGCACTACCCATGCACTCTTCCATTCACACAGGCACTACTCATCCACTTATCCAATCACCAAGGTTCTACCCATGCACTCATCCAATCACCCAGGCACTACACATGCATTAATTTGATCACCGAGGCACTACCCATGCACTAATCAATCACCCAGGCACCACCCATGCACTCATCCAATCACCCAGATACTACCTTTGCAGTCATCCAATCACACAGGCACTACCCATCCACTCACCAAGGTTCTACCCATGCACTCATCCAATCACCCAGGAACTACACATGCACTACTTCAATCACTGAGGTACTACCCATGCACTCATCCAATCACCCAGGCACTACCCATGTACTCATCCAATCACCAAGGCACTACCCTTGCACTCATCCAATCACCTAGGAACTACCCATGTACTCATCCATTCATGCAGGCACTACCTTGCATGCATCTATTCACTCAGGCACTATGCATGCACTCATCCATTCATCCAGGCACTAACCATGCACACATATATTCACCCAGGCACTACCCATGCACACAGCCAATCAGCAAGGCACTACCCTTGCACTCATCTATTCACTCAGGCACACCCATGCTGTCATTCAATGACCCAGGCACTGCCTTTGCACTCATCCATTCACTCATGTACTATCCATGTACTCATCCATTCACTCATGCACTACCCATGAGCTCATGGTACTACCCATGCACTTATCCAATCACCCAGGCACTCCCCATGCACTCATCCATTCACCCAGGCACTACCCATGCACTCACCCAATCACCCAATCACCGAGGCACTACCCATGCACTCACTCAATCACCTAGGCACTACCCTTGCACTCATCCAATTACCCAGGCGCTACCCTTACAGTCATCCATTCACTCAGGCACTACCCATGCACTCATCCAATCAACCAGACACTACCCATGCACTCATCCAGTGACCCAGGCACTACCCTTGCACTCATCCATTTACTTACGTACTACCCATGTACTCATCCATTCACTTAGGCACTACCCATGCACTCATTCATTCACGCAGGCACTACCCATGTACACATCCAATCACCCAGGAACTACCAATCCACTAATCCATTCACTCAGGCACTACCCATGCACTCATCCATTCACTCAGGCACTACCCATGTACTCATCCAATCACCCAGATACTACCATTGCAGTCATGCATTCACCCAGGCACTACCCACCCACTCATCCAATCACCAAGGTTCTACCCATGCACTCATCCAATCAACCAGGCACTACACATGCACTAATTTGATCACCGAGGCACTACCCATGCACTAATCAATCACCCAGGCACCACCCATGCACTCATCCAATCACCCAGATACTACCTTTGCAGTCATCCAATCACACAGGCACTACCCATCCACTCACCAAGGTTCTACCCATGCACTCATCCAATCACCCAGGAACTACACATGCACTACTTCAATCACTGAGGTACTACCCATGCACTCATCCAATCACCCAGGCACTACCCATGTACTCATCCAATCACCAAGGCACTACCCTTGCACTCATCCAATCACCTAGGAACTACCCATGTACTCATCCATTCATGCAGGCACTACCTTGCATGCATCTATTCACTCAGGCACTATGCATGCACTCATCCATTCATCCAGGCACTAACCATGCACACATACATTCACCCAGGCACTACCCATGCACACAGCCAATCAGCAAGGCACTACCCTTGCACTCATCTATTCACTCAGGCACACCCATGCTGTCATTCAATGACCCAGGCACTGCCTTTGCACTCATCCATTCACTCATGTACTACCCATGTACTCATCCATTCACTCATGCACTACCCATGAGCTCATGGTACTACCCATGCACTTATCCAATCACCCAGGCACTCCCCATGCACTCATCCATTCACCCAGGCACTACCCATGCACTCACCCAATCACCGAGGCACTACCCATGCACTCACTCAATCACCTAGGCACTACCCTTGCACTCATCCAATTACCCAGGTGCTACCCTTACAGTCATCCATTCACTCAGGCACAACCCATGCACTCATCCAATCAACCAGACACTACCCATGCACTCATCCAGTGACCCAGGCACTACCCTTGCACTCATCCATTTACTTACGTACTACCCATGTACTCATCCATTCACTTAGGCACTACCCATGCACTCATTCATTCACGCAGGCACTACCCATGTACACATCCAATCACCCAGGAACTACCAATCCACTAATCCATTCACTCAGGCACTACCCATGCACTCATCCATTCACTCAGGCACTACCCATGTACTCATCCAATCACCCAGATACTACCATTGCAGTCATGCATTCACCCAGGCACTACCCACCCACTCATCCAATCACCAAGGTTCTACCCATGCACTCATCCAATCAACCAGGCACTACACATGCACTAATTTGATCACTGAGGCACTACCCATGCACTCATCCAATCACCCAGGCACTACCCATGTACTCATCCAATCACCAAGGCACTATCTTGCAATCATCCATTCACTCAGGCACTATGCATGCACTCATTCATTCATCCAGGCACTAACCATGCACACGTGCATTCACCCAGGCACTTCCCATGCACACATCCAATCAGCCAGGCACTACCCCTGCACTCATATATTCACTCAGGCACTACCCATGCACTCATCCAATGACCCAGGCACTGCCTTTGCACTCATTCATTCACTCATGTACTACCCATGTACTCATCTATTCACACATGCACTACCCATGCACTCATTGTACTACCCATGCACTTATTCAATCACCCAGGCACTACCCATGCACTCATCCAATCACCCAGGTACTACCCATGCACTCACCCAATCACCAAGCCACTATCCGTGCACTCACTCAATCACCCAGGCACTACCCTTTCACTCATCCAATTACCCAGGCACTGCCCATGCACTCAACCAATCATTCAGGCACTACCCTAGCACTCATCCATTAACTCAGGCACTACCCTTGTACTCATCCATTCACTCAGGCACTACCCATGCACTCATCCATTCACCCAGGCACTACCCATGCACTCACCCAATCACCCAGGCACTATCCATGCACTCACTCAATCACCCAGGCACTCCCCTTGCATTCATCCAATTACCAAGGCACTACCCATGCACTCAACCACTCATTTAGGCACTACCCTAGCACTCATCCATTCACTCAGGCACTACCCTGGCACTCATCTATTCACTCAGGCACTACCCATGCACTCATCCAATGACCCAGGTACTGCCTTTCCACTCATCCATTCACTCATGTACTACCCATGTACTCATCCACTCACTCATGCACTACCCATGCACTCATTGTACTACCCATGCACTTATCCAATCAGCCAGGCACAACCCATGCACTCATCCAATCACCTAGGCACTACCCATACACTCACCCAATCATCCAGTCACTATTCATGCACTCACTCAATCACCCAGGCACTACCCTTGCACTCATCCAATTACCCAGGCACTACCCATGCACTCAACCAATCATTCAGGCACTACCCTAGCACTCATCCATTCACTCAGGCACTACCCTTGCACTCATCCATTCACTCAGGCACTACCCATGAACTCATCCATTCACCCAGGCACTACCCATGCACTCACCCAATCACCCAGGCACTACCCTTGCACTCATCCAATTACCCAGGCACTACCCCAGCACTCAACCAATCATTCAGGCAATACCATGCACTCATCCAATTGCCCAGGCGCTACCCTTGCACTCATCCATTCACTGAGGCACTACCCATGCACTCATCCAATCACTCAGTCAGTACCCATGCTCTCATCCAATCACTCAGGCACTACCCATGCACGCATCCAATCACCAAGGTACTACCCATGCACTTATACAATCACTCAGGCACTACCATAGCACTCATCCATTCACGCAGGCACTACCCTTGCACTCATCCATTCACTCAGGCACTACCCATGCACTGATCCATTCACTCAGGCACTACCCTTGCACTCATCCACTTCCCCAGGCACTACCCATGCACTCAACCAATCATACAGGCACTACCCACGCACTCATCCATTTACCCAGAGACTACCCATGCATACATCCAATCACCCAGAGACTACCCATGCACACATCCAATCACCCAGGCACTACCCATACACTCATCCAATCACCCATGCACTCTTTCAATCACCCAGGCACTACCTATGCATTCATCCAATCACCCAGACATGACCCATGCACTCATCCATTCACTCAGGCACTACCTTTCGCTCATCCATTCACTCAGGCACTACCCATGCGCTCATCCAATGACCCAGGCACTACCCATGCACTCAACCACTCATTTAGGCCCTACCCTAGCACTCATCCATTTACCCAGGGACTACCCATGCACAAATCCAATAAGCCAGGCACTACCATTTCACTCATCTATTCACTCAGGCACTACCCATGCACTCATCCAATTACCCAGGCACTGACTTTGCACTCACCCATTCACTCATGTACTAACCATGTACTCATCCATTCACTCATGCACTACACATGCACTCATCGTACTACCCATGCACTTATCCAATCACCCAGGCACTACCATAGCATTCGTCCATTCACTCAGGCACTACCCTTGCACTCACCCATTCACTCAGGCACTACCCGTGCACTAATCCATACACTCAGGCACTACCCATGCACTCATCCAATCACCCAGGCACTACCCATGCATTCATCCAATCACCCAGGCACTTCCCTTGCACTCATGCATTCACTTACGTACTACCCATGTACTCATCCATTCACTCAGGCACTACCCATGCACTCATCCATTCACACAGGCACTACCCATGCACATATCCAATCACCCAGGCACTACCTATCCACTAATCCATTCACTCAGGCACTACCCCTGCACTCATCCATTCACTCAGGCACTACCCATGTACGCATCCAATCACCCAGATACTACCATTGCAGTCATCCAATCACCCAGGCACTACCCATCCACTCATCCAATCACCAAGGTTCTGCCCATGCACTCATCCAATCACCCAGGCACTACACATGCACTAATTCAATCACCGAGGCACTACCCATGCACTCATCCAATCACCCAGGCACTACCCATGTACTCATCCAATCACCAAGGCACTACCCTTGCACTCATCCAATCACCCAGGAACTACCCATGCACTCATCCATTCATGCAGGCACTACCTTGCACTCATCCATTCACTCAGGCACTATGCATGCACTCATCCATTCATCCACGCACGAACCATGCACACATCCATTCACCCAGGCACTACCCATGCACACATCCAATCAGCCAGGCACTACCCTTGCACTCATCTATTCACTCAGGCACTACCCATGCAGTCATTCAATGACCCAAGCACTGCCTTTGCACTCATCCATTTACTCATGTACTACCCATGTACTCATCCATTCACTCATGAACTACCCATGATCTCATTGTACTACCCATGCACTTATCCAATCACCCAGGCACTACCCATGCACTCATCCAATCACCCAGGCACTACCCATGCACTCACCCAATCACTGGAGCACTATCCATGCACTCACTCAATCACCCAGGCATTACCCTTGCACTCATCCAATTACCCAGGCACTACCCATGCACTCAACCATTCATTCAGGCACTACCCTAGCACTCATCCGTTCACTCAGGCACTACCCTTAGAGTCATCCATTCACTCAGGCACTACCCATGCACTCATCCATTCACCCAGACACTACCCATGCACTCACCCAATCACCCAAACACCCAGGCACTACTCTTGCACTCATCCATTCACTTACGTACTACCCATGTACTCATCCATTCACTCAGGCACTACCCCTGCACTTATTCATTCACACAGGCACTACCCATGCTCGCATCCAATCACCCAGGAACTACCCATCCACTAATCCATTCACTCAGGCACTACACATGCACTCATCCATTCACTCAGGCACTACCCATGTACTCAACTATCACCCAGATAGTACCATTGCAGTCATCTATTCACCCAGGCACTACCCATCCACTCATCCAATCACCATGGTTCTACCCATGCACTCATCCAATCAACCAGGCACTACACATGCACTAATTTGATCACCGAGGCACTACCCATGCACTCATCAATCACCCAGGCACTACCCATGTACTCATCCAATCACCAAGGCACTACCCATGCACTCATCCATTCACCCAGGCACTACCCATGCACTCATCCAATCACCCAGGCACTACCCATGCACTCACCCAATCACCCAGGCACTATCCATGCACTCACTCAATCACCCAGGCACTACCCTTGCACTCATCCAATTACCCAGGCACTACCCATGCACTCAACCAATCATTTAGGCCCTAGCCTAGCACTCATCCATTTACCCAGGGACTACCCATGCACATATCCAATCAGCCAGGCACTACTCTTGCACTCATCTATTCACTCAGGCACTACCCATGCACTCATCCAATTACCCAGGCACTGCCTTTGCACTCATCCATTCACTCATGTACTACCCATGTACTCATCCATTCACTCATGCACTACACATGCACTCATCGTACTACCCATGCACTTATCCAATCACCCAGGCACTACCACAGCACTCGTCCATTCACTCAGGCACTAGCCTTGCACTCATCCATTCACTCAGGCACTACCCGTGCACTAATCCATACACTCAGGCTCTACCCATGCACTCATCCAATCACCCAGGCACTACCCATGCACTCATCCAATCACCCAGTCACTACCCATGCACTCATGCAATCACCCAGGCACTACCCATGCACTCATCCATTCACACAGGCACAACCCATGCATGCATCCAATCGCCCAGGCACTACCCATCCACTAATCCATTCACTCAGGCACTACACCTGCACTCATCCATTCACTCAGGCACTACCCATCCACTCATCCAATCACCCAGGCACTACACATGCACTATTTTAATCACTGAGGTACTACCCATGCACTCATCCAATCACCCAGGCACTACCCATGTACTCATCCAATCACCAAGGCACTGCCTTTGCACTCATCCAATCACCCAGGCACTACCCATGCACTCAACTATCACCCAGATACTATCATTGCAGTCATCTATTCACCCAGGCACTACCCATCCACTCACCAAGGTTCTACCCATGCACTCATCCAATCACCCAGGCACTACACATGCACTAATTTGATCACCGAGGCACTACCCATGCACTCATCAATCACCCAGGCACTACCCATGCACTCATCCAATCACCCAGGCACTACCCATGCACTCATCCAATCACCCAGGCACTACCCTTGCACTCATCCATTCACTTACGTACTACCCATGTACTCATCCATTCACTCAGGCACTACCCATGCACTCTTCCATTCACACAGGCACTACCCATGCATGCATCCAATCGCCCAGGCACTACCCATCCACTAATCCATGTACTCAGGCACTACCCCTGCACTCATCCATTCACTCAGGCACAACCCATGTACTCATCCAATCACCCAGATACTACCTTTGCAGTCATCCAATCACCAAGGCACTACCCATCCACTCATCCACTCACCAAGGTTCTACCCAGGCACTCATCCAATCACCCAGGCACTACCCATCCACTCACCAAGGTTCTACCCAGGCACTCATCCAATCACCCAGGAACTACACATGCACTAATTCAATCACTGAGGTACTACCCATGCACTCATCCAATCACCCAGGCACTACCCATGTACTCATCCAATCACCAAGGCACTACCCTTGCACTCATCCAATCACCTAGGAACTACCCATGTACTCATCCATTCATGCAGGCACTACCTTGCATGCATCCATTCACTCAGGCACTATGCATGCACTCATCCATTCATCCAGGCACTAACCATGCACACATACATTCACCCAGGCACTACCCATGCACACATCCAATCAGCCAGGCACTACCCTTGCACTCATCTATTCACTCAGGCACTACCCATGCAGTCATTCAATGACCAAGGCACTGCCTTTGCACTCATCCATTCACTCATGTACTACCCATGTACTCATCCATTCACTCATGCACTACCCATGAGCTCATCGTACTACCCATGCACTTATCCAATCAACCAGGCACTACACATGCACTCATCCAATCACCCAGGCACTACCCATGCACTCACCCAATCACCCAATCACCGAGGCACTATCCATGCACTCACTCAATCACCTAGGCACGACCCTTGCACTCATCCAATTACCCAGGCTCTACCCATGCACTCAAGCAATCATTCAGGCACTGCCCTAGCACTCATCCGTTTACTCAGGCACTACCCTTACAGTCATCCATTCACTCAGGCACTACCCATGCACTCATCCATTCACCCAGACACTACCCATGCACTCGCCCAATCACCCAATCACCCAGGCACTACCCATGCACTCATCCAATCACCCAGACACTACCAATGCACTCATCCAGTGACCCAGGCACTACCCTTGCACTCATCCATTCACTTACGTACTACCCATGTACTCATCCATTTACTCAGGCACTACCCATGCACTCATTCATTCACACAGGCACTACCCATGCATGCATCAAATCATCCAGGAACTACCCATCCACTAATCCATTCACTCAGGCACTACCCATGCACTCATCCATTCACTCAGGCACTACCCATGTACTCATCCAATCACCCAGATACTACCATTGCAGTCATGCATTTACCCATGCACTACCCACCCACTCATCCAATCACCAAGGTTCTACCCATGCACTCATCCAATCACCCAGGCACTACACATGCGCTAATTTGATCACCGAGGCACTACTCATGCACTCATCCAATCACCCAGGCACTACCCATGTACTCATCTAATCACCAAGGCACTACCCTTGCACTCATCCAATCACCCAGGCCCTACCCATGCACTCATCCATTCACGCAGGCACTATCTTGCAATCATCCATTCACTCAGGCACTATGCATGCACTCATCCATTCATCCAGGCACTAACCATGCACACGTGCATTCACCTAGGCACTTCCCATGCACACATCCAATCAGCCAGGCACTACCCCTGCACTCATATATTCACTCAGGCACTACCCATGCACTCATCCAAGTCCCAGGCACTGCCTTTGCACTCCTTCATTCACTCATGTACTACCCATGTACTCATCCATTCACTCAGGCACTACCCATGCACTCTTCCATTCACACAGGCACTACCCATGCATGCATCCAATCGCCCAGGCACTACCCATCCACTAATCCATTTACTCAGGTCACTACCCCTGCACTCATCCATTCACTCAGGCACAACCCATGTACTCATCCAATCACCCAGATACTACCTTTACAGTCATCCAATCACCCAGGCACTACCCATCCACTCATCCACTCACCAAGGTTCTACCCAGGCACTCATCCAATCACCCAGGAACTACACATGCACTAATTCAATCACTGAGGTACTACCCATGCACTCATCGAATCACCCAGGCACTACCCATGTACTCATCCAATCACCAAGGCACTACCCTTGCACTCATCCAATCACCTAGGAACTACCCATGTACTCATCCATTCATGCAGGCACTACCTTGCACGCATCCATTCACTCAGGCACTATGCATGCACTCATCCATTCATCCAGGCACTAACCATGCACACATACATTCACCCAGGCACTACCCATGCACACATCCAATCAGTCAGGCACTACCCTTGCACTCATCTATTCACTCAGGCACTACCCATGCAGTCATTCAATGACCAAGGCACTGCCTTTGCACTCATCCATTCACTCATGTACTACCCATGTACTCATCCATTCACTCATGCACTACCCATGAGCTCATCGTACTACCCATGCACTTATCCAATCAACCAGGCACTACACATGCACTCATCCAATCACCCAGGCACTACCCATGCACTCACCCAATCACCCAATCACTGAGGCACTATCCATGCACTCACTCAATCACCTAGGCACGACCCTTGCACTCATCCAATTACCCAGGCTCTACCCAAGCACTCAACCAATCATTCAGGCACTGCCCTAGCACTCATCTGTTTACTCAGGCACTACCCTTACAGTCATCCATTCACTCAGGCACTACCCATGCACTCATCCATTCACCCAGACACTACCCATGCACTCGCCCAATCACCCAGGCACTACCCATGCACTCATCCAATCACCCAGACACTACCAATGCACTCATCCAGTGACCCAGGCACTACCCTTGCACTCATCCATTCACTTACGTACTACCCATGTACTCATCCATTCACTCAGGCACTACCCATGCACTCATTCATTCACACAGGCACTACCCATGCATGCATCAAATCACCCAGGAACTACCCATCCACTAATCCATTCACTCAGGCACTACCCATGCACTCATCCATTCACTCAGGCACTACCCATGTACTCATCCAATCACCCAGATACTACCATTGCAGTCATGCATTTACCCAGGCACTACCCACCCACTCATCCAATCACCAAGGTTCTACCCATGCACTCATCCAATCACCCAGGCACTACACATGCGCTAATTTGATCACCGAGGCACTACCCATGCACTCATCCAATCACCCAGGCACTACCCATGTACTCATCCAATCACCAAGGCACTACCCTTGCACTCATCCAATCACCCAGGCCCTACCCATGCACTCATCCATTCACGCAGGCACTATCTTGCAATCATCCATTCACTCAGGCACTATGCATGCACTCATCCATTCATCCAGGCACTAAGCATGCACACGTGCATTCACCCAGGCACTTCCCATGCACACATCCAATCAGCCAGGCACTACCCCTGCACTCATATATTCACTCAGGCACTACCCAAGCACTCATCCAAGTCCCAGGCACTGCCTTTGCACTCCTTTATTCACTCATGTACTGCCCATGTACTCATCCATTCACTCATGCACTACCCATGCACTCATCGTACTACCCATGCACTTATTCAATCACCCAGGCACTACCCATGCACTCATTCAATCACCCAGGCACTACACATGCACTCAGCCAATCACCCAGGCACTATCCGTGCACTCACTCAATCACCCAGGCACTACCCTTGCACTCATCCAATTACCCAGGCACTACCCATGCACTCAACCAATCATTCAGACACTACCCATGCACTCATCCATTCACCCAGGCACTACCCATGCACTCACCCAATCACCCAGGCACTATCCATGCACTCACTCAATCACCCACGCACTACCCTTGAATTCATCCAATTACCCAGGTACTACCCATGCACTCAACCACTCGTTCAGGCACTACCCTAGCACTCATCCATTTACTCAGGCACTACCCTGGCACTCATCTATTCACTCAGGCACTTCCCATGCACTCATCCAATGACCCAGGGACTGCCTTTCCACTCATCCATTCACTCATGTACTACCCATGTACTTATCCATTCACTCATGCACTACCCATGCACTCATCGTACTACCCATGCACTTATCCATTCAGCCAGGCACAACCCATGCACTCATCCAATCACCCAGGCACTACCCATGCACTCACCCAATCATCCAGTCAATATCCATGCACTCACTCAATCATTCAGGCACTACCCTAGCACTCATCCATTCACTCAGGCACTACCCTTGCACTCATCCATTCACTGAGGCACTGCCCATGCACTCATCCATTCACCCAGGTACTACTCATGCACTCACCCAATCACCCAGGCACTGTCCAATCACTCACTCAATCACCCAGGCCCTACCCTTGCACTCATACAATTACCCAGGCACTAGCCATGCACTCAACCAATCATTAAAGGTACTACCATGCACTCATCCAATCGCCCAGGCACTACCCTAGCACTCATCGATTCACTCAGGCACTACCCTTGCATTCATCCATTCACTCAGGCACTACCCATGCACTCATCCATTCACCCAGGCACTACCCATGCACTCACCCAGGAACTATCCAATCACTCACGCAATCACCCAGGCACTACCCTTGCACTCAACCAATTACCCAGGCACTACCCATGCCCTCAACCAATCACCAAGGTACTACCCATGCACACATCCAATTACCCAGGCACTACACATGCACTAATTCAATCACAGAGGCACTACCCATGCACTCACCCAATCACCCAGGCACTATCCAATCACTCACCCAATCACCCAGGCACTAACCATACACACATCCAATTACCCAGGCATTATCCATGCACACATCCAATAAGCCAGGCACTACCCTTGCACTCATCTATTCACTCAGGCACTACCCATGCACTCATCCAATGACCCAGGCACTGCCTTTGCACTCATCCATTCACTCATGTACTACCCATGTACTCATCCATTCACTCATGCACTACCCATGCACTCATCATACTACCCATGCACTTATCCAATCACCCAGGCACTACCCATGCAGTCAGCCAATCACCCAGGACCTACCCATGCACTCACCCAATCACCGAGGCACTATCCATGCACTCAGTCAGTCACCCAGGCACTACCCTTGCACTCATCCAATTACCCAGGCACTACCCATGTGCTCAACCAATCATTCAGGCACTACCCTAGCAGTCATCTGTTCACTCAGGCACTAACCTTGCACTCATCCATTCACTCAGGCACTACCCATGCACTCATCCATTCACCCAGGCACTACCCATCCACTCACCTGATCACCCAGGCACTATCCATGCACTCACTCAATCACCCAGGCACTACCCTTGCACTCATCCAATTACCCAGGCACTAACTATGCACTCAACCAATCATTCAGGTACTACCCTAGAACTCATTCATTCACTCAGGCACTGCCCTGTCACTCATCAATTCACTCAGGCACTAGCCTTGCACTCATCCATACACCCAGGCCCTACCAATGCACACATCCAATCACCCAGGCACTACCGATCCACTCATCTAATCACGCAGGGACTACTCATGCACTCATCCAATCATCCATGCACTCTTCCAATCACCCAGGCTCTACCTATGCACTCATCCAATGACCCAGGCACTACCCTTGCACTCATCCATTCACTCACACACTATCCATGCACTCACTCAATCACCCAGGCACTACCCTTGAATTCATCCAATTACCCAGGTACTACCCATGCACTCAACCACTCGTTCAGGCACTACCCTAGCACTCATCCATTTACTCAGGCACTACCCTGGCACTCATCTATTCACTCAGGCACTTCCCATGCACTCATCCAATGACCCAGGGACTGCATTTCCACTCATCCATTCACTCATGTACTACCCATGTACTCATCCATTCACTCATGCACTACCCATGCACTCATCGTACTACCCATGCACTTATCCAATCAGCCAGGCACAACCCATGCACTCATCCAATCACCCAGGCACTACCCATGCACTCACCCAATCATCCAGTCACTATCCATGCACTCACTCAATCATTCAGGCACTACCCTAGCACTAATCCATTCCTTCAGGCACTACCCTTGCACTCATCCATTCACTGAGGCACTGCCCATGCACTCATGCATTCACCCAGGTACTACCCATGCACTCACCCAATCACCCAGGCACTGTCCAATCACTCACTCAATCACCCAGGCACTACCCTTGCACTCATACAATTACCCAGGCACTAGCCATGCACTCAACCAATCATTAAAGGTACTACCATGCACTCATCCAATCGCCCAGGCACTACCCTAGCACTCATCGATTCACTCAGGCACTACCCTTGCATTCATCCATTCACTCAGGCACTACCCATGCACTCATCCATTCACCCAGGGACTGCCTTTCCACTCATCCATTCACTCATGTACTACCCATGTACTCATCCATTCACTCATGCACTACCCATGCACTCATCGTACTACCCATGCACTTATCCAATCACCAAGGTACTACCCATGCACACATCCAATCACCCAGGCACTACACATGCACTAATTCAATCACAGAGGCACTACCCATGCACTCACCCAATCACCCAGGCACTATCCAATCACTCACCCAATCACCCAGGCACTAACCATACACACATCCAATTACCCAGGCATTATCCATGCACACATCCAATCAGCCAGGCACTACCCTTGCACTCATCTATTCACTCAGGCACTACCCATGCACTCATCCAATGACCCAGGCACTGCCTTTGCACTCATCCATTCACTCATGTACTACCCATGTACTCATCCATTCACTCATGCACTACCCATGCACTCATCATACTACCCATGCACTTATCCAATAACCCAGGCACTACCCATGCAGTCAGCCAATCACCCAGGACCTACCCATGCACTCACCCAATCACCGAGGCACTATCCATGCACTCAGTCAGTCACCCAGGCACTACCCTTGCACTCATCCAATTACCCAGGCACTACCCATGTGCTCAACCAATCATTCAGGCACTACCCTAGCAGTCATCTGTTCACTCAGGCACTAACCTTGCACTCATCTATTCACTCAGGCACTACCCATGCACTCATCCATTCACCCAGGCACTACCCATCCACTCACCTGATCACCCAGGCACTACCCATGCACTCATCCATTCACCCAGGCACTACCCATCCACTCACCTGATCACCCAGGCACTACCCTTGCACTCATCCAATTACCCAGGCACTAACTATGCACTCAACCAATCATTCAGGTACTACCCTAGAACTCATTCATTCACTCAGGCACTGCCCTGTCACTCATCAATTCACTCAGGCACTACCCTTGCACTCATCCATACACCCAGGCCCTACCAATGCACACATCCAATCACCCAGGCACTACCGATACACTCATCTAATCACGCAGGGACTACTCATGCACTCATCCAATCATCCATGCACTCTTCCAATCACCCAGGCTCTACCTGTGCACTCATCCAATGACCCAGGCACTACCCTTGCACTCATCCATTCACTCACACACTACCCATGCACTCATCCATTCACTCAGGCACTACCCATGTACTCATCCAATCACCCAGATACTACCATTGCAGTCATCCAATTACCCAGGCACTACCCATCCACTCATCCAATCACCAAGGTTCTACCCATGCACTCATCCATTCACCCAGGCACTACACATGCACTAATTCAATCACCAAGGCACTACCCATGCACTCATCCAATCACCCAGGCACTACCCATGCACTCATCCAATCACCAAGGCACTACCCTTGCACTCATCCAATCACCCAAGCACTACCCATGCACTCATCCATTCACACAGGCACTATGTTGCACTCATCCATTCACTCAGGCACTATGCATGCACTCATCCATTCATCCAGGCACTAACCATGCACACATCCATTCACCCAGGCACTACCCATGCACACATCCAATCAGCCAGGCACTAGCGTTGGACTCATCTATTCACTCAGGCACTACCTATGCACTCATCCAATGACCCAGGCACTGCCTTTGCACTCATCCATTCACTCATGTCCTACCCATGTACTCATCCATTCACTCATGCACTACCCATGCATTCATCGTACTACCCATGCACTTATCCAATCACCCAGGCACTGCCATAACTCTCGTCCATTCACTCAGGCACTACCCTTGCACTCATCCATTCACTCAGGCACTACCCATGCACTAATCCATTCATCCAGGCACTACCCATGCACACATCCAATCACCCAGGTACTACCCATGCACTTATCCAATGACTCAGGCAATACCCTTGCACTCATCCATCTATTAACTTAGGCACTACCCATCCAATAATCCATGATAAACAGCCCTTACAACAAATCCGTCACCCCGTATGCAATTACAACGCAGTTGTTACAACAACTGTGTTGTAACAACGCATACCATTACCCCGCAAGTTGTAACAACAACTTGCGGAGGGGGGAGAAGGTGTTGGATTTAAAATCCAACACCTTCCCTACTGTCCGCACAGACTGGAGTTGGAATAGTAAATTATACTATTCCAACATCCAGCGCCCCCCTCCGCAAGTCATTGTTACGACTTGCGGGGTAATGGTATGCGTTGTTACAACACGGTCGTTGTAACAACCGCGTTGTAATTGCATGCGGAGTGAAGGCATGCGTAAAAAGGAGGCATATTCCTAATCCATTCACTCAGGCACTACCCATGCACTCATCCAATCACCCAGACACTACCCATGTAGTCATCCAATCACCTGGCACTACCCATGCATTCGTCTAATCACCCCGGCACTACCCATGTACTCATCCAATCACCCATGCACTCTTTGAATCACCCAGGCACTACTAATGCACTCATCCAATCACCCAGGCACTATCCATGCACTCATCTATTCACTCAGGTACACCCTTGCACTCATCCATTCACTCAGGCACTACCCATGCACTCATCCAATCACCCAAGCACTGCCCATGCACTCATCCAATCACCCAAGCACTGCCCATGCACTCATCCAATCATCCAGGCACTACTCATGCACTCATCCAATCACCCAAGCACTACCCATGCACTCATCCAATCACCAAGGCACTACCCATGCACTCATCCAATCACCCAGGCACTACCCTTGCACTCATCCATTCACTGAGGCACTACCCATGTACTCATCCATCACCCAGGCACTACCCATGCACCCATCCAATCACTCAGGCACTACCCATGCACTCATCCAATGACCCAGGCACTACCCTTGCACTCATCCCTTCACTCACACACTACCCATGCACTCATCCATTCACTCAGGCACTACCCATGCACTCATCCAATCACCCAGATACTACCATTGCAGTCATCCAATTACCCAGGCACTACCCATCCACTCATTGAATCACCAAGGTTCTACCCATGCACTCATCCAATCACCCAGGCACTACACATGCACTAATTCAATCACCGAGGCACTACCCATGCACTCATCCAATCACCAAGGCACTACCCTTGCACTCATCCAATCACCCACGCATTACCCATGCACTCATCCATTCACACAGGCACTACGTTGCACTCATCCATTCACTCAGGCACTATGCATGCACTCATCCATTCATCCAGGTACTAACCATGCACACATCCATTCACCCAGGCACTACCCATGCACACATCCAATCAGCCAGGCACTAGCCTTGGACTCATCTATTCACTCAGGCACTACCTATGCACTCATCCAATGACCCAGGCACTGCCTTTGCACTCATCCATTCACTCATGTACTACCCATGTACTCATCCATTCACTCATGCACTACCCATGCACTCATCGTACTACCAATGCACTTATCCAATCACCCAGGCACTGCCATAGCTCTCGTCCATTCACTCAGGCACTATGCTTGCACTCATCCATTCACTCAGGCACTACCCATGCACTAATCCATTCACCCAGGCACTACCCATGCACGCATCCAATCACCCAGGTACTACCCATGCACTTATCCAATGACTCAGGCACTACCCTAGCACTCATCCATTCACTCAGGCAATACCCTTGCACTCATCCATCTATTAACTTAGGCACTACCCATCCACTAATCCATGATAAACAGGCCTTACAACAAATCCGTCACCCCGTATGGAATTACAACGCAGTCGTTACAACAACTGTGTTGTAACAACGCATACCATTACCCCGCAAGTTGTAACAACAACTTGCGGAGGGGGAGAAGGTGTTGGATTTAAAACCCAACACCTTCCCTACTGTCTGCACAGACTGGAGTTGGAATAGTAAATTATACTATTCCAACATCCAGCGCCCCCCTCCGCAAGTCGTTTTTATGACTTGCGGGGTAATGGTATGCGTTGTTACAACACGGTCGTTGTAACGACCGCGTTGTAATTGCATGCGGAGTGAAGGCATGCGTAAAAAGGAGGCATATTCCTAATCCATTCACTCAGGCACTACCCACGCACTCATCCAATCACCCAGACACTACCCATGTAATCATCCAATCACCCGGCACTAACCATGCATTCATCCAATCACCCAGGCACTACTCATATACTCATCCAATCACCCATGCACTCTTCGAATCACCCAGGCACTACCGATGCACTCATCCAATCACCCAGGCATTACCCATGCACTCATCCGTTCACTCAGGTACTACCTTGCACTCATCCATTCACTCAGGCACTACCCATGCACTCATCCAATCATCCAGGCACTACCCATGCACTCATCCAATCCCCCAAGCACTACCCATGCACTCATCCAATCACTGAGGCACTACTCATGCATTCATCCAATCACCCAAGCACTGTCCATGCACTAATCCAATCATCCAGGCACTAGTCATGCACTCCTCCAATCACCCAAGCACTACCCATGCACTCATCCAATCACCAAGGCACTACCCATGCACTCATCCAATCACCCAGGCACCACCCTTGCACTCATCCATTCACTGAGGCACTACCCATGTACTCATCCATCACCCAGGCACTACCCATGCACTCATCCAATCACTCAGGCAGCACCCATGCACTCATCCAATCACTCAGGCACTACTCTTGCACTTATCAATTCACTCAAGCATACCCACGCACTCATCCAATCACCCTGGCATTGCCCATGCACTCATCCAATCCCCCAGGCACTATCCATTCACTCACCCAATCACCCAGGCACTACCCATGCATCCATTCACTCAGGTACTACCTTGCACTCATCCATTCACTCAGGCACTACCCATGCACTCATCCAATCATCCAGGCACTACCCATGCACTCATCCAATCACCCAAGCACTACCCATGCACTCATCCAATCACTGAGGCACTACACATGCACTCATCCAATCACCCAAGCACTGCCCATGCACTCATCCAATCATCCAGGCACTACTCATGCACTCATCCAATCACCCAAGCACTACCCATGCACTCATCCAATCACCAAGGCACTACCCATGCACTCATCCAAACACCCAGGCACTACCCTTGCACTCATCCATTCACTGAGGACCTACCCATGTACTCATCCATCACCCAGGCACAACCCATGCACTCATCCAATCACTCAGGCAGCACCCGTGCACTCATCCAATCACTCAGGCACTACTCGTGCACTTATCCATTCACTCAAGCACTACCCATGCACTCATCCAATCACCCGACACTACCCATGCATTCATCCAATCACCCAGGCACTACCCATGTACTCATCCAATCACCCATGCACTCTTCGAATCACCCAGGCACTACCCATGCACTCATCCAATCACCCAGGCACTACCCATGCACTCATCCATTCACTCAGGTACTACCTTGCACTCATCCATTCACTCAGGCACTACCCATGCACTCATCCAATCATCCAGGCACTACCCATGCACTCATCCAATCACCCAAGCACTACCCATGCACTCATCCAATCACCAAGGCACTACCCATGCACTCATCCAATCACCCAGGCACTACCCTTGCACTCATCCATTCACTGAGGCATTACCCATGTACTCATCTATCACCCAGGCACTACCCATGCACCCATCCAATCACTCAGGCACTACCTTTCACTGATCCATTCACTCAGGCACTACCCATGCACTCATCCAATGACCCAGGCACTACCCTTGCACTCATCCCTTCACTCACACACTACCCATGCACTCATCCATTCACTCAGGCACTACCCATGTACTCATCCAATCACCCAGATACTACCATTGCAGTCATCCAATTACCCAGGCACTACCCATCCACTCATTGAATCACCAAGGTTCTACCCATGCACTCATCCAATCACCCAGGCACTACACATGCACTAATTCAATCACCGAGGCACTACCCATGCACTCATCCAATCACCCAGGCACTACCCATGCACTCATCCAATCACCAAGGCACTACCCATGCACTCATCCAATGACCCACGCACTACCCATGCACTCATCCATTCACACAGGCACTACGTTGCACTCATCCATTCACTCAGGCACTATGCATGCACTCATCCATTCATCCAGGTACTAACCATGCACACATCCATTCACCCAGGCACTACCCATGCACACATCCAATCAGCCAGGCACTAGCCTTGGACTCATCTATTCACTCAGGCACTACCTATGCACTCATCCAATGACCCAGGCACTGCCTTTGCACTCATCCATTCACTCATGTACTACCCATGTACTCATCCATTCACTCATGCACTACCCATGCACTCATCGTACTACCAATGCACTTATCCAATCACCCAGGCACTGCCATAGCTCTCGTCCATTCACTCAGGCACTACGCTTGCACTCATCCATTCACTCAGGCACTACCCATGCACTAATCCATTCACCCAGGCACTACCCATGCACGCATCCAATCACCCAGGTACTACCCATGCACTTATCCAATGACTCAGGCACTACCGTAGCACTCATCCATGCACTCAGGCAATACCCTTGCACTCATCCATCTATTAACTTAGGCACTACCCATCCACTAATCCATGATAAACAGGCCTTACAACAAATCCGTCACCCCGTATGCAATTACAACGCGGGCGTTACAACAACTGTGTTGTAACAACGCATACGATTACCCCGCAAGTTGTAACAACAACTTGCGGAGGGGGAGAAGGTGTTGGATTTAAAATCCAACACCTTCCCTACTGTCTGCACAGACTGGAGTTGGAATAGTAAATTATACTATTCCAACATCCAGCGCCCCCCTCCGCAAGTCGTTTTTACGACTTGCGGGGTAATGGTATGCGTTGTTACAACACGGTCGTTGTAACGACCGCGTTGTAATTGCATGCGGAGTGAAGGCATGCGTAAAAAGGAGGCATATTCTTAATCCATTCACTCAGGCACTACCCATGCACTCATCCAATCATCCAGGCACTACTCATGCACTCATCCAATCACCCAAGCACTACCCATGCACTCATCCAATCACCAAGGCACTACCCATGCACTCATCCAATCACCCAGGCACTACCCTTGCACTCATCCATTCACTGAGGATCTACCCATGTACTCATCCATCACCCAGGCACTACCCATGCACTCATCCAATCACTCAGCTAGCATCCGTGCACTCATCCAATCACTCAGGCACTACTCATGCACTTATCCATTCACTCAAGCACTACCCATGCACTCATCCATTCACCCAGGCACTACCCATGCACGCATCCTATCACCCAGGCACCACCCTTACACTCATCCACTTACTCAGGCACTAAGCATGCACTCATCCATTCACTCAGGCACTACCCATACACTCATCCAATCACCCAGGCACTTCCCATACACTCATCTAATCACCCAGGCACTACCCATGCACTCATCCAATCACTCAGGCACTACCCATGCACTCATTCAATCACCGAGGCACTACCCATGCACTCATCCATTCACTCAGGCACTACCCATACACTCATCCAATCACCCAGGCACTTCCCATATACTCATCTAATCACCCAGGCACTACCCATGCACTCATCCAATCACTCAGGCACTACCCATGCACTCATTCAATCACAGAGGCACTACTCATGCACTCTGAGCTAACTATAACTCGTACCATCACAATTCACTACTTATGACCTCACATATACTGACATCTCAAACAACATCACTGATGACATCATCCATAGAATCTCACCCCCATATAACCTTTCATACAGCCACTCCAACTTCCACACTACCATTCTCAAACCCATTCACACACCCATACCAGTACTTACACAGCCACTTACTGATTCATAGATCAACACACACATCCGGTCACTCACCCATATAGCCACTCATGCACCCACTCATTCACTAATTCAGCCATTGACCTATCCACTCATACACCCGTACAGCCACTCACACACTGAGTCAGTCACCTATAGAGCTACCTACATACCTACACACTCACCCATACAGTCAGTCACACAGCCACTTACTCACCCATGCAGTTATACACACACTCACTCACTTACTCATACAGATACTAACACATACTCACTCACCTATACAGTCACTGATACAAACACACTCTCTCACATTCACTCACCCATACAGTCACTCACATACCCCATCACTCACCTACACTGCCTTTCACAGCCCCATCTCCTGGGGCCAGGCCTTTTTTCAATGGGTGACGGGGGCTGCGGGACCCCTTCCCCCAGCCATTTTTGTCCCCGGGGCCTGCCCCTTTTTTGATTCATTTTCTTTTTTTAAAAAGGGTGGGGGGCCTTCTCCCGGGCCGATTTCTGGGGCTCGGCCTTTCTTTTTTTTCCTTATTTTTTTTAAAATATAGGAACGGGGCCATGCAATTTTGGCCCCAGGGACCCCATTCATCGGGGTCTGTCCTTTATTTTTATTTTTTATAAAATATTGGGGGGGCTGAGCAGCCCCCCTCCCTGGCCGATTACGTCCCCGAGGACCCCATCCCCCACGGCCCAGTCTGTAGTGTGGATGCCCTGGTCCCACCCAGGGCACCCACTTACATTTGTTGAGGACTGTGGGGAGAGCCTGAAGGCCCCCATGGTCCCTGCCAGCTCCCCACCTCCTGCTTTGAGACCTAGGAAGCAGCTAAACATTTATTTTGAAGAAAGCCCCAGGGAGGTGGCGGTCCCCAGGGCTACGGGGGGCCACGAGGGCCACCCCATTATTGAGATTTAAAGTCGAAAAATGTAAATATTGACAAAATTTTTACAAAAATACATTCAGATAATCACCCATACACTAACGTACTCACTCAGAGACCCATTCACACTGTTGCACCCACTCATAGATGTATGCATTCACTCACAGACCCACTCAGACACTCACACACCCACACACAGACCCACTCAGACACTCACACATCCACTCAGAGACTTACACGTCTACTCACAGGCCCACACAGACACTCACAAACCCACTCACAGACCCACTCAAACACTCATACATCCACTCACAGACCCACTTTGAGACTCATGCACCCACTCACAGATCCACTCAGAGACTCATGCATCCACTCACAGACCCACTCAGACACTCATGCACCCACTCACAAACTCACTCACAGACTAATGCACCCACTCACATACCCACTCAGTCACTCATATACCTACCCACTCACAGACCCACTCAGAAACTCAGTGGGTCTGTCACTCTCTGTGAGTGACAGACCCAGAGACTCCCACTTCCACTCACAGACCCACTCAGAGACTCATGCACCCGCTCACAGACCCAGACACTCATGCACCCACTCACTGACCCACTCAGACACTCATGCACCCACTTACTCACCCACTCAGAGACTCATCCACCCACCCACAGACCCTCTCAGACACTCATGCACCCACTTACAGACCCACTCACAGACCCACTCAATGACTCACGCTCCCACTCACAGACCCACTCAGACACTCATTGTTCCCATGAGGCACAGGGTCAGACTGATTTGCATATGGCCATGTCTGAACTGGGGTGGCGGAGTGAGCTAAAGAATGATGATGGATTAAACCCAGATCAGTTGACTGGGGGTGAGTGCTTGTAATGTCAACACTCCGTCCATCATCCCCCTTTGGTTTTGCCTCATGCATCCACTCATAGATTCATACAACCACTCAGAGACCCAATCAGATATTCCCGCATCCACTCACATGTACTCACTCTCAGACCCAGACACTTACATATCCATTCACAGACCCACTCAGAGACTCATGCACCCACTTACAAACCCACTCAGAGACTCACGCATCTACTCACAGACCCACTCAGAGACTCACGCACTTACTCACAGACCCACTTAGACAGTCACGCACCCACTCACAGACTCACTCAGACACTCTTACACTCACTCACAGACTTAGTCAGACACTAACGCACCCAGTCAGATGCAGAGAGTCACTTATGTAGTTGTGAATTTTAAATGTGCTGGTGTCTATTGAATGTCTGCTTTTATTTTGTAGATCTGCAACACATTGGCCAATTCGAAAATAACTTTAAAAAAAGAGATTTTAATAGGGAAATGAACCAGTGTTTGTGAAATAAGGTGGCTCTTAGAAGAGCCTTTATGTTTATTGTGTTGATGATAACTACAAATAAAACAGGATGCAGTGTTTCAAGTTATTGAGGAACACCTTGTTGCCTTTCTCTGTGAAGTGAACTCCATCACTTCTATAGATACCATCCATGTCAAAGCACAAGTTGTTGTAGATAGATGCCATGTTATGGTCTCCTAAGAGGCAGAAACTGCTTTTTATATGTTTCCTGGCATTGTCTGTCTGTGAACAAAACTTGTTTGACCACTTCCATTTCTGCCTTTGGCATATGTTGGAAAATACCAAAGCAGTCTGAGAGAGAAGTACCATTAATTGAGCAAAGGTATTCTTCATTAGGATTTCCAGTCCTGCCCCAGTAAGTGTACCTAGGTTGTTGCCCCCACAGTGCACAATCATGAGGCCAGAGTGTTGGCAATCCCCAATGCTTTCAACTAAAGGCCACAGTTGATACCACTTTAACCCTTTCTGGCCAATCCAAGTAATGTCCACATTAGGCAACCCAAGTCCCTGTCAATGCTACTCTTTCTAGCACACTCTCTAGCCCAAAACACAAACCTGTGACCCACAATCCACACTCTAACCATTTTGAAGGCAAGAAGGAGTAGTACACAGCATAAGGCTTGAGCAGAATAAGACAGTTTTCAAAATGAAAGGCAGTCAAAATGGAAGTCAGCCCCCGGTTTAAAAAAAGGACATATTTGATTGGATGGTATGAATATGCTGGTAGCTAAAATTAGGTAGTGCTTTTTAAGGAAACATAAGTAGGTCTGTGATTAGATCTGGTAAAAAGAAAGAAATGTAAAGCAATCTTGGAGATGCTTTTATTTGCAGACAGTCAACCACAACTGCTGCAATTGAGTTGGAGAGTAATATACTGCTTCTAGAATGTGTTGTGAACTTGTGACCTACTGGTTCAAGAGGGTCTTCTAAATCAGACTGCTATGGAAACTCTGCTAAGAGAGTGTGGTGGATAGGATATTAAACCAACTGTAGTCTGTTTGTTAAAATTAGAGTGGTTTAGCTTCATTATTTATTAACAAGGGTTTATTTTCTTAGTCACATGTATGTCATAAAGATTAGAGCAGTTGTAAATTATAAAGAGTAAAATGCGAAATACTTTTTTGGACTCCCGTAGGTATTCGCGAATTTGTTGCAAAGTTACACCGGGAGCACGCTGAGGGTCACAATGAATTTGTGAATACGCCCAAAACCACTACCAGATTGGGCTTCTTTATTGAAGTGCAAGAAAGGGTTAAGAAACACTGACAATTGAGAAGTACAATAGCAAAAGTAAAATACAAAAGGGATGTTTTGATTTGCTAACTTCAACAGCATCACTGAGAGCAAAGCTGAAAAGGTTGGCGTTAATGGTTGCTTTGCATGAGAGTGGTTTACCATTCTTATGCTTAGTTTTTACATTTTCTCTGAAAGTATAGTCTAACTGACAATATAAAAATAAACAATTCTGACCAACCAACTCAATTAACAGGTATGTGATTTAGAATGTAGTTTAAAAAATGTGATTGGTATGTGTGTATATGAGGTTGATGAAAGTGTGTATGATGTGTACACATGTATTGTGAGTGTATGAGAGATTTTGTGAGTGGGTGTTTGAGTGTTTTTGTGGGTTTATGAATTGGTGTGTGAGTGTCTCTGTGGGTGTGTGAGTGAGTATGTGAGTGTTTGTGTGGGTCTGAGAGTAGGTGTGTGAGTTGTTCATTAATCATGTGTTGCCCTGGAACTGTACAGCGTGGCTGTGTTGTTTTACTGCATGGTCTAGGTGGCATTAAGAACTCCTTGCTAAGGTTTAAACTTCCGTTATACTATGTACTAGTTGCCTCTTAGGTAAGGTGTAGGTAAGTCATAGGGCAGGGTACTATGTGGTTAGTAGGTAAGACATGCAGTTTGAAGTCTCAGTCTGCCACATGTGTACTTTGAGACCCCTAGACACATTTCAATATCAAGTCTCTCACCCATACTGCAACTTATATACATATTTAGAGAAGCAGAGTCACTCACCTAGCCAGTGAGAAAGAGACAGAGGTGTGTAGATATTCAGTGACATGCACATACAGTACTGATATATCCAGCTTTAACAGAGTAAGTTGCAAATACAGTTATAAAACCCAACAATCAGTAATAGAGGCAGTAAGTAATATATGCAGCCACTTACACACATACATAGAGATCCATAGAGATGCTAAGACAGCTAGTAATATATAGGAATTTAGCTACTCACACATCTAGTGACACAGCCAGACAGGGACTGATACACTTATTTAGATGTGTACTGAAGTAGTGATACTCCTAGTCACTCATCCAGACTAGTAGTCCTTTAAAGACGTGGTCTGCTTGCTACTACAGACGCTGTGTGTGCAGTTTTACTGCCAAATTGAGTTGACATTTAAAACTCCTTGCCAAGGTTTCTTCTTCCCTTCTACTACATATAAGTCACTCCTAGTGTAGGGTTTATGTAGGTAATAGGCCAGGGCAATATGTGCTTAGAAGATAAGACGTACTTTGAAGTCTCAGTGAGTCACATATGCACTCCCAGATCCATATGCCCAGTTATGCATTCAGTCTTCCACCCATACTGCAATTCACATACCTGTTAAAAAAAGCATAGAGGCACTCACTCAGAGACAGAAGTACTTACACATTTAGTCACATGCCCACACAGCAATTATGTATTCAGCAGTAACAGCCAACTGCATACACGATCAGAAACCCAAACACTCAGTAATAGAGCGAGTAATTAATATATACACTACAGCCACTTACATACAATTATAGAGCCCTAAACAGATAGCAAGACAGGCAGTCATATAGCAAGATAGTTACTTACACATCCAGTGACACACCTAGAGAGGGACTAACGCACTTATTTACATATGTACTAAACTTTTGACACTCCTAGTTACCCATCCAGAAAATAACTTTAAACATGTGTTGGGCCTGATACTGCAGAGTCTGAGTGTGCAGTTTTGCTGGTAGGTCGAGCTGGCATTTAAAACTACTTGCTAAGCCATAAACTTCCCTTCTACTATATGTAGGTCATCCCTAAGGTAGGCCGTAGATAGGCCATAGGGCAGGATGCTATGTACTTAAAAAGTAAAACTTGTGCTTTTAACTTTCACTGAGTTACATGTGAACTTACAGTCTCATACGCCCAGTTATACATCCAGTCTTCCCCCATACTGCAAGTCATATACATATTTACAAAAGCATAGATGCACTGACCTACCCAGTCAGACAGAGACGGAGACACTGCAACATTCAGTCACATGCCCATACTGCACTTAAGTATCCAGTAGTAACAGAGTCATTTGCACACACAGTTATATACCCCAGTACTCAGAAACAGAGTCAGTAACTAATACAACCAGTTACATGCACATATTCAGACCTATAGAGATACTAAGACAGCTAGTCATATAGCGACATGGTTACTTACACATCCAGTGACACACTCAGAGAGGTACTGATGTACTTAGTACTCAAGTAGTGACTATCTACGTCACCCATCCAGACAAGTAGCACTTTAAACATGTGAGGCCTGATACTGCACAGCCTGTGTGTGTAACTTTACTGCCAGGTTGAGTAGGCATTTAAAACCCCTTGCCAAGACATAAACCTTCCTTTTTCTACATATAAGTGACCTCTAATGTAGGCTTTAGGTAGACTTACACTGATGCATACACTGACACACCCAGACACACTCTAATGCATTTAGTAGCACACCCAGGTACACCCTGATGCATACACTAACACACTGAAACACACTTATGGGTACACTAACACACCCAGGCACACACTGATGCATGCAGTAACACATCCAGGAACATATTTATGCATACACTGACACACCCAGGCACACACTGATGCACACACAAACACACCCAAGCACACACTGATCCATACACAAACACACCCAGGCACACACTTATACATACACTGACACACCTAGGCACACACATATGCATACACTAACACACCCAGGTACACTCTGATGCATATAGTGACACAGCCATATATAAGCTAATGCATACACTAACACACCCAGGCACACACTGACCCATACAATGACACACCCGGCACACACACTAACACACCCAGGTATACTCTGATGTATATAGTGACACAGCTAAACATACATTAATGCATACACTGACACACCCAGGCACACACTGACCCATGCACTAAGATACCCAGGCATACAGTGATGCATATGCTGACACACCCATATACATTCTGATGTATAGAGTAGCACACCCAGGCAGACACTGATATATACACATACACACCCAAGCAGACAGTGATGTATATACCGAGATATCCAGGTACACACTCATGCATACACTAACACAACAAATTACACACTTATGCATACACTGACACACTCAGTCTCACACTGACCCATACACTAAAACACCCTAGCAGACATGTATACACACAGTGATACACTCAGGCACACACTGGTGCATAAGCTGACACACCCAGGCACACACTGATGCATACACTGACACACCCAGCCACACTCTCATGCATGCAATAAGACAGCCAGGTACACACTGATACATGGACTAACACACCTGTGACACACTGACCCATTCAGTAAGAAACCCAGGTAGAGACAGATGTAGATGCTGACAGACCCATATATACTCTGATGCATGCAGTAGTACTCCCAGGCACACAGTGATATATACACATACACACCCAAGCAGACACTGATGGATACACTGAGATATCCAGGTACACACTCATGCATACAATAACACACCAAATGACACACTTATGCATACACTGACAGACCCAGTCATACACTTCTCCATACAGTACCCTGGCACGCGCTGATACATATGCTTAGACACCCAGGGACACACTGATGCATACAGTGGTATACCCAGGCACACACTGATGCAAACGCTTACACAGGCAGAGACACACAAATATAAACTTGAAAATTAATAGACTTAGAGTGGTTATAATGTAGTAAGACAACTGTTTATGTTGGCAGCTAAATGCTTCAAATATGTAATTTATTAGTTTTGTAATGAAAAGCTAAATGTATTCATTTGGTTTTTTTTCCAGACACTAGTTCTACTTATGGACAGAGAGTTACACTGCCAAAAAAACAGAAAGAAAAAGAAACAGAAGAAAGTATAGTATCTCCTTACAACATAGAAACACAAGGGACAGAATGTGGACAATGTGGTTAAAGAGAAAACAGTTGCTGGTAAGAAAACCTAGAAGTTTCTTAAAATAGTATATGAAAAACTGCAAAGTAAGCAAAAGCAAGGTTTCAAATCAGCTAAGAAAGGACAAAAAGTAAGTGGCATTAAGATTACTAAAGAGTATAAGAAAGCAGATAGTTTAACAAGATTCAGAAGCAGTTCAAGGAAACTAGAGTCAGAATGTTTAATAGTAGGGTAATTCAGAATCTCATAAGAACTATGAAGCAGTTTAAAGGAGAAGAGAAGCAGTCAAACAAAAGGAACGTGTTGATGCTGTAGTTCATAAGGCATTTGCCCTGACGAGGAAGCTATTTATTTTGATTCTGAACATAATGAGAACACTGGATAAAACAGTGTTGTCTATTAGGAGAAGAAGCCAAAAGAAAAGACTAGTGAATAGAAGTAATTTCTGTACACTTTTCAGTGGTGAATGCAGTGCTTAATTTGAGCCGGAGCTTTCCGGTGCTGAGCACCAGCACTTAATTGGTTTCCGGTGCTCGGCACCGGCACCTAATTGTCAACACCACACTTAGGGCAGTCTGCCACAAGGTGGCGCTGCTCATGTAATTTAGAGATGAGCAGTATAACAGTTGTTTAGGAAAACAATACACATTAAAAAATTACTAATAACTGCCTCCCCAGCCATTCCTTTAACTTTGGGGACCTGGAATAATCTAAACTGTCGCATTTACATGCGAGAGAGATGATTAGTAGTTGTTTTAGCAGCGATGACAGGGACGATGGGTGGCGCAAGCTGCAGAGGCCTCCTGGTCAGAGCCCTGGTACTTAATATTTTATAAATTAAGCACTGGGTGAATGGAAGCATACTTCCAGTACTGAGCCTTTCTTTAATGAAGAAACCTACTTTAAGGAGAACACATTAGTGCATACAGTTGAAACAACTGTTCAATGTTATGAGGTGAAGGATGCTACTCCCATTCCAAAAGAGGAGATGGTCCCTAGGAATGTTGAAGAAGTGATAGCTGAAGAGGAATAGGGAAAGCATAGACAGGCCCCTGTATACAAATGAAACTGTAGCAGTATTTGCAGTGTTCGGCAGGAATCAATTGATATATTGAGAGCTTTCCTACATAAGTTTCCATGCAGAAGTCTGAAACAGAAATTTGGGATTTTGAAAGGATTAGATCCATGCAAGGTAAGGAAGTATCCTAATTTACAGGGACATTCACTAACATGTCTATCAAAGAAAGTGTGCCAAAGCACTTTTCATCACTTCAGAATGTTGGCTGTTCATCACTCTAAAATGTGAAATTTAGTTAGGAGGCTTTACTATGTGAAAAGTCCAGCTTTATGTTTATGAGAAATGAATAGAGCTCTATTGCATGGTACAGTAGCAGAGGTAGAAAAAGTTTGTGAAGATGTTCAGTTTCGTTTCTTTGGTCCTGAACAGTAAGTCTAGGGAAAATGAAGAGTTGCTTACTAGAGGTGTAGAGGAACAGGACACAGGCATTAGTATTGATAACTTTACACAAGACATTGCAAAGTTTAACACAGTTTCTTTGGAGAAACCAAACTGTGTTTGCATTTGTTGTTGACGCACTCACTACAAAAACCAAACTCGCAATGTTCTTCTGTACTCAAAAACTGAACAAGAGAACAGAGATAAGTGGCAAGAGCATGCTCTATATTTTTAGAGGATTTGTCCACACTGCGAATTATATGTAAGTATTGCTATGATAAGTTAGAGGATAACAAAATACCAGCCAGAGCAATAGACATCAAGTTAGAATTAGTATCAATTCCAGAAGAACTTTGTGAATTAAATGTTTATGAATCAATTCTCATACAATGTATACATCAGGCTACTCCAAAGAGTAGCTCTCCTTTTATCCAGCCCAGCCTACTAAATTAGAAGCTTTTGCTTGGCTAAATTGGTATATCTATAACAAAATTGAAACCGTTGTATTTAAGATGCAATGAGCGTAGTTTCAGAACTCAAAATCTGACGCTTGGAGAAAAATAGTTGAGTTTGCAAAATATATTCAAAACTTACTGATAGCATTACCTTGGTGCCAGTGGCATTCAAGCTATTGCTAATATGTATGACCTATGTAAAGGTATTTCAAACTGACAAAGCCTTTTTTACGTTACTGCTGGCTACCCTGAATGAGGTGATCATGGCTAATAACCTTGAATGGTGTGGCTACTAATGTAATCTTGTCTGATGTTACTATTACAACACTAATACTATTAGTAGCTCTGGATGTTTTTCATTGATCATCAGTAGCTCTTATTACAGAAAAGGTTGGAGACCCCTGGTATACATCCTTTTCGAGCAATAGTTTGTATGGAACCAAAGACAGGGACGCTGCCACAAACTGAGCTACAGAAAGGCCTTAAAGGAAGAGTTGTCTACTTACCTATAGATTTTAAACTTAATATTGAAACTGTAGGGGTAGAGAGACATATCGATGAACCACTTATCATTCTAGTAAATGGTGTGCCTACCAAGAACAGAAAAATCTGGCAAGAGTTAGTGGATGTTAGTAAAGTACAAAAAGCGACATTATACTTGGTACAAAATAAAATGTATTATAACAATGTTTATGTTGTTCGAGATGTAACATGTATGGAGGATGTAACATTACCTTCAAGTTGACAGATTGAAAAAGTGGATCGATCCAGATGTGAAGAAATTTATGAAGACTACATCATCCATCCTATGCATACTAAAGAGGTTATTGGTGATGCTATTGATCTCTTTCAAATGAAACAAGCAAAAGGAGCTCCCATGAGTGTGTGGGAGAAAGGTTTAGAGGCTCGCTGTTTTCCACAACTGTTTCCTACTGGTGCAGGTGGCGGCTATGATCACCGCCTCGTACAAATACCAGCAGCTGAATACCGATCAACCAGGTTATATTAAGAGAATCCTAGATTGTGGCAGTATATTCCATACATATTCCATCTTCTGTTTGAGAGTGACTTGTCTGGACTATCATATGCCCTAAACCACATACTGAAGACAGGAGTTAATCTTCAAAATCTCTCGGCAAAGGAATTTGTTGACAAAGCTCATGGAAAGGATGAAAATCTAAAATACAACTTGATTAATTTGATGGGGTGCCAACGTGGCACCGAGTATTGGTATCATCGCCATGGAGAACTGAAATGTATGCTGAGAAACCTAGATGCACCTACTTGGTTTTTGACAATCAGTTGTGCTGAGTACGCGTGGGATGACCTGCTTGAATTTTCAGAGAGAAGCAAGCTCAAACTTTAAGGATATCAAGGATGAACACAGCAAGAGAACTTTTCTCTTTGCATACTGCTAATATTTGTAGATATTTTAACCACAGGTTTCAAGTCATGCTGTCTTTCATCTGCAGCAAAACAAATCCTCCTCTTGGCGAAGTAACTGATTTCTTTTGGCGTAAAGAATATCAAGCAAGAGGTGCTCCCCATATTCACATGCTGTTATGGATAAAATATGTACTGAAATTTGGAACAGACAGTGATGAGTCTGTACTGTCTTTCATAAAACAATATGTGACATGCACCATCCCAAAAGATAGTGGTGAAAAAGGCCTGAGACTTTTAAACACATAGAAGTGGAAGTACAGTAGTTGAAAATACAGATGCAAAGGAAAATTTTTATACAAGATGTCGGTTTGGATTTCCACGACCTGTCATTTCCCAAGGAAGAGTGTACAGCTTTTTATCTGCAGTCAGACATACACTGACACAAAAATCACAGAGGAACTCATACATCCTCAGAAGAGCAGAGGCCTCCAAGTATATTAATGACTGTAAACCTGTGATTCTCAAAATGTGGAATGCTAGTATGGATATACAATTTGTTGCAGGCAACTCCATTGTTGTTGCTCTCTGCGTCACTTCATATATTATAAATTAGAGAAGACTGTGATGAAGGAGATGTGGGAGGAGATTTCAGCAGAAAAGACTCTAACCAAGACTGTTCTTGCCACACCATTGTCTCTTTGCTGCTTGGGGGACATCGCTTTCTATCCTGCTGGGCCCTGGTGGGACAGGAGTCCCAGGGTTCCTCTACTTCAGCGCCGTTAGCCCAAGTGAGGAGCTGAACATTACTACAGGGGACTACTGGTCCCAGCATCCCTTGCTCCCACCACAGGTGCCGCGAGTGTGGGGGAGGTGCTGGTCATCGCGCTTATAGCGCTGCCTCTCCCCCCGCGGCGCAGGATGCGCGCGGGCCGCGCCCAGGCGAAGCCCGGGCCAAGGGCAGGCCCGTCCTTGCCCGTCGGGGGTTGGAAGAGGCTGGGCTGGGCCTATCCCCTTGGCTCGTCATTGGAGATCGTTGTTGCACTAGGAATTGTGCGCTGCTACCCCTGAAGACAAAGGTAGGGAGGCGCTGGACCTCGTTTGGTCTTTCAACATTTCAATACTACTCAATCGTACTGCTAGGGAAGTTGCACGCTGACTGGGACGAATAGTCTAGGTACAACTGTGCGTACAAGGATTTGTAAGGACACGCACCCCTTCTGTTAACCTGAAAACTGATTACCGAGGGCCAAATGAATAAAAGAAAGATCCCTAAAGAAAAACAAGGGCCTGGACATGTTGGGACCTTGGATGCCTTCTTAACGAGGGCCGAATCTGTTCTGGCTCATGAAATTGAACTAACCGAGAGAAGGCTTTCTTTGGACACATTGATTATGCATAAGCGTTCTTCTTTAGGTAGAGGGACTCTAGCCACTGACCAATTGAATTCAGGCCAATTAATAGGTGAACCAAGTTCTGCCATACCCCCAGCGGTGAATCTTACTCCATCTACCAACACCTCAGATGAACACTGCAATACTACTCAGGAGCAATCAACGAGCAATCAAGAGGAAAATAACTATCCAGATGCGAAATCAAAAAAAAGAAAGGGAGGTGGCCCCTTAAAACAAAAAACATTAAAACGGGTTTGTAAAGAGAAAGACACTGCGCGCAAGAGATTGGAAACAGGACTTTCACTACAACTAAGATCTACTAGATCTACCAGCAAAAATGAAATTAACAATCAACCAGCTTTGGGGATTGATCATGCGTGTGACTCTGACCTAATGAAAAGATTAGAGACTATGATGACTGTATTATTAAACCCTACACTGTACAAATTGTCCCAAATAGAGGAAAAACTATCTTCTTTTGAGGCCTCTCATCTCTTAAGTCAGTCCCCCCCAATACTACTGTGTTAACAGATGTAGCTAGACCCAATCCTCAACTAGGTATGGTCCCCCCCACGATGTCTGATAGGCCAAATGTAACTACTGATAGCATGGGAAGTCGTGACCTACAACAAACAACGGGGCTTCCTATTGCTTTGCCTGGCTCTGTCCGTGATTCTGCTAAAAAGTTGAGAGCCAATGCACACAAAAATAACTGTAGGACACAGGCACAGGCACAATGTAATTGTGAGAATATTGGTTGTACAAGGTTACATGGTGAACCTCAATTATCTACTTCCCCTATTGTTACACACCCACACCCACACGTTACCCCATCCATCCCTACTACTTTTTGGGAGGAAAGGTCACAACCATCTTCCCTGGGTAGGGGAGCTTCTAAGCATCAAGTAGAAAGTGGGAAACCCAAGGCAAGATTGGATCTTGCTCCAGCTGCTTGTCCGTATCTTATAGTTTTAGTTAATGTCCCTGAATTGAAACCAAATACGATAGAAAACACGGAGCAGTTAATAAATAAAGTCCAGCATTGGCTATCCAATCGTCTAGGTGAAAACTCTAATGCCTACAAAAATATTATTATGGCTAGGAGGGTTACTTGGGTAGGAAGAGCACCCAAAACTATTAATGGTGACTGCATTATAGTGAACTTTGACAACCACCATATAGTGGGTGAATTACTATCTGCTCCGCCAAATATGCCATCATTTCATTCTGAAATCTTTGTCCTACCATTGGGTTTCTTTTATAAACCCCATTTTTCATCTCAGCCCTCTATTTCTAGATCACATGTTACTTGGAGGCCATTCCGTCACCCGTTTAACCAACCCCTTTCTCCCTTAGTCTCACCGTTTCCTTTAAGGAATAGATTTGCTGCATTAGAAGGCCTCTCTGCATGTGACTGACTGGATCCTCAGATTATATCACCTAGTGGGGATGGTGTTTTAGATCTACAAAAGGGGTTTCCCTCGCACACTGATCCGCCTATAATCCCTGTAGTGACATTAGCCAGGCAGCAAGACAGTCTAAATTTCCCCCAGAGACCACTTCCTCGAGAGAATCTCTCAGGATCTATAGCGGCCATGTCTTGGAACATCGCCGGTTATAACCAAAAAAGGTCTTATACAGAATGGCTATCTTTGCTGACATCTAGTGATATAGTGTGCCTTCAAGAGACTTGGGAAATAGATCCAATACATTTGAATGGGTACCGTTCCTTTCACTCTTCTGCTGTACCGTCTCCTGCTGGACGGGCTAAGGGTGGTTTACTGACCGTACTTTCTAATACTATTCCTTTTAAAGTGAAGTTATTTTTGAACATGTCACCTTATTACCATATTATTTTAATTGAATACTGTGTGGATTATTGTTGGCTCCTTATTAACTTTTATAACAATAATTTTGGAAGCAGTCAAGCAGTGGTGTTGGCGCCTTTGGAAAGAGACATTAATGACTTACAAGATAAATGTACCAAACCCTGCAATATAATTTGGCTTGGGGATTTCAACATTCACCCATGTGATAAGATTAATACGTTAGCATGTGGAATACAGGATGATGATGGGGAGAGAGTGTCCCTCATTTCTGTCACACGGATTATGGTAATGCCTTAAACAGATTATTAACTATAAATAATCTTGTATTTTTAAATGTTTCCGAAGTTTTAACCGGTCAGTTAGAATTTACTTTTTTAAACCATTTTGCCTCTTCTACCCTTGACTATGTTTTGGTCTCTGATTCAATAAGTGGCCTTTTCTCTCATCTTGAGATTGTGTTTTACCCATTTAGTGACCACGCTGCAATAACTTTTTTTATCCCGTCGGTAAAGAAAAATGATTGTGCTTTTAAACTCCCCATAAATCCTGTAATTGCAAGAGAGAACGGCATTGTTTTAAAGTGGGAAAAGGTGGACTCTGGGAGTTTTTTGGCCAATTTAGTCTCCAACCGATTTGGGGAGATAATGCTCTGTTTAGATTCAGTTTTACATGACAGCACGGTTTCGGATTTTGAGTTAATCTTATCTGATGTTAAAAATAACTTAACCCGTGTTATACGTAATGGCCGGCGTAAAAAATATAGTTGGTTTGATGACGACTGTGATAAAACACTAAAGAGTCTACACATAGCCTTGAAGTCCAAACCTCGCAATCAATTATTGGTTAAATGTTTGCGCCAAGCCTATAAAAAAGCAAGGATCACTAGGCTAAAAATCTTAAAGGAAGAATGGTGGGAAAATCTGCAGAAGGCTGCTATATTAAAAAGCTCGCAAGCATTTTGGTCTCTGATTAATGCACCATTCCTAAAAGATGAGCAGGCCATGACCACAGATACGAATGTTGAACAGGAGGAATGGGTGACCCACTTTGAAGGTCTTTTTGGAGCTGACGATATGATAACTCCTCAATCCTCTACCCAAATTTTAGTGAGAAATGAGGCTGCTGCTAGTTTTACACTTGCAGAAACAAAGCATGCTTTAAACCAATGCAAACGGGCAAAGGCTCCGGGACCAGACGGAGTCACTAATGACTTATTTTTAGAGAATCAAGATCTTTGGGCTCCGCTTTTAACAAATGTTTTTAATAAAATTGCCCAATCAGGTGCACCCCCATCGTGGAAGACAACTGTAATCGTTCCCATTTATAACAAGCATTTGCAATGCAATAGGTCTCGCATTTATGCGAGTTTGAGCTATTCACATTGTAAATGACAATGTCTTTTATTTATGTTTTTTTTTTTTAAAAAGGCATTGTCATTGCAATGCTAATAGCTTAAACTCTCGCAAATGCGAGACCTATTGCATCGCAAATGCTTGTTTATACAGGAGGAAGGGCACATTTCCTGTACCTTCCAGGACTGGACGGCATGCAGGAAGGAACCCCGACAGTTCTTCCTAGCACGGCCCCTGCACAAAGTATAACAAGCAGCAACAGACCTAGAAACATCCGGAGTGAATAAAACAAACAGCTCGGGAGAGTACGGGTGCCTTGAAAAAAAAGTAAGAGTGAGTGCGTGTGTGTGTGTGTATAGGACAAAGGTGGATTTATTTAGGCAATATACATACTGCGTGAAGTAATTATTGGTTAAGATTACTGTTAATGTTGAAAGCGAAACAATGGTAATCAGTTGAAACCAGTCAGTACTTGAGGCCTACAGCATGGGCAGCGGATTGACTGCCAAGCATTAGAATGTGGCGAGCGGGACAACGGAAAAGACGACCATAACATAATTTTGGACCTTGCAGGGAGAGGTGCCAGAGAAAAGCATCCAGCTGTGCCGCATTTTATAGTGAGATCGGGCATATGGCGGTGGAGATTGCCAGAGAATAACAAGTTTAAGTACAGAGGCATCTCTACAATATGAAACTCAAAACTTTGTACAAGTTGGTGACAGTCAAACAAATCGTACAAACAACATATAAAATAGAACGAAGCAAGGCGGAAATCCCAAAACAGCGCTACCTGCTTCTGATAGCCCCGCTAGAATAACGCTGACCTGTGAGCATATGGTGGCTGCGAGCTTGAAGACAATCTTTTCAACCTCGGGTACCACAGGACTGGCGGCTGGTCCCACCAGGCCAAACTTAGAGGCTACAAAACACCTGGAACACCCTTAGAACAGATGAGGCTTTGTTCGGCATAGACAGTCCCCAGACATGCCAACCCTCCCGATTCAGGCGGAAGACTACCGATTTCAAGGCTAGTCTCCCGCCTCCCGATTCCTTAAAGCAAAAACCCGATTACTCGGGGTTTCAGCTGACAGGGCTTGGTATTATGTAACGTGGTGTATGCACTGCCAGCAACCTGCTCCTGCAGGCCAGTGCACAACACTTGCATCACCCTCTTTCTGCCTGCCATTGCACTCCATGCTTCTGAAAGGTAAGAAAAAAACGTGCATTTGCGTTTCAAATGTCCGATCCTGCAGCAGCACACTTGCAAAGCCCATACATGACAGGAACCCGATTCAAGGCCCCATTCTCCCGATTTTTTTTCTTTAATCTCCCACTTTGCTCTTCTAAAATGTTGGCATGTATGATGTCAGTCCCGCCCCCACCAACGAAGGGTGGTGGGCACTACCTAGAGTCTCCCAATTACATATGGGACACAGCAGCACAGTCAAGCCCCCTCTTCCAGTGGAGAGGGTACCCCAAACCTGCCACACACTACAGACAGCTGTGTAGTTGCTGATGCATTAGTTGTGGCCCCGTCTGCCACCCCATACTCCGGATACCCCAGGGCACACGGTGCGCGCCTTTCTTGATTCGGTGCTAGGAAAGCTTCCTGACTGGATGTAATGTAAACTATGCTGATCTGCAGATGCGATTCCTGTAATTAACCACCCAGAGTGCTGGCAGCGAGGGGCAGTAAAATGACCGGAGGCTGTAATGCTCACCATGTGATTGGGCTACAGGCTGCCCCTTCCAAAACCGCAGCACCCCAAGAGACTAGAACACGTTATTGTGGGCACAAACAGCGGGCCAGTCCCATCCACTAGCCGGGCATCTCCATTGAACAGCAATTACTACCTGCGATCGGCACTGCAATTGGTGCAGTTCTGCCAGCTGGTATAGACCACGTACATGGTGCACAAGTGAGATGTACAGCTGCCTGTACCCTATACCCTCCTGCCCCCTCCCCCTAAGTCATACTGCAGCTAAGACTGGGCAAGCTTTCTTTAACCAGAACCTCCGACTCCCCATTTCCCATTTGTTTATCAGCACATTGTGCCTGCAGAAATCTGATCCAGCGCTAACAATAAAAATTCTTCTCCTATATGACTCGGTCATCCAGGTACAACTATCCCTCCAATACACAGATTATATCCATATGACGGTGGGGCCCATAACACCGCATATGCATTCACTCACTGTTAGAAATGGGATCTCTAGTTGGCAAGGGTTTGCACCTTTGTCCAAGTAGGGACCCTTCTTCCTAGTCAGGGTAAGGGTGTTACACTCGTGAAGTAACCCCTGCTCACCCTCGTGGTAGCTTGGCACGAGCAGTCGGGCTTAATTCAGAGGCAGTGTGTAAAGCATTTGCACATAACCAACAGTAATACAGTGTAAGCACTACAAACGGACACCACACCAGTTTAGAAAAATAACCAATATTTTATATACTCAAGACAAGACCAATTACGACGAAAATCCACAATACTGTACTTTAAAAACGAATACTTGATAAGGTAACTTCTTCTTTGCAGGAATAGTCCAAAAACAAAGTTCGTACGAGTCGGTAGCTCCGTCTGAGCCTACCGCGATGCTGAAAACCACAGAGTCTAACAGTTCCAGCCGACCGCGTCGATACGGGCCAGCAGAGTCGTGAACAGACTCGGTTACAGTACCTTTCTCGTTGTGGCTGGTACGGAGTGTACGAGCCGGTCGGCGTTCGTCGCGGTTGCGGTGCAAGACGGAGCGATGCAAGGTGCGGTGTCCCTCGATGCGGTGCAGGCAGCGGCTCGATGAGCGTCGTGCAGACGGGGTCGGTGAGTCCAAGGCGTGCGATGCAGGGTGAGACGATGCTCGATGCGGTGCTGACAGGTTGCGATGCAGGCGACCAAGCCGGAATGCGGGAGCTGGCGTCGGACAGCGGTGCGAGTCGGAGCGGTGCGTCGCAGACGTGCGAGCGGTGCCCCAAATGCGGTGCGGTCACGACTCTTGAGCCAGTTGCAGCGACCGCGTCGGTCGGGTCCGGCTGGTTCAGTGAAGCGATGCGATGCGACCTGCGGTGCCCACAGGTCACGGTGCAAGCAGCGGCTCGATGTTGGCGGCGTCGGACGTCGCCCACGGTGAGACCAGGGTTGCGATGCGAAGTGGGCGATGCGGTCTGCGGTGCAAACAGGTCACCGGCCAGGGATGGATTCGGTTGACGGAGTCGGTTGCGGTTCCCTTCCTCTGTGGCAACTGAAACAGCGTTCCAGAAGCGGTACCCAGAGGCTTGTGAAGTCTTTGCAGTCCCTGAGACTTCTTAACAGGAGGCCAGCTCGGTTCCAGGCCCTTGGAGATACTCAGCACAAGTTTGTAGAAAGTTCAGTCCAGTCCTTTCACTGCCCAAGACAGAAGCAGCAACTGCAGGCCAACCCAACAAAGCAACAACACAGCAAAGGGGCAGTACTCCTCCTGGCAGCTCTTCCAGCTCTTCGTCTTGGCAGGTTCCTTGATTCCAGCGAGATCTAAATTCATGCGGTCAGGGTCCCAATATTTATATCCCACATTCCTTTGTTCTCTGAAGGCAGAGAGGCCTTTGCCTAGTCCAAACCAGTTCTGGAGCACTTTGTTGACAAGTCTCCGTCCCTTCTTTCAGTGAGTAGGCCAGGGACATCAGACGCACCACAGGAGGTGGAGCCAGCATTGTGGAGGGAAGGCACTGTCATATTCAGGGCCCAGGTGCGACCCCTCCCACCCATCTACATGTAGATCTTGCTATTCAGCCCTGCGCTGACTCACCCTGTCTCCTGGCATCCCCCAGCCCCTGTCACTCGCACTCCAGACAAGGAATACACAACCTCGCAGAGGCAGGCTTGGATGGTTAGACAAGAAAATACCCACTTTCTAAAAGTGGTATTTTCAAACACAGAATGTTAAAACCAACTTCACTAAAAGCTGCATTTTATCATTCTGAGTCCAGGCATACTATCCTCGAATTTCTACCATGTTCCCGGGGTCAGTTAGGATTATAAGCTGTAATAATCAAAACTGCCCGTTCTGGCCTAGGGGGAACAGGTAGCCTTGCAATAGTGAAAAACGAACTAGGCTGTAATTCACTATCAGGACATGCCACACACACCAGGGCATGTCCTACCTTTCGCATACAACGCACCCTGCCCACAGGGGTACCTTGGGCCTACCTTAGGGGTGACTAACATGTAGCAAAGGGAAGGTTTAGGGACTTGCAAGTGTGTGCACTTGCCAAGTCGACATGGCAGCCCCATGCTGCGCACAGGCTCTGCGATGGCAGGCCCGAGTTACACTTTACGGGCTGTTTGCGTGGGTGGCACAATCCAGTGCTGCAGCCCACCAACAGCATTTGGTCTATAGGCCCTGGCACTCGCAGTGCACTTTACAAGGGACTGATACATAAACCAAATAGGCCAATCATGGAAACACCAATCCATAACACATTTTATACAGGAGCACTTGCACTTTCCCACTGGACAGCAGTGAGGAAAGTGCGCAGAATCATTACACCAGCAAAATCAGAGTCAAAACCGGGAGGTCAGAAAGCAAAAAGTCAGGGGAAACACGCCAAAAGATGCCAAGTCTAACACATGTCCCCTCCAGCTGAAAGTAGGGAGAACTACCCAACCCCATTGGAGTTCTCTTCACTAAGGCGGAAGAACCTGGACAGACCATCTGCGTTGGCGTGTTCTGTACCAGGACGGTGTTCCACCGTAAAGTCCATTCCCTGTAGGGAGATGGACCACCTCAGCAGTTTTGGATTCTCACCCCTCATTTGCATCAACCATCTGAGGGGCCTGTGGTCTGTCTGAACCCGGAAGTGAGTCCCAAACAGGTATGGTCTCAACTTCTTCAGCGCCCAGACCACAGCAAAAGCTTCCCTTTCTATGGCACTCCACCTCTGTTCCCTGGGAAGTAGTCTCCTGCTAAGGAAGACTACAGGCTGATCCAGGCCCTCTTCGTTCAGTTGTGAGAGCACCGTTCCCACACCATGCTCTGAAGCGTCAGTCTGCACGACGAATTCCTTGGAGAAGTCAGGTGCCTTGAGCACGGGCGCCGTGCACATGGCTGCCTTCAGGGCATCAAAAGCTTTCTGGCAGGACTCAGTCCAGATCACTTTCCTGGGCTGCCTCTTAGAGGTCAGCTCTGTTAAGGGGGCAACGATGGTGCCATAGCCCTTAACAAATCTCCTATAGTAACCGGTGAGACCTAAGAAGGCTCTCACCTCTGTCTGGGTCTTGGGGGTTCCCAAGCCAGAATGGTGTCAATCTTGGGTTGTAGGGGCGCCACCTGGCCGCTTCCTACCTGGTGTCCCAAGTACACCACAGAACCCTGCCCGATCTGGCACTTACTGGCCTTGATCGTGAGGCCTGCACCTTGCAGAGCCCTCAACACTTTCTCAAGGTGCTGTAAATGTTCTTCCCAGCTGGAACTGAACACAGCAATGTCATCCAGGTAGGCGGCACTGAAATCCTCCAGCCCAGCCAACACCTGATTGACCAACCTCTGAAAGGTGGCAGGGGCATTCTTCAACCCAAAGGGCATCACCCGGAATTGGTAATGACCTTCTGGGGTTGAGAATGCTGATCTCTCCTTGGCCCCATCGGTTAAGGCAATCTGCCAGTACCCAGACGTCAAATCAAACGTGCTGAGGAACCGGGCAGCTCCCAACCGATAAATGAGCTCATCAGCTCTGGGGATGGGGTGCGCGTCAGTCCTGGTGACGGCATTGAGCCCACGGTAGTCCACACAAAACCGGAGTTCTGGAGTGGCACCGGGCGCCACAGCCTTTGGGACCAAGACCACTGGGCTGGCCCAAGGACTGTGGGAGGGCTCAATCACCCCTAATGCCAACATCTTAGAGACCTCCTCCTTGATGCTGGCTCTGACCCGGTCAGTCAACCTGTAAATCTTGTGCTTCACAGGAGGGCTGTCACCAGTGTCCACGTCATGGGTACACCAGTGAGTAACACCGGGGGTCAGAGAGAACAGTGGGGCGAACTGTCCCAACAACTGGCAACAGTCCCCCTGCTGCTCCTGAGTCAGAGTAGGGGAGAGGATCACACCCTCTACTGACCCATCATGCTCCTTGGTAGACAGGAGGTCAGGGAGAGGCTCACTCTCCTCTTCCACCCCATCATCTGTCACCAAGAGCATACTCACTTCGGACCTCTCGAAGTGGGGCTTGAGGCGGTTCACGTGAAGGACCCTCAAAGGGTTCCTTGGAGCCTGCAAATCCACCAGGTAGGTGACGTCACTTTTGCGCTCCTTTACCTCATATGGCCCAGTCCACTTGTCCTGCAAGGCACAAGGTGCCACTGGGGCCATGACCCACACTTTTTGCCCAGGTTGAAATTCGACCAGAGTGGCATTCTGGTCATACCATCTCTTCATTTCCTCCTGGCTTGCTTCTAGGTTCGCCTGAGCGAGTTTCCTGAAGCGGGCAGTTTGGTTTCTAAAGGCCAGCATGTAGCTAAATACATCCTGGGGAGTTTTCCTGGGAGCTGCCTCCCAGCCTTCCTTTACCAAACTCAGAGGTCCTCTGACAGGGTGGCCATACAGGAGCTCAAAGGGGCTGTACCCAAGAGACTTCTGAGGCACCTCCCTGTATGTAAAGAGTAGGCATGGCAAGAGGACGTCCCACTTACGCCTCATGGGTTCTGTTAGACCCTTGATCATGCCTTTCAAGGTCTGGTTGAATCTCTCCACCAGACCGTTTCCTTGTGGGTGGTACGGAGTGGTGAACTTGTAGGTTACACCACACTCCTTCCACAGGGATGTCATATACTTGGATATGAAATTGGTCCCCCTATCAGAAACCACCTCTCTGGGGAATCCCACACGGGAAAAGATCCCCATTAACGCCCGGCCCACCACTGGCGCCGTCGTTGTCCTGAGAGGGATTGCCTCTGGGTACCGGGTGGCATGGTCCACCAAGACCAGGATGTACCTGTTGCCCATGGCTGTCTTGGGATCCAGTGGCCCCACTATATCCATCCCTACCCTTTCAAAGGGTGTTCCAACCACAGGAAAAGGTTGGAGAGGAGCTTTGACCTTCCTCCCACTCTTACCACTTGCCTGGCAAGTTTGGCAAGACCTACAGTGCGCATCTGACTGCCTTCGCATTTGGGGCCAAAAGAAGTGGGTGACAAGCCTGTCAAAGGTCTTGTCCTGCCCCAAATGTCCTGCCAAAGGCACGTCATGAGCCAGACCCAGTAGGAAGGTCCTGAAGCGCTGGGGTACCACCAGCACACGGGCTGACCCAGGCTCAGCAACCTTAGGCTCACTGTATAGAAGACCACTCTCCCAGTAGATCAGATGTGACCCGGACTGATTACCAGCTGCCTGGTCTGCAGCCTGCCGCCGCAGACCCTCCAGAGTAGGGCACTCGTTCTGCTCCCTGCAGAACTCCTCCCTGGTGGGACCCCCTTCTTGCTGCCAATGGGTCAGCTCAGAGATGTCTCCCAGTTCGGCTACCTGCTCCCCTGTAGGCACCGGGCGTCCCCTCGAGGTCCGCCTCCTCCCGGTCCGTGGGAACTTCGGGGGCCGGTTTCCGCGCCCCTGCCCTTTCTCTTGGCAGGGACTTGGGCCACTGTTTCAGGCTCCAAGTCCTCTTGATCACCCTTTTTGGCTGCCATTGACCGAGTAGACACGCATGCCCACTCTGGCAACCCAAGCATCTCCAAGTGAGACCTGAGCTCAACCTCCTTCCATAAGGACTGCTCGAGGTCGTTTCCTAGCAGACAATCTACAGGCATGGTAGGGCTCACAACCACCCTCAAGGGACCTGAGACCCCCCCATTCAAAGGGAACCTGCGCCACCATACATTGGCACTCTGAGTTGTCTACAGCAACTACTTGGTGGAATGCTCCTGGGACTACTTGCTTCTCAGACACCAGGTGACACCGGACTGAGGTCACACTGGCTCCAGTGTCTCTGAGAGCCTCTACCCTGTTCCCATTAATGGTCACCCAGGTGCTATATTTCTTTGTGTTAGGGGGCACCTGGTTTCCTGGGACCATCTCACTGTCCCCTAGTGAGACAAGGGTCATTTCTGCGGGATCCCCACCCTCCTGTGGGCACCCCTCCTCCCCAAGCGCTACACTAGCCAACACTTTGGACTGTCCACCGGTGGGCGGCTGTGTCCCCTTCGGGCACTTGGGGTCCCCCTTAAAGTGACCTACCTGGTCACATGCATAACACTTGCGGGGGCCGGTCTCAACAGGCTTCCCTGTGGAGACCCCTTTCTTCTTATCACCGGGGGCTGGGAACCTTTACCCTGGGTACTAGTTTGGGGCCCTTTAGAGAACTCCTGTGCTTTACCCTTGTCCCCCCACCTTTCTGCTGGGGACCCTGCCCACCTTTGGCTGAGTCTCCCCAAACGCTTTCTTGTGGACCCTGGTACTCACCCAGTGGTCCGCTTCCACAGCAAGCTTCCTGGGGTCAGTTAGCTTACTATCAACTAGGTGCTGGCGCAGATCTGCAAAACATAGACTAGACAAGTGCTCCCATGCAATCAAGTTGTAGAGCCCCTGAAAATCTGTTACACTACTGCCCTTCACCCAACCATCCAGAGACCTGCAGAACACATCCACACATTCCAACCAAGTGTTGGCATCAGACTTCTTACTGGACCTGAACTGATCCCTGTACTTTTCAGGAGTAAGACCATACTTCGTGAGAAGGGCATCCTTCATGTCAGCATAGGTGAGGTGATACCCCTTACCCAAAGCTATCAGAGCATCCCTTGCTTCTTCAGGGAAAAGTGGCCACAATCCTGCTCCCCAATTCTCCTCAGGGACCCCATTCATGTGTATGGCTGCCTCATAACCCTGAAACCACCTTTGTATGTCATCCCCCTTCTTGAACTCCTTGCCTACGTTCTTGGGAATGTGCACAATCCTGTCTGCCTTTCTGGACGAATTGCTGCCACCATCTGAGCCTGACTTACTCCTAAGTTCTAGCTCCTTCAGTTCTCTCTCATGCTCTAAGAGCATCTTCCTCTCCTCTATGGCCAATCTCTTCTCCTCCCGCTCACTCTCCAGTCTGAGCTTCTGCAGCTCAAACTGCCTGGCCTCCCGCCTGTCCTCCAGCTCCTCTGGGGACAGACTGCTGCTGCCTGATCTGGCGGGTTCCCCCTACCCAAAAGCACATCCACCCTGGAAATAGGCTCCTCCACCTCCTCACTGAGATTACCAGGCTGCCCATTGGCATGTCTGGCTGCTACCCAGGCCCTCAGCGCCTTCTGTAGCTCCTCCTTCCTTGTGAGGCCTTTAATTTGGACTTTCAGGTTTTTACAAATCGCTCGTAGCTCCTTTACGGCGTAGGATTCCAACCTATCCTCCTCAAAGATAACTTCCAGAGATGCAACGGATGATGCAATTGATTCAGGCATGACAAAAGTAGTGAGTTGAAAACTGGCAAGATCAAAAATAGGCCAAAAGAAAAAGAACCAGTATGTGGTACGTAATGGTCTGCGATATGGTAGTAGTGCACACCAATCACTGTAAGTCAAGTGCAAACACAAGTCCTATCCTCACCGCTGACAACCAATGTTAGAAATGGGATCTCTAGTTGGCAAGGGTTTGCACCTTTGTCCAAGTAGGGACCCTTCTTCCTAGTCAGGGTAAGGGTGTTACACTCGTGAAGTAACCCCTGCTCACCCTCGTGGTAGCTTGGCACGAGCAGTCGGGCTTAATTCAGAGGCAGTGTGTAAAGCATTTGCACATAACCAACAGTAATACAGTGTAAGCACTACAAACGGACACCACACCAGTTTAGAAAAATAACCAATATTTTATATACTCAAGACAAGACCAATTACGACGAAAATCCACAATACTGTACTTTAAAAACGAATACTTGATAAGGTAACTTCTTCTTTGCAGGAATAGTCCAAAAACAAAGTTCGTACGAGTCGGTAGCTCCGTCTGAGCCTACCGCGATGCTGAAAACCACAGAGTCTAACAGTTCCAGCCGACCGCGTCGATACGGGCCAGCAGAGTCGTGAACAGACTCGGTTACAGTACCTTTCTCGTTGTGGCTGGTACGGAGTGTACGAGCCGGTCGGCGTTCGTCGCGGTTGCGGTGCAAGACGGAGCGATGCAAGGTGCGGTGTCCCTCGATGCGGTGCAGGCAGCGGCTCGATGAGCGTCGTGCAGACGGGGTCGGTGAGTCCAAGGCGTGCGATGCAGGGTGAGACGATGCTCGTTGCGGTGCTGACAGGTTGCGATGCAGGCGACCAAGCCGGAATGCAGGAGCTGGCGTCGGACAGCGGTGCGAGTCGGAGCGGTGCGTCGCAGACGTGCGAGCGGTGCCCCAAATGCGGTACGGTCACGACTCTTGAGCCAGTTGCAGCGACCGCGTCGGTCGGGTCCGGCTGGTTCAGTGAAGCGATGCGATGCGAACTGCGGTGCCCACAGGTCACGGTGCAAGCAGCGGCTCGATGTTGGCGGCGTCGGACGACGCCCACGGTGAGACCAGGGTTGCGATGCGAAGCGGGGCGATGCGGTCTGCGGTGCAAACAGGTCACCGGCCAGGGATGGATTCGGTTGACGGAGTCGGTTGCGGTTCCCTTCCTCTGTGGCAACTGAAACAGCGTTCCAGAAGCGGTACCCAGAGGCTTGTGAAGTCTTTGCAGTCCCTGAGACTTCTTAACAGGAGGCCAGATTGGTTCCAGGCCCTTGGAGATACTCAGCACAAGTTTGTAGAAAGTTCAGTCCAGTCCTTTCACTGCCCAAGACAGAAGCAGCAACTGCAGGCCAACCCAACAAAGCAACAACACAGCAAAGGGGCAGTACTCCTCCTGGCAGCTCTTCCAGCTCTTCGTCTTGGCAGGTTCCTTGATTCCAGCGAGATCTAAATTCATGGGGTCAGGGCCCCAATATTTATATCCCAAATTCCTTTGTTCTCTGAAGGCAGAGAGGCCTTTGCCTAGTCCAAACCAGTTCTGGAGCACTTTGTTGACAAGTCTCCGTCCCTTCTTTCAGTGAGTAGGCCAGGGACATCAGACGCACCACAGGAGGTGGAGCCAGCATTGTGGAGGGAAGGCACTGTCCTATTCAGGGCCCAGGTGCGACCCCTCCCACCCATCTACATGTAGATCTTGCTATTCAGCCCTGCGCTGACTCACCCTGTCTCCTGGCATCCCCCAGCCCCTGTCACTCACACTCCAGACAAGGAATACACAACCTCGCAGAGGCAGGCTTGGATGGTTAGACAAGAAAATACCCACTTTCTAAAAGTGGTATTTTTAAACACAGAATGTTAAAACCAACTTCACTAAAAGCTGCATTTTATCATTCTGAGTCCAGGCATACTATCCTCGAATTTCTACCATGTTCCAGTGGTCAGTTAGGATTATAAGCTGTAATAATCAAAACTGCCCGTTCTGGCCTAGGGGGAACAGGTAGCCTTGCAATAGTGAAAAACGAACTAGGCTGTAATTCACTATCAGGACATGCCACACACACCAGGGCATGTCCTACCTTTCGCATACAACGCACCCTCCCCACAGGGGTACCTTGGGCCTACCTTAGGGGTGACTAACATGTAGCAAAGGGAAGGTTTAGGGACTTGCAAGTGTGTGCACTTGCCAAGTCGACATGGCAGCCCCAGGCTGCGCACAGGCTCTGCGATGGCAGGCCCGAGTTACACTTTACGGGCTGTTTGCGTGGGTGGCACAATCCAGTGCTGCAGCCCACCAACAGCATTTGGTCTATAGGCCCTGGCACTCGCAGTGCACTTTACAAGGGACTGATACATAAACCAAATAGGCCAATCATGGAAACACCAATCCATAACACATTTTATACAGGAGCACTTGCACTTTCCCACTGGACAGCAGTGAGGAAAGTGCGCAGAATCATTACACCAGCAAAAACAGAGTCAAAACCGGGAGGTCAGAAAGCAAAAAGTCAGGGGAAACACGCCAAAAGATGCCAAGTCTAACACTCACTCATTTATTCCCTGGATTTCCTCCGTCATCAACCTAGGAGAAAAACAGTAGAACGATTCGCTGGAAGGAGACGGGATACCTCTTTTTAACACAATATAATATTTCTCATTGCTTTTAAGGTATTCCGCTCATTGGTCGATGGACCAACTAGTAGGAATCAGTTGATGGTGATTAAGACCAGCTCAATCACAATAACTTTTTAACATATTCATTAATCATTGAGCTAAAGAACCACTGAGTCATTTGTTTAAAGAATAATAAAGTTTATATAAAGTTTTGAAGCAAGAAATAAGTTTTAGTCTTATTATTCAGATTATTACATTTATCATCATTATAAGAATAAATTGAAATTGCAATGCATACCTATTAGATGGAAAAATAAAGTTCGTCACGGCAAGAACTCCCAAAATCTCTATCTATCTGTTCTCGAAAAACAGGCCTTCTCGTTCATTTCCTCTTCAGTATTTTAAGAATAAAAGTCTAATAGTTCTAAATGGAAAATCTATCAGGAGTAAAAGTTCTCCAAAAGCAGCATCTTATACTCAAATAAAAATATAACATAGCAGCAGCAGCATCAGCTCGTCAGCATCAGCAGCAGCAACTCCTTACGCAGCTAACAGAAGCCAAAAACAGCAAAAAACATCTCTCAGCAACCAGTAGCATCAACCCTCAGCATCAATTAACAGCATCAACTCCCTCCCCACCAAGAGTAGGTCTTCTTATACCCTAATTCTAGCTTACTAAATAAAAATGTTGCATCTTTATGGCGTGATTCTCTCTAATTGGTCCGTTTCAGTCCATATACATCTTTTTATCAAACTTCCTTGTTCTAACCAGTTCTTTGTGGAATGTCCATACTTGCATCGTTTCCCACAGTTCGTGACATTACGCATCCGTTTTGATCAGTCCAACTTGTATCATTTTCCGATACATTCTAGGTTCAACAGTTCTTTTGTCCATGTATTCATTTCGACTTCTCACGCTTCGTGCTGATCCATCTTGGCACACATTTACTCAGTAAGGTCACAATAGCCTTGACCATGCTTTCATCCTAGGCTCTTGGAGCGATCACGTGTCATTCTAGTTCGCGGCTTGCGCATGCGTATTCTAGCTCATGGCGGCCATTTTATATCGCTGCTCAACAGGCGTAAGCGCACTATTTATAAAGATAAACAAAATATTGTTAAAATAAAGAATATAAACCCTTTCGTTTCCCTCCCTTCATTCTACGTACCCCAATTAGGTATTACCTAGCAAAAAGCAACATATAAAGCCGTCCCTTACTTACCATCGCTTTATTTTGCCACTACACGTTTTATTTTTAAAGCACAAATCATGCATTTCATTATTCTATTAGTACGCAAATATTACGTTTATGTTAGACACGTCAACAATTATAAGTAGATTAATTTGCACACAAAATAGCGTGTTACCTTTACCCTTCACATGTAACATACATTGTTGGTTATTTACTTAAACAAACATATTTATTAATTATTTTACGTAAATTATTAGGAGGTAAAAAATGTTCATTTATCCTGCTCCATCAACTCCCCCTTTGGTGATTTTTAATATCACCACAAAACCCAAGTTATACAATTCTCTCAGACAGCATATTTCTTTTATCCGTTTGCTTTTGTTAGTTTACACAACTGTATCCCTTTCAACTTGTCTCTTGGTCTTCTTGTACATGTTCTCTTTTATCTCTTCTAGCTCTATTTCACCCATTTCTCTCTCTCTCTTTGTTTATCATGTTTTCTTTTTCTATTTTATTCTGTCTTCTTCTTTTCTTTATACATGTAATTACAAGCTTCAGCACTAAAATTATTATGATTATCATGGTTGCTATTATTATAACTTTCCCTATTATTAATCCACTCATTCTAGTAAACCAATTTATTACTGAAGAAAACCCTTTACCAAGTTTTCCAAAAGCACTTTCAACCTTCCAGTGGAACAAGTTCTTTGTGCAAACTTGTAATATTCTTTATATACTTTTGTATATTTTCACTTTTATCTGGAATGTAAGTGCAACAATGTTGGACTTTCAGCATTCCACAGACTCCACCCTCTTTTGCCAAAAGAATGTCAAGGGCCAGTCGATTTTGCATTACCATAGCTCTCATGGCAACCATCTCGGTATTTACCATCAAGAACCCTCCAGCAGTATCTGTAGATAAACGATCTACCACTGTGGGTAATTTCCGAATTTTAAATGTATTCAAAGATATTCCCACTGCTGGTATCAATGCACCAAAAATATCACCTATTATTTCTGAAAAACTTTCCCTCTTTCTACGTGTAAAGGTATTTATCATTTTGTCTGTTCCTTCTTCCTTTCTATCCATATGAAAAATCTTTGGGAAGACCAGGCCTAAATAACATGACCCATACCAATGGTCCGGCAACCTGTAATAAGCCCTATTACCGCAAACATAATAGATCCCTGGAAATATTGGATCTTTTCCACCTTTGAATCCCCATCCGCCTAAAATTTGATAATTGTCATGGCAATTACTGGAACCCACAAAATAATTATCATATCTTGTTCTATTTCTTCTAATGCACAACCTTCCCTGTTGGGGCCAATCCAGAGTCATAGCTGCATTAGTCTTTTTCTTGTCATGATTGTCTTCCTCAAACGCCCAAAGAGGTGTTTTTGTCTCTTCTATCACTTTTCTTTGAAATTTCGCTCTTCTTTCTTCAACCATCTCTAAAAATACCTTTTCTTCTTTCTTTAACTCACAGGTAAGGTTGTTTTTAACTATATCATCTAATGTTAAAATCTTTTCTTCTATGAAAAATTCACCAAACGTTTTCCCTCTTTTATTTTGTTTAGTTCAGTAACTACAGAAATTTTCGAAAAAATCTTATCTATGTCAGTGTAATAATATTCTAATCTACCTGTTTTATAAAATAAACTTGCTAAAACACTACATGTTATTCCATACGTCAAAGGAAGGTGATGATAAGTCACACCCTCTGCTACAGACGCAGGCAATTGCATACAAACATAGCAATCTCTTACATCCATTGTTTCTACATACTCATATAATAATTTAGTACAAACATTCTTTGAAAAATCTGTTATTGATTTGTCTTTATGTAATTCTACACTACTTTTTAATATAACTGTTTCTTGAGTGTTAGCTCCTTTTTCTTTCTCTGTGTGATTAGACGTTTCTTCTACAGCTAAACTAATTGGAATAGTGATTGCTAAAACCACCCATACTGTCATTAATAATCCTGTACAAAAGAAGCACATCTTACACCATCTACTTAAAAACTCGCATCTACATTTTCTATCTCTAGTATCCTCCATTTTGTTTTATAACCTATTTATTTATTTTCAAGAAAATTGTGTCACTACACCACAGAAATGACTTCTTAGCCACTCTGCACTCCAATGTTTTTGTCTTCGTTCGGTACTTTCTTTTAATTCTTTTCAGAATTCTTTCTTTGTCAGATCCAGTATTTTGTCAACTCCGGTAGAAATTCGTCAAATCCAGTATTTTGTCAAGTCCGGTAGAAATTCGTTTAAATTTCTTCAAGTTTGTTGCACTTCACCTTCACCCATTAGGTTTCTTTGTTCTGGGTTCTCGTGAGTGTTCTTTTCTTCTTTGATATCAGTTAAAGCAAGGTACAACCATTCAGGCGATCTATACTTCGGATTTACCTTCTTTACTCTTTTCGTTTTCTGCAAGTGTTTTCCACCTTGTTTTTCTTGCTCTTTCTGACTTGTTATTTCATTCACTTGTTCAGCACTTTTTCCATCTAACCTTATGATCCTGTATCTTAATTTTCTTACTTCGTTGGGCCAATTGTCTCCTTTTCTTGGCCTTTTTGCCTCACTTCCTTTTTCCTCTCTTTCTGTTTTCAAAGTTCTTTTTCTTGACTCTAGTTTTTGGTTTCTTTCTTCTCCACTTTCTTCAGACTCTGTTTCAGTTTTCTCTTTATTGTCTCTTATTTTGAATCTTATAATTTCATTTTCTTCCTCTACTTGTGGTTCTTTTCTTATCTTCCTTCGTTCACCTATTTCTGTCCCTCCTCGAGGTTCTTCCGAATTTGTGTCAATCTCTCTATCTGCTTCTAAATTTCCCTGTTCTTTTGTTTGGCTATCTGTCCCTATTGCTCCTCGGGGATCTTCCGATTTCTCTAACTTTCTGTTTGAAACTCTCCCTTCTTCATCTATTAATATTATCTCCGAAAGATTTTTACCACAACTTGTACTTGGTTGCTCACTGTTACTATCTTCGTGCTCAGTTTCTTCTCTTATGCTTTCAAATTTCCAATTTCTTTTCAGAATTTCCTCACAATCCGAATGATCTGTATCAGATTCTGAACTGGTGTCTGATATTTCCAGATGTCGACTCACATGTCGATCTTCAAGTTCTGGAACTTCAGCTATTTCCTCCACTTCTTCTGTCGTTGCACTTGTAGTTGGGTCTTCCAGATGTCGACTTACAGGTCGATCTTCAGATTCTGGCACCTTGTTCGTCTCTTCTTCCGCTTCCGATGCTGAACTGTTATCCAAAATTTCCAGATGTCGACTCACATGTCGATCTTCAGGTTCTGGAACTCTGATGGTGTGACTGGCGTGCACCCAGTGTTTTACTCCTGCACATTTGACTGCAGTGGTTGTCACCAGTATCACCTGTCGTGGTTCGTGCCAGCGAGGAACCAAACAGTTTCTTCTTCTGTGGACTTTTATGCGGACCCAATCTCCTGGATTCAAGTCGTGAGCTGGTTTTCTTTCAAGAGTAGTAGCATCCGGTCCAACCTGATGAAACACAGAACGCACCACATCAGCCAATCCTTTGCAATAATTCAGCCCCAGATCATCAGTTATAGTCAGTAGTTTGTTGACAGGTACATGTGCTTGTCTCATTGCTCGTCCCATAATTATCTCATGGGGACTGAGTCCAGTTTTCCTTTCCGGAATACTTCTGATTGTCATTAAAACTAATGGCAAGGCATCTGGCCATTTGAGTCCTGTGGCTTGACACATTTTTCCTAACCTGTTCTTAATTGTTCCATTCACTTGCTCTACTATTCCAGAAGCCTCTGGTCTGTATGCACAATGCAGTTTCTGTTTAATACTAAGTGCTTCACAAATCAGTTTAATTAATTCGTTTTGGAAATGTGTTCCTCTATCTGTTTCAATCGTGACTGGAAAACCATACCTCGGAATGAATTCTCGCAGCATAAGTTTTGCTACCGTGACTCCATCATTCCTTCTGGTCGGGTATGCTTCCACCCAACGGGAAAACAAACAGACGACTACGAGGACATACCTTAGTCTGTTGCTCGGGGGCATTTCTATGAAATCCATTTGCATTCTAGTGAACGGACCTCCTTCTCGTCCTATTGTTCCTAGACTCACTACTGTCTACCTTCCTGGATTTAACTGTTGACAAATAAGACATCTTTGACAAAGACTCTCAGCTATGGCTCTGAATTTTGGATTATACCATGTTTGTCTAAACAGTCTGATCATTGAATCTCTCCCAATATGGGCTTGTCCATGGTACATCCGTGCCATGTCAGAAATCATGCTATCAGGCATAACTGGTCTTTCATCTCTGTAAACCCAAACATCATTTTCCTCATGTTTTCTACATCCTGCTTTTATCCATGTATCTTTTTCCTCATCATCTGCTGCTTCCTGTAACTGTCTCACCTCATCCCATGTCTCAACAGGGTTAGTAAAAAGCAAAGGACAAGAAATATGCTCTCTTTCTCGGTTCCTGTTCAAAGAGACCACATTCTTTGCACAGTACTGTGCAATCTCATCAGCATACTTATTGCCGACAGTTATGTAGTCTTCCCCATTTTTATGTGCATTGCACTTCACAACAGCAATCTGTTTAGGCAGCTGTATCGCCTCAAGCAACTTTTTTCACAAAATCTCCATTTCTAATTGGCGTTCCTGCAGACGTCAAGAAACCTCTTTGTGACCAAATCTGACCAAAGTCGTGCACAACTCCAAAACCGTATTGGCTATCTGTCACAATCGTAACCCGTACATTTCTTCCCAACTTGCAAGCTTGAATCAGAGCTATTAGTTCTGCGACTTGGGCAGACCATATCCCTTTCAGACAAGATGCTTCCATTACAGTTGCTACTGTGCAAACTGCATACGCTGCACTTAGAACTCCATCATTTGTTCTCAAACATGAGCCATCCACGAACAGAATATAATCTGATTCCTTTAAGGGCTCATCTCGTATATCTGGTCTCGGTTTTGTACAATATTCAAGCACATTCAGACAATCGTGATCTACTTCATCCATTTCAATCACACTCTCTTCATCTGGCAATGATGTCGAAGGATTCACATTCATGCATCTGTCAATGGTCACATTATCTGCACTTAAAATTACTTTTTCATACCTAGTCAGCCGACTATGTGTCATGTATTGGGTTTTCGTTCTTGTCAAGAGAATTTCCACAGAATGGGGAACATATACTCTCAGTGGATACCCCATCACTATGCCTTCACTCTGTTCCAGACTCACACAAGTAGCAGCAACTGCTTTCAAACATCCAGGCAACGCTTTCGCTACAGGGTCTAAAACAGCTGAAAAATATGCAATGGGTCTTTTCATGGTTCCATGTCTCTGTACCAAGACTGAAAATGCACATCCATCTCTTTCACTGCAATACAACTCAAAATCTTTCTCATAGTCAGGCATTCCCAATGCTGGAGCTTCACACAATTTCTTTTTCAGCTCTCTGAATGCTTTCATTTCCTCATCATTCATTTCAAAAGGATCTTTAACATCCTTCTTTGTAAGTTTTTGCAACGGTTTGGCGATCAACGAAAAACCGCTTATCCATTGTCGACAATATCCAACCATTCCCAGAAACATTCTTACCTCTCTTTGCGTCATTGGAGCTCTCATTCCTTGAATCATCTTTATTCTCTCAGTCGTTACCTTTCGCACTCCTTTCTCAATTTTATGCCCTAAATATTGGACTTCTTGTTTACAAAACTGCAATTTTGATGGGGACACTTTATGTCCTCTTTTGGCTAAATGATTCAGCAAAGCAATTGTATCATTGACACATGCTTCCTTCGTTTTTGATGCCACCAGTAGGTCATCAATATACTGAACCATCACTGACTTTTCTGGCATTTTTAAATCTTCCAAGGATTTCTTTAGAATCTGATTAAAGATCGAGGGGCTTTCTGTGTACCCTTGAGGAATTCGGCACCATGCCAAAATACGCTCTCCAAACCGGAACGCAAATAATGGCTGGCTATCTGGATGCAATGGAATAGAGAAAAATGCATGACATAAATCAATTACTGTGTACCATTCTGCTTCACGTGGAATCTGGTATAGAATCACAGCAGGGTTCGGTACTATTGGGCAACAAGGCACTACAATTTTGTTTACCTTCCTCAAATCCTGTACAATTCTATATGTTCCGTTTGGCTTTTTCAGTCCCATTATTGGCGAATTACATGGACTGCTCATGATTTCTTTTAGAATCCCTTGTTCAACCATTTTATTTATTACTGGCGTTATTCCTTCAATTATTTCTGGTGTCAATTTATACTGGGGCGTATTTGGGTAACTCGTTCCCTCTTTTACGGAGATTTTAACGGGATCTACTTCTTTCATTAATCCTATATCTTCTCCTGTAAAGTCCCACACTTCCTCTTTCACTGTCTCTTTCAGTTCAATTGGGATTTTCTCTGCATCAAATACAGGAAACAAATCATTTACTTCTGGTTCTAAATTTACCAGTGTCATTTTATACAATACATCTTCATCTGGGGTCTGAAATGCAATTCCATCTGGAGTACAATAGATAGTGCAATTCATTTTGCACAATAGATCGCGTCCTAATAGGTTCACAGGACTACAATCACATACCACAAATCGGTGCATTTCACTAAATGGACCAATCTTTACCTCCACTAATTTAGTAAGAGGCGTCTTAATTTGCTGATTCGATACTCCAACTACTTGGATATGTTCACCTGAGAGAGGAAGGTTTGGAATTTCCACTGACCTAACAGTAGAACGGGTAGCTCCAGTGTCCACAAGGAATGTTACATTTGCACCATTCACTTCTCCATCCACAAATGGACCTGCTTGATCTACCTCTAGAGTTGCGCCAAGCACGCACTCTTCCCCCTCTCCTAGGCACCGTCAGAAGCTTTCATCCGTCCCATCATCATCCTGTCGTAACCAATATTGAGAAATGGCAGCTGCACGCGGCAACTGTGTTACCTGCTCTCCTCCGTAGAATCCTGTTTCTGCACTGAATTTCTGTTGGTTAACACTCTTGGGAAGTGATGGTTGTGGCACCTGACTCTGTGGAGTAACTACCTCACTCTGCACCTGTGAATTTAATGATTGATTTTCCACATTAAGTTTAGGAGGAAATTTACACTCGTTTCTCCAATGCCCTAGCTTTCCGCAGTTGTGGCATGGCCACTTTTTCTTTGCCTCATCTATGCTCATTTGTCCTTTTCCTTTGCCTATATTTGGTCGAAATCTAGCCTGTCCTGCTTCATTACCTGTATTACTCAATTGAGCTTCTTGCTTCTCTGCAACTTTCACCTGTGCCCACATGGCTTTCTCTTTCAATTTACGCTGTCTACTCTCAATATCATCACTGCAATACTTAGCATATCTCAAAACCTCATCGACTGTGCTATTCTGCCAACAAATCATATGCTGTTTAATCATCTCACTTATCTCTGATTTCAACCCATATACAAATCTATATACAAAATGACTCATATCCTTCTCATTTAGTGTCTCATAACCACTATATTGTTTGAAAACTAACAACAGTCTCTCATAGTAAGCATGCACTGATTCTTTACTTTCCTGCATGGTTCTGTCTATTTTTACCCAATCCGTTTCTTTAGGTGGAATCTTATTCTTCAAAAAGGTAATTACTTGATCGTACTTTCTCATCACTTCTGGTCCTGGCGCTCCTGTTTTAGCATCCCTTGGATATTCTACAGTTGGCCAATCAATAGTAATCTTACATTCTGTCCACAAATCAGCTGGCACTACTATATCAAACAATCCATCCAAGTCTATACACAACACCTTTGAAACTTTAACAAATCTCTCCACTTGTCTGTACCATTCTACTGGCTTCTCTCTCAACTTTGGGAAATCATTTGTAAATGACAGTATATCCTGTCTAGACCATGGAACATGCACATAACTACCTCCTGGAGTTTCTCTCATCGGGTACTCCCTTACAATTGGTTCCTTATCTGTCACTGCAAAAGCCAAAGATGCTTTATCTGTTACTTTCTCATTCTTTTTCATCCATCTACTTCTCCATCTATCCACATCACCCCATTTTCTCAGCAAAACAATTAATTCTTTTATTTGGGTCAATCTTCCTGATGTGTTCAGATTCTCTATATCTTTCTCACAAAAATCTACTCTATATGGTTTCTGCAACGTTCTCACTTTTGCAAATTCTACTCCTAGTTCACTCGCTGTTTCTTCTAATTTGTCATGTAAATTTTTAGCTCTCCATGTTAGATTTTTGCACAAAAACATAATCTCATCATCCTGATAATTTTTCAATTTTTCAGTACCAATCGTTCCTAAAATCAATTCTTCCATGTCTATTTTTAACCTAATTACATCTAATGGTTTTACTTCTGTCTCTTTCGTTTTTAGCGTTTTCATCCATTCATTTAACTCATCTGGAGTCGGACCTACAGGCGTACTATTTAATTCTATCCAATTGTTACTTCTTTCTGGTGTCCCTGATGCAGACTCCGTTACCATAGGTATTCTCCTGAACTCATTCTCATTTATCGTCAAATTAGTAGGTGGGCTTGGTCTATAGGTACTAACCAAATGGTGTGCACCTTCATTGTCCAGTTCCATCCCTTCTCTTTTTCTTTGCAAATGTGAATTCATAGGAATCACTAAAGAACGTTCATCAATTTTCTGATTCTCAAAAACTGAAATTACTGGACCTATCGTTACTGGTTTAGTTACAGCTTCCATATTCTTTGTCAATTCTCTTATTTTCTCAGTCAATTCTCTTGTGGTTTTTGCTAATTCAGTTGCATTGTCACTTTCTATCTCTTCATTTTGTGAAGTTTTTAATTGATCTTGTGACCTATTTATCTCATCTCTTCGTTCGGGAATTTTATTCCTGCCAGTTTCCATTGGCGGTGCATTAGGTGTCACCACCGCAGAAGTCTGTTGGTATGGAGGTGGGTTTCTGTTTAAAATATCTTCCAGCAATTCATCTTCCGTTTCACTACCACCATACCCATACTTTTCCATAACCACATGTTTCTTTTTCTCTGTACACTTTTTCTTTGCTTCTTCCTCAACTGTAAAAGCTGGAAACAAACTTCCTGTCATATTAGCACATCTCCAATGCTTTATTCTGTCCTCATGATTTACTCCCCATAACCTTCCAGGCACAAACTCATGATTCTTTAATCCTCTGAATCTCTATCGTTCATACATCTCATCTTCCCATTCACTTAAAGCTTCAAACTGTGTCGGTCTAGGTCTAGGTTCTAACATTGCCATCTTCTCTCTCAAATTCCGTAGTACAGCTACACTAAATGGACCATTCTCAGGGAAAGCCAATGCTCCATCATTCTTGGTATATTTTGTCCAATTTTCTAACCATATGCATGTATGATATCCATATTTCAGCATCATGTGCGAAGCTGGTGATTTCGGCGGAGGAATTACTTGTCCCTCTCTAGTCACTACCTTTTTGTCTTTCTTAAAAAAGTTCTTAACTTTCGACATCCATGACGTTTTCTCTCTACCATACTCATAATAAGACATAATTCACAATCGCTTTCTCTCCTCAAACGATCCGCAATTCAACACTGTTCTCTATGCGTTATTCCAACCAATACTAGCGCGACTCACACCAACACTCCAATCACAGCAGTTGCTGTCTACAACGCACTGTCCAATCCCAGCGCGGCTTTTGTCTACGTCAGCTCTGCTCCTGTCTCTGTATGACTAGCACACTGTCCAATCCCAGCGCGGCTTTTGTCTATGTCAGTTCTGCTCTTGACCCCTCCTTTACAAAATTTATCGGCAATTTCTTTTTCAACAATTCTTCGTTAGTTACAACATTTAAAACTCATTTCCATTGTCTGATTCGCTAAACCAAAGAGATAGCTTTGTCCATTTATACAAGAATTCTGTATTTTCCAGTAGGCAGCGCTTACCTCTACCCTACCACAGAATTTTTCTGTTTCGCCGATAAAGTAGCACTTCCTTCTACCTCACCCTTCTTTCAAGCAAGCGGTAAACCCGTTTCTCTGGGGATAAAACACATGTGGAGACTATACTGCTCCTGAGAATTAAGGCCAGAGTTTCACAAGAACACCGGTCACTATTTCACTTACACACCTTTTATGCGGAAAATGTCCCTATCATAACACAACCTGTGTTATCACCAATATGAACTCAGACAATGCACTATTCCATGTGACTTCTCTTGCCACACGTGTTCCACTTCCTACTTCCTGGAAGCGTGAAAACTTACATATAACATAACGCGACTCAACATAAAGTGTTAGACATGAATTTATCAATAATCAATAATCAATAATCACCAAACTAATCTATAGTAACCATAACTCTGCTACCAAGAAATCTGATCCAGCGCTAACAATAAAAATTCTTCTCCTATATGACTCGGTCATCCAGGTACAACTATCCCTCCAATACACAGATTATATCTATATGACGGTGGGGCCCATAACACCGCATATGCATTCACTCACTCATTTATTCCCTGGATTTCCTCCGTCATCAACCTAGGAGAAAAACAGTAGAACGATTCGCTGGAAGGAGACGGGATACCTCTTTTTAACACGATATAATATTTCTCATTGCTTTTAAGGTATTCCGCTCATTGGTCGATGGACCAACTAGTAGGAATCAGTTGATGGTGATTAAGACCAGCTCAATCACAATAACTTTTTAACATATTCATTAATCATTGAGCTAAAGAACCACTGAGTCATTTGTTTAAAGAATAATAAAGTTTATATAAAGTTTTGAAGCAAGAAATAAGTTTTAGTCTTATTATTCAGATTATTACATTTATCATCATTATAAGAATAAATTGAAATTGCAATGCATACCTATTAGATGGAAAAATAAAGTTTGTCACGGCAAGAACTCCCAAAATCTCTATCTATCTGTTCTGGAAAAACAGGCCTTCTCGTTCATTTCCTCTTCAGTATTTTAAGAATAAAAGTCTAATAGTTCTAAGTGGAAAATCTATCAGGAGTAAAAGTTCTCCAAAAGCAGCATCTTATACTCAAATAAAAATATAACATAGCAGCAGCAGCATCAGCTCGTCAGCATCAGCAGCAGCAACTCCTTACGCAGCTAACAGCAGCCAAAAACAGCAAAAAACATCTCTCAGCAACCAGCAGCATCAACCCTCAGCATCAATTAACAGCATCAACTCCCTCCCCACCAAGAGTAGGTCTTCTTATACCCTAATTCTAGCTTACTAAATAAAAATGTTGCATCTTTATGGCGTGATTCTCTCTAATTGGTCCGTTTCAGTCCATATACATCTTTTTATCAAACTTCCTTGTTCTAACCAGTTCTTTGTGGAATGTCCATACTTGCATCGTTTCCCACAGTTCGTGACATTACGCATCCGTTTCGATCAGTCCAACTTGTATCATTTTCCGATACATTCTAGGTTCAACTGTTCTTTTGTCCATTTATTCATTTCGACTTCTCACGCTTCGTGCTGATCCATCTTGGCACACATTTACTCAGTAAGGTCACAATAGCCTTGACCATGCTTTCATCCTAGGCTCTTGGAGCGATCACGTGTCATTCTAGTTCACGGCTTGCGCATGCGTATTCTAGCTCATGGCGGCCATTTTATATTGCTGCTCAACAGGCCTAAGCGCACTATTTATAAAGATAAACAAAATATTGTTAAAATAAAGAATATAAACACTTTCGTTTCCCTCCCATCATTCTACGTACCCCAATTAGGTATTACCTAGCAAAAAGCAACATATAAAGCCGTCCCTTACTTACCATCGCTTTATTTTGCCACTACACGTTTTATTTTTAAAGCACAAATCATGCATTTCATTATTCTATTAGTACGCAAATATTACGTTTATGTTAGACACGTCAACAATTATAAGTAGATTAATTTGCACACAAAATAGCGTGTTACCTTTACCCTTCACATGTAACATACATTGTTGGTTATTTACTTAAACGAACATATTTATTAATTATTTCACGTAAATTATTAGGAGGTTAAAATTTTTCATTTATCCTGCTCCATCACAGCGGGCCAGTCCCATCCACTAGCCGGGCATCTCCATTGAACAGCAATTACTACCTGCGATCGGCACTGCAATTGGTGCAGTTCTGCCAGCTGGTATAGACCACGTACATGGTGCACAAGTGAGATGTACAGCTGCCTGTACCCTATACCCTCCTGCCCCCTCCCCCTAAGTCATACTGCAGCTAAGACTGGGCAAGCTTTCTTTAACCAGAACCTCCGACTCCCCATTTCCCATTTGTTTATCAGCACATTGTGCCTGCAGAGTTTTTTTCCCCTTGACTCCAGACCTGGCAAACGCAGATGTCGACAGTCATGGCATTAAAAAAACCCAGCTTTTCCTGGTTTGTCACATCGAATGAGTTAGAATAGGCTTTCTGCAGAGTTAGCGAGGATCGGACCAGTTACACAGGCTTGCTGTAAGGGCGATGCATCACCCCCACCACTTACACTAATAAAGAGGATGCCGCTAGGAAGGCTGACGGCTTTAAATGCCGAAGGCCGCTTTCTGCACGACTTGGTGATGCAGTTTACCGTCTGCTGAGGCCGGTGCCCCACCGGGCACAAGGCGCAATACGGACACCTACAAGCCTCTGTCAGCCTCAGGTTAAGAGGAACAATCGCCCACTTAACAAGCAATGAAGTAACAAGCACTTCTCTGACGTTCAAGGAAACTGAAACCAGACTCCACATGCTATAAACAAAACATTGCTATTGACAAAAAAACAAAAGAACAAACAAGAAGCGACGGGCGGGTGGCGGTGGGGGGATTGACACAAAGGGTGGGTGGCGGTGGGGACGACGACTCAGACATGCAGCAAGCACTGACAAAAGCATGAAGCAATGCAGTTAACCAAACAAGCATGGATAGCGGCTATGTAGACGACGGTCTCATGGAGGAGGTGAGGCTTTAGGCCCGGCTGGTGGGGGGTGGGGGAGAACAGACACGAGGGCGACAGCTCGAGTCATCTACGGGGAGTCGGGGACACATTGAGGACGCAGTCGCCAAGCACACAGGAGTCGAGAGCGATGCAGGAAACAATCAAAGCAGGCGGCGTGCTATATTTAAAGCGCAGCGACAGTGCCATGCAGATATAAGGCATTCCCACCAAATGAGGGCATTCCTACCAGATTAAGATATCTGCATATCATCAGGACTTTTTCATTCAGACCCTGCATTCCTTGCAAGCCAAAGAACCCAATATCAGAAAGAACATTGCCCACTCGAAAACTAGCATCAGATTGGGACGTTCCCTTCCTGTATAGGAGGAAAGATTGTCGGGTTACACGCTCGCTATACCGGGCTTCCACAACACTCTGGTTCGTTCCAAGTGCACCTCTTGGACAAGCACGTCTGGAAAAAAAACTCTCTAAATCCAGAAGTGGAACAGAGGTGTCCTTCCGGAAATGTTGTGAGCTGAGAGTGACCTCAGCAGAGGAGGTGCAGCGCCTGCCCCGCTGGGGGACTGGCGTCTGGTTACTTACACATACAGCAGGACTCCTCGTCACACCCAGGGGGCTGAACCCCCACGTCTGAGGGGGGCTTCGAGTCAGCGGGGAGGCCACAGGTGCGAGAGTGGACAATATACAGGATGAGAAGACCCGGTGCATGCTGGGAGGTGGCAGAGCGGTGCAGCAGGAGACTTCAGATAACAGAAGGGGCTGATTGCTGGGGCCGGCAGAGGGGTTAATCGTGTGTGTGGGATGTCTCAGCGATGGGAGACAGAAAGAAAATCTAATAATTTCTTATCGCGATATGAATGGAGAGATCAGGAGTCACAAAGGGCCAAGTTTGTAGCAGAACCGAGGTGTCTCGATTACATCAACTAACATTACAATGTTTTTTTTAGCCTTCAAACTGTTAACCTATGGATAGAGTCCCGAATATCGTTACTACCGGCCCTGTCGATATGTTTAGCTACAGCTCATGTGAAGCCCACACTGACGGGGACAGAGTTTTAGTTCTGATGGTGATTGGTAAATAATGATATAAGGGGAGGGGGGAGGAGTCTGATTTCCACCCTCATCTCCTTCGAGACAGCAACCTTCCCGGAAAGCTGGAAGCACGCCGAGATCACCGCCTTACTCAAGAAACCCACGTCAGACCCCAAGGACCTCAAGAACTTCCGACCCATCTCTCTGCTCCCGTTCCCCGCGAAGGTCACCGAGAAAATCGTCAACAAACAACTGACCCGCTACCTCGAGGAGAACAACATCCTGGACCCTTCCCAGTCCGGCTTCCGCAGCAACCACAGCACCGAAACCGCCCTCATCGCCGCCACCGATGACATCAGGACCCTGCTAGACAACGGAGAAGAAACAGCAGCCCTCATCCTCCTGGACCTATCAGCCGCCTTCGACACGGTCTGCCACCACACACTACGAACACGCCTTCACGACGCCGGGATCCAAGAGAAGGCCCTGGACTGGACCACATCCTTCCTTTCCGGCAGAACACAAAGCGTCCGCCTCGCCCCCTTCCGATCCAAGGCCACCAAGATCATCTGTGCGTACCCCAAGGCTCCTCCCTCAGCCCAACGCTGTTCAACATCTACATGGCACCCCTCGCCCACGTCGCCCGACAGCACAACCTCAACATCATCTCCTACGCCGACGACACCCAGCTGATCCTCTCCCTCACCAAAGACCCTCACACCGCCAAAGCCCACCTCCACGAAGGAATGAAGGCCGTCGCCGAATGGATGAGGACCAGCCACCTGAAGCTGAACTCGGACAAGACGGAGGTCCTCATCCTTGGTTCCAACCCTTCAGCCTGGGACGACTCCTGGTGGCCAACATCACTGGGAACAGCCCCGCCACCCACCGACCACGTACGCAACCTAGGGGTCATCCTCGACCCCACCCTCTCCATGACTAAGCAGGTCATCGCCGTTTCCTCATCCTGCTTCAACATCCTCCGAATGCTCCGCAGGATCTTCAAGTGGATCCCCACCGAAACAAGAAAAACAGTCACCCAGGCCCTCGTCACCAGCAGGCTGGACTACGGAAACGCCCTCTACGCAGGAACGACGGCTAAGCTCCTGAGACGGCTGCAACGCATCCAGAACGCCTCTGCACGTCTTATCCTCGACATCCCCCGACGCAGCCACATCACACCCCACCTGAGAGACCTGCACTGGCTCCCTGTCAACAAGAGGATAACCTTCAAGCTCCTCACCCACGCACACAAAGCACTCCACAACTCCGGACCAGCCTACCTCAACAGACGACTCATATACAAGCCCCCACCCGCCAGCTCCGCTCGACCAGCCTCGCCCTCGCCACAGTCCCCCGCATCCGGAAAACAACCACCGGCGGCAGATCCTTCTCCCACCTCGCTGCCAAGACCTGGAACACCCTCCCCACCAACCTCCGACAGACCCAAGACCTACTGGCCTTCAGAAGACTCCTCAAGACCTGGCTCTTCGATCAGTAGCAGCACCACCCCCCTCTTCCCCCAGCGCCTTGAGACCCTCGCGGGTATGTAGTGCGCTTTATAAGTGACATGATTGATTGATTGATCCTTTGGAATGCGATTGGTTCAGGAACCTGCAAACTTTGTTTGGTGTTATGCTAGCATTAGAAAATGCCACTGACGCTGCAAATTAGATGAAAGGGGACCTCCATGCCAACCGTGTAACTATGAATTATACCATTTCCTAGTGTATGTGGGGGGTGGGGGAGGTGAGCGGGTTTACTGGGCATAAACCATAACATGAACAGCAAGCGTGCAAGGGCAACAGCTACGCCGCCTGAAATAACTTCGGAGACAGGCAGGAGTGTCAGGAGCGGCTTTGGCCCATGCATATTTAATGTACAGTGCGTCTCTACCCGCTTTGATCCTGTATCTCCGGGGCACCCTCTCACTGGGAGTTTTGCCCCCATACACAGCAGCAGGAGCAGTAAAAAAACATCTGCCGCCCGCACACCGGAGTGCCGCAATTACATTGCCACAAGCAATAATTAACAAAGAGTTCTCCAAAGAACAATTACCATGCTTTGAGCGTAAGAAGACTGTAGTTAGGCGGTGCTGCTTCCGGAATAAACGGAAGTTAGCATCGGATCAACAGCCAATGAAAAGGCAGCTAAGAAGAGCAATGCCACAATTAAACTAATGGCAAGCGGCAGGACAATTTTCCCGGCAATGGGCGGAGTTTCACCCAACATACAGATTACTTGATGTCTCGGAGAGACAGCGCATGCGCGCTGCCTAGGCGAGACCTAAAAAGGGGGATAGGTCGATTCCGAAAAACTATAGACCTATCTCCTTGATAGATTCTACTGCTAAATTAATGGGTCGATTGATTTTAAACAGATTAGAGGATTGGGCCCTAGAAAAGAATATTATCATTCCATGTCAGTTCGGCTTTAGAAAAGGGAAAGGCACTGTGGACCAGTGTCTGAACCTGTGCCTAATTATAGCGAAATACACGGCTGCAAAAAAAGGTCATCTCCATTTAGCCTTCATGGATCTGTCTGCAGCCTTTGACTGCGTGGCACAGCCTAGGCTGTGGCAGATCATGGAGGCAATGGGGATTGACCTGAATATCATTAATATTATCCGTGATTTGTATTCAAGTGCCTCAGCCTGTGTCCGCTATGGAAGGGATGGTGAGTGCACCAGGTCTTTTAAAATTGCAAGAGGTGTAAGGCAGGGGTGTGTTCTCGCCCCATTCTTATTTGCACTCTACACCAATGGTGTAGAATCTGCACTGCTGGGATCTACTCCGGATGTTCCCTATATTAACTCAGCACAGGTACCAATACTACTATATGTGGACGATGCAGTGCTTTTAGCTCGTACTAGTAATGCACTGCGTCGTCTAGTGCTGGAATATATGCAGTTTATGAACAACCTAGATATGAAAGTTAATTATTCAAAGTCTTTTATCCTAGTAGCAGACACAAAACAGCGAAAACACCCCCAAATTATTACTGAAGGGCGAAAATTGGGAGTTGTCGATTCTTTTAATTATTTAGGGATTATGTTTGACTCTCAAACTAATTGGCAAAAAATGATTGTTAACAGAGGGACTCAGATGGAAAAGAATATTGGGGCCCTAACTAAATTCATTAAAAAAACTGGATTAAAACCAATAGACTTAATAAAAACAGTGTACCAAGCTAAGACTGTATCTGCTGCCACTTATGGAGCAGCTGTTTGGGGAACGAGAGATTGTACGAAACTGCAGATTATTGAAGATACCTTTTTAAAAAGGGTCCTTTCATTACCGAAGTCATGTGCCAACTATAAGTGCCACATGGAACTGAGAGCCGCTTATATTACCGATAAAATCTTAATGGCGCCGATTCTAATGTGGCACTCAGTATGGCAAAAAGAGACCCTTGCTTTGACAAGAGACATTATAAAGGATGTTTTGAAATTAGATGGGGTTGGTAACGTTACTTGGTTAACTTATGTTGAATCCACATTGAAAGCAGTTGGGCTACATCACCTTTTTTTAGATCCTACAACTTGTTGTTCTATTTCTAAAATTGATTTAAAAGCTCATTTGCTATCTAATCTACAGTTAAGAAGGGAGACTAAAAATATCAATTTGTCGACAGTTAAAACATACCTGGCTTCCCCTAGTATAATGCAAATGGATATAAACACAACATATTTATCTTTCATCACTAATTTACAACACAGGTATATCTTGGTGAGATTTCATTTAAATTATATTCCTCTTATGTTGGGCTTTCCCTGTAACGTTTATGTTGTCTCTGACCTCCCATTTTGTTCCTGTGATGAGCAATCTGTACAGAATGATATACACTTTTTGTTCTTTTGTAAATTTTATTGCGATGTGAGGAAACGGTTTATTATCCCCATTATGCGTAAAATGAACTTCAAACAGTGTTGTGTAGCCTTCTATTATCTGCAGTTATTACCTGACCCTTTTATCTGCTTCTCTTTGGCGTCCTTTTTGTTATCTGCACTAAAAAAGAGACGAACAATATGCTAAGATTTATATCCCCTAAAAGAGAATAATTTACTGTATTGTGTAAATAATTATGAATTGTACTTTTAATGTAATAATTTTTTACAACCAATTATATTTTATCTTTACTGTAATGATGTGGAATGTTTTTTAATTGTAGTATACTTTTTATGCCTACATTGAATTGGCGAAATAAAGTTATTCTGACTGACTGACTGACTCTAACCAAGAAATTGTACAGCTTCAGCTTGAAAATTCTTTCCCATCAAGAGTTAGGGTCTGAAGAGTACTGTGATCGGTTGCGGTCGACCAGTTTGTTCTCGAAGTCACAGGGAATTGTTTGGGTAAGTCTAGGCCTAGCAAGCACGTGAAATAGAGGAATATAGCATGCTACAACGTATGCTTTTACATCACGTTCCATTGCAACGCGGTTGTTACAATGACCGCGTTATTAGAATGCAATACCTTTACCACGCAAGTCATTAGATTGACTTGCTCTAGATGGCGCTCCAACCTTAGGAATAATATAATTTACTATTCAAACTCCACCCTGCGCAACACTAGGGAAGGTGTTGGAATAGTAAATTATACTATTCCTTAGGTTGGAGCGCCATCTAGAGCAAGTCAATCTAATGACTTGCGTGGTAAAGGCATCGCATTGTAACAACGCGGTCGTAGTAACCACCGCGTTGTAAATGTAACGCGATGTAACAGCCGCATTGTAAAGGCTGTTTCCCGAAATAGAGTATTGAAGTCTTTCACGGAAATTGCAGGACCTAGCAGAGTTCGACACAGAAAGTACAGACATTGTGAAATCAAATATGCTAGATACATACTATCCAGGAAGGAGTCCACATCTAGAAAACAGGTGCCTTTATGAAGTACTTCAACACTACAGATATAGAAGCAATGTAAAAGAAAACAGAAGGGAAATATGCAGTAATTGGATGTAATGGTTGTTTGGTCAGACACGCAAAAGGAAATCTAATTAACCACAGAAAACGTAGTTGCCAAACTCCAGACAAAAGAGAGTTTTTCTATTTGGCACTTCTAAAAATCTTCAAGCCTTGGCGTGCTGAATCAGAATTAACCGGAGACTATAAATCCTACGAAGATTCTTTCAATGCTGGGAAAGACTGAATACTGTATTTTCAAATGTTAAATGATGGAATTGAAGAGGAAGAAACAATTGTTTCTGAGATAGCTAAGGAGAGTTCACAAAGCAGCCAAAGTTCTGGGCCACTGAGTCAAGATCCTCTTGGACAACCAATTGTTGAAAATGAAGCTGCAACAGCCATGAATGAGGTGGAAAGTGAAATGGACAAAAGAGACAGGAAAGTGGTGATTTGGAACAGTTAGTTGGACAATGAACAATGAACAGAAAGAAATTTATATGGAGGTAAAAGAGAAAATATAGCATGGATTCCTCCACAAGAAGAAAGAATGTAAATGATCATCATTTAAGCCAATACTATTATACATCAGTGGGAAAGCTGGCAGTGGGAAAAGCTTTTTAGTTAAAGTTCTCACCGTTTACTTACAGAGGACTACAGAATCAAATTTATCGTGTATAGTAACAGCATCAACTGGATTAGCTGCACACAACATTAAAGGAATGACTTTACATCGACTACTTATGCTGCCTATTGAACATGACAATATACTGGAATACCAGAGGTTATGTGGTGAGGCTTGTCATGAAGTCTCAAGAGTACTGAAGAAACTGAACCTTTTGATTATCGATGAGAGGAGCATGGTCTCAAACGTAATGCTTGCCTTCGTACACTTGACAATGCAACAGATTTTAAAAACAGTTTGAAGTGATGTTTGGAGGAAACCATTTAATTGTCTTTGGTTACCTACTGCAACTTACCCTCGTCAAAGGACAGCCTGTTTTCAAGACACTTCTCCAACAGGAAACCTCGGAATTCTTTGGGAAGTGTTGGCAATGTAAACATTTAGCTAAACTTCCAATACAAGGAACTACTTAAAAATATGCACCAAGCATCTGACGTGGAATACGGAAATATTCTGAAAGACATTAGAGTAGGAGTTCTAACAAAGGAGGGGAAACGTTCCTTAGAAAGTCTTCTTATCAAGAAACTATTTTCCACTAACAACACAGCAGCACAGCTAATGTTCAATTTCATCGAAAAAGGGAAATCCATAGTCTGTCTAATGCCTGCACTTCAGGAGTGCTCCAATTTTGAAGAAGAATTACTAAAACTGGAGACTGAACAAATTTTGTAAATTACAGCAATGGACAAAACAGAACACCGTGGGGTGACAGTTAAGTCTGGGCGGTGAATTCTGCATTACGCGGAGCTCGCGGAGTTCTTATTGTAAGTGGTTGCGTATGCTCGAGACCGCTCGCGTTGAGAAACCGTTCGTTTGCATTGAGAAAGCTGCCGCTCGAGTCAAAATCTACTCGAGTGGCAGAAAGGAAGCAGCGCCCACTTGCGCTGTGCATGGTGCCGTTCGCGATGATTGCACAGTGCGGACAAGTACCTGGCACTGAAAATCACTGTGAACAGCATTTATCTAACGCACTCCACTGCTCGTGGAGCTACGCGTAATGCGGCGGTGTTTTTTTTGCACTTAGCAGAACTCCGCGATCTCCGCCCAGGCTTAGTGACAGTACTGCTAAGTGGAAAACTACATGCAAAATTGGATTCATTGGAGAAATCTGTATCCTGGACTGCAGGATTAGAAAAGAGTTTACACGTATGCAAAAACCTGTAGAGTAATTTTGCGGGGTAATTTAAATGTTGAGGAAGGATTAGTAAATGGTACAATGGGTAAAGTGATTGATTTCATTCATTTTCCAAATAGGGATGAGGTTGAATACTATCCATAAAATTTGATCAGATTGATGGCGTGAAGCAGATTGGCCAATGTGTTGTACGTTTTTTGCTTGTAAAGAGCTTATATGTCCGACGGCAGCAGTTCCCACTCTCCCTAGCATATGCTGTAACTATCCATAAATCACAAGGTTTAAGTGTAGACGCAGCTTTTATTAATATTGGTAGTACTGTATTTAAAGAAGATATGTCATATGTAGCAATGTCTCGAGTTAGATAATTGTCCGGTTTGTTTTTGGTTGATTTTTATGACAGGAAAGTTAGTGGCGATGCAAGTTGTGTCAGAGAGTACAATTGGTTTTGAAGTGTATACCCTCCTCATTTAGGAAAGTTACCCACTGATGAAAAATGGATAATCTATCCAAAGCGGAAGCTTAATAAAGAACCGACAGATGTTGCTGCAAAGAAAGAAAAGAAGTACAAGGAAGGTATTGTAAAGAAAAAACTGGAGAATGAGGGAGATATTGTAGGTTACCTGTTGTCAAATCCTACTGGTGTCAACTGCTATGTTATTGTTGTTCTGGATGTACTCTTTCATTTATCACATCTTAGAAATGCAATAGAGCAGAAACCACAGAAGAGATAACATTTTACAATATGTGGCTTGCTGCAACATTTACATAGTGATAGGACTGTAATACATTGTGCTTCAGGCATTTGAGATCTAGATATATAGTGGATCAGTAGTATTTATTTACCCACAACAGTCAACAAGATACTCAGGAATTTATAATGGTCATCCTTGGAGTTTTCGAAGAAGAAGACATAAGTATAGCTGACTTTTTTGGACTGAGTTACACGTGGAACCATGAGTGTGAAAACTGCCTTTTTTTATCTACCAATCAAATCAATTGTGAGCGATTTCAGTACTTAACACTACCGTATTCCGGAAGTGTGTCTTTTGACAGATTGATCAAATAGGCTGACCAAAATACAACCTTACCAAATTGTAGATCAGATTTTAAGTCTACATTGCATGTACAGAGAAGTGGGAAATACATTATATTAATGTTACAATGATGCAGAGCAGATGGATCTAAATTGGAAACCAAAATTACAAACTTCAAAGCTGGACAAATATCAGTTTCTGGAAGAACTTATAATACTTTGGCTATCATTTTTCACAAAGGACTTAATGTAACATCTGGACACTATACTGTCTATGTAAAGAGTGAAACTGGATGGACAGAATGCAATGGCACCAACCTTGAATTCCAACAAAAAGTTCCTTTCAAACTTCCAAATTCTTACCTCTTGTTTCTTCAACCAAAGTTCTAAGGAGGATTTCTGATTAAAAAAGTGGTGTACGTTATTTCTTCTATGTGGGTCGTCAGTGTTTAAGACATCATTCGGCCTACCAGGGGTAATGGTTTCAAAAGGATCTCCAAAATGCAAGTGTGCTTTATATCTATTAGTTGTATTGTACCAGTTATAGTAATAAAACAGTTATTTTTACCACATGTTTGTTTAGATTAGTTCAGCAACTGTAGGTAAAATAATCAATTAAATAATTGTAGTGTGTCCAATGCATAGTGTCACTTATTTGTAGTGCTATACTGTGCAGTTTTTTTCCTACAATCTATGCGATTGTTTTTTCCCCACTGTTCAATGATGAATCTTTATACAGTACAACGTTTATGGTGTACAAGTATAAACGCTGAGAACAGAAAAAGAGGGAAAATTCAATGTTTTACTATAATGTAATATACTGTTACAGCATAAGCAATGTGTACTGTTTTGTTTCTGGAATTTTTTTAATATAATACTTACTTATATTTATGTTTTTTTCTTTTTCAACAGTGGTTGGAGTTATACGTCTTTAGATGTGTCAACATACTTGTATTGCCACATAAATATTTCATAAGACATACCCCTGGAGAGGGTATTGATGCATAAAGAGCACTTCACATGCTTTGCCACCACTTTCTTTTGCCCGGAAGGGATGGTAAAAAACTCTCTGTAATTAATTGCCACTTTGCCGGGGGTTGTACCTTTTGCTGGGGGTTGCACCTCCGAAGAACTGTGTTCAACAGGGTGTGGCTGCTGATCCTCCGACACATAATCCACTTTGATTTCCAAATTATTTAAAACAAAAACACCAAATTTTAATTTAGAAGAAGAAAACAGCAGTTTCTGAATTGAGAACAGTGTTTTTTCAACAATCTTTATGATTGTTTGTTCCCCACTGTTCAAGGATGAATTTATACAGTGCATTATTTATGATGTACGAGTACTAAAGCTGAGAACAGTACAAAAGTGAAAAGGAAATGCTTTATTATATGATGTGCAATATTACTACTGCATAAAAAATGGTTACTGTTTTGTTAATAATATGAATTTATGCATTGCAGAAACTAAACTTTATTGTGAAATTTTGTAAAAAGTAATACACCATTCATTGAAGTAAAGTAATTTCCTAATTACTTCTTTTGTGTAGTTCAATAAACTTACTTTGTCAAAGTACATACCAAGGGGGAGCCTGATACAGCCCCTGAGATATCCAGACACACACCTATACAATCACTAACACACCCAGTCACTTTCCCATGTATCCACTGACATACCTAATCACTCACCCATACAGTTACAAACACATCCACTCACTCACCCATATAGTCACTCATATACCCAGTTAGTATGTCAACAATACAACTACTAACATAGCCAGTCACCCATACAGCTAGTGACACACAAACCCAGTCTCTCATACAGTCACTGACACAGTCTCTCACTCACCCGTACAGGCACTCACACACCTACTCACTCACCCATACAGACACTCATACATCAACGCAGTCCCCTATACAGTCACTAACACACCCAGTCACTCTCCCATATAACCACTGACACACCCAATCACTCACTCATACAGATACAAACAAATCCACTCACATACCGAAACAGTCACTCATACACCCAGTCAGTCACCTATACAGCTACTAACACAACCAGTCAGTCACCCATACAGCTGGTAACATGCACACTGAGTCTCTCAACCAGTCACTGACACAGTCACTCACTGACCAATACAGGCACTCACACACCCACTCACTCACCCATACAGACACTCACGCACCCACTCACTCTCCCATTCAGTTCATCATACATCTACTCAGTCACCCATACAATCACTAACACACCCAGTCACTCTCCCATGTAACCACTGACACACCCACTCACTCACCCATACAGTTACAAACACATCCACTCACTCACCCAAACAGTCACTCGTACACCTACTCGATCACCTATACAGCTACTATCACAGCCAGTCAGTCATCAATACAGCTAGTGACACACACACACACTCAATCTCTCATCCAGTCACTGACACAGTCACTCACCCACCTGTACAGGCACTCACACACCCACTCACTCACCCATACAGACCCTCACACAACCACTCACTCTCCCATACAGTCACTCATACATCTACTCAGTCACCTATACAATCACTAACACACCCAGTCACACTCCCATGTAACCACTGACACACCCAATCACTCACCCATACAGCTACTAACACACCCATTCACTTATTCATACAGCTACTCATATACCCACTCATTCACCTATACAGTTACTAACACAGCCAGTCAGTCACCCACTCACTTACCTATACAAACATTCACACACTCATTCACAAATCCATAAAGCCACTCACACACCCATTCAGACACTCAGACATCCACTCACACACCCACTCAATCACCCATTCAGCCACTCATGTATCCACTCACTCACCATACAACCACTCATAGACCCACTCACTTACCCATACAAACACTTACACATTCATTCATTAGACCATACAGCCACTGTCACACCCACTCACGCACCCACTCACTCAAACACTTACACATCCAGTTACTCAATCATGCACCCACTCACTAACTAACACAGAAACTCACTCACCTATACTCCTTATAGATACACACACATACAGTTTGTCTTTTTTAAACCAAGAAAGGTGATTCTAATGAGAACCTTTGTTTATTTTTCAGAACTTTTTTTTACATTTTGTATTTTTTTTTACAAATAAAACGGCAACTGGAAAAAGTATTAACTAAAAAAGCTCAGAACTGGGGATAAAAGTGTCATTATAGAAAGAAAAAAAAAAATTAACACTTGTGGTGTTTTGCTGCCTACAGAACTGCAGCAACCGATTGTTCCCCTACAGTGAGGACTTTTTTGCAGTCCATATAAAATGGCCCGATTCTTAGCAGCTCCGGGGACTTCTCAGGAAGACGTTGCTCAACCTTGGTAGGTATAGGGTCCCCTGGTGCAGCGGGTGTTGCACCTGATGTTGATGCATCTGCTGGACAGCACTTCCTCTACGCTCTGCTCATGTACTTGGAATGGTATGTCATGTCTTCAGGTGGGTCAGCATACTTGTTGTGCCCCACAAATATGTATTTGATGTACCTTTGGAGAGGGTCTTCAAGTGCTTTGCCACCATTTTCTTTTTCCCAGAGAGGATGGTCAAAATTTCCCATGCAATGGATTGGCACTTCACCAGGGGTTCCTCCTCTGATAAATTTTCCTCCGCAGGGTGTGGCTCCCATTCTCCACTGCAACCAGATGTCATTTTATTTTAAAGGAAACCTAAAAAACTCCAAGAAGATTTTCCAATATTGGAAAACAGCAGGCGCTGGAAAATGAACCTCCAATCTGAGCACTAGATGTGTAAAGAAAATAAAACTGGGTGGGGACTTCCTTTCTAGAATAATAAAAAGTGTCTTGTCCAATGAAAGCCATTTCTTCCGTAGTCATGTGATATTCGTGAATGCGGACGTCGTCGCGAACGCCAAGGTATTCGTGAAAACAGGAAATAGAATAAAACAGTGTTGAACTATAAAATTACTCATAAAAATCTCACTTTATATGATATATTAGTAAACTACTGACCACAATCATTAATTACAATATTTGTCTATATGTTTTTTATACTTTCTAAAAATCACACCAATTTCGTGAATAACCACGGTACCAGAATATATGTATCGGAAGTTATTGTGACGAATTCATGAAGATTTAAAAAATTATTTTAAAAAAGAAAAGCCTTCTAGGTACATCTGAGTCTTCCAAGACAGAATATTTCAGTAAAACGTAACCGATTCTAACTTATTGGGCTTAGTGATGGCAAAGTAAGTGTGTTTTATGCCAAAATTCCACATTAAAAAATGATTTCATATGGTAGGATCGATATGAATAAATCATTCATTTATCAGAGTGCACATTGTAGTGACTGTGACAAGTAAATTGTTTCTTGTCCTCGTCTAATGAGAGGAGAATAACTGTTTTACCCTTAATATTTATATAAGTATATAAATACTGAAAAACACCAGAAGGCATTGGTCGTTTGGCCCTGCCCCATCTACCTTAGTAGCAAGGAAACCTCTTCCAACTTTTTCCAAGGATAATGAACAGCTAAACAAACGACTTTTCATCTGTAGTGGGTGACAGCTAGACAGCCACAACAAGGAAAGGATAGGTGTATCTGAGGTGTATCTGAGTACCCATTTACATACATCTGCATTCTGATGGCCTTGCCTGGGCCGGATGGAAGGGATGGACTAACACTTCACTTGAATAGGCAGTGTCCTGTCCCCACACAAAGAGCTGACTACTCCTCACAGACAGCCTGGCAGAGAGGGCTGGGTTGAAAGGGATACTTGTGCACTTCAGAGAGCTGCTTTGAAGTCACCCCCACATCAAAGGCACTTTTGGGTATATGTACTTGGTCTCTGACCCGTAAAATCAGACACTACTGGACTTGTAACTGAAATTCTGCCGGAAGAACTGCTGCACTGCTTAAAAGACTCAACTGGAGTGCTGATCTGGAAGGCCTACTTTTTGGTTTGTTACCCTGTTGCCTGCTGCTGTCTGACTCTGCTGAAGGAGAGCTAGAGTCTGCCTTCACTGCAACTTATCTCCAAGGGCTTGTTGGCTTGACTCCTGTTGCTTTAGTTATATGATATTAAATTCTCCACCCCTGCCTCACTAGAAGTGGCCCAGATACTTGCAACATGGATACAAGGATTTCAGCAGCAGAACTAGCGCATGGACTCAGTTGCGGGAGTAAAATCGGCGCATCACATCTGAACCAGTGCATTGTCTCCAGAGATCGATGCATCGGCATATCGCCGCTGCTGCAGCTCAGTGAGATCGATGTATCCCCTCAAATGCGTGGCAGAATCCGGCGCATCACTCAACGCCTCCCGTCTTCAGAACTGACTCATCGCCTTCACTACGTGGAGAAGATTGATGCATCTTGCAAGCCTGGAAACCCGGGGCACATACATTAATTAATTAAAAAAACAATGCGGGGGAGGCCCTAGGCCTCCCCCGCAGCCTCGGGGACCGCCACTTCCCCGGGGCAGTAAGAATATGCAGGGCACAAACATTAATTAATTTTAAAAAACAATGTGGAGAAGGCCCTACCGCCTCCATCGCAGCCCTGGGGACCGCCACCTCCCTGTGGCTAAAATAAAGATTAATGCATGAGCCTTAGGGACTGCCAACTCCCCGGGGCACAAATACAATAATGAAGGGTGTCCGTTGCGGATACTCGGCCCCCGGGGACCACCACCTCCCGGGGTTTACTTAACAAAGGAGGGGAGCTGTGCGGCCCCCTTCGTGGAGCCCTACATGGCTCTGGGGACTGCCACCCCCCAGGGCCGTCTCCAGCAATGTCCTGGGGTGCCCTCCCCAGGACATTGCAGTTTGCTATGGCGTGGCGGGAGCACCGCTCCCGCCAGGCCATAGCAAAGTCAGCTGTGCTCTCAGCAAGTGAGAGCAGAAAATGCTCTTGCAGGCTGAAAGCAGAGGAAGTGTCTGTTTCCCTGCCACAGGGAAACAGACAATGCTTTGAGATCCAGGGAGCTGCCTAGAGGCTCCTCCCGTGGTCCCCAACGTTTTAAATGTGGGTGCCCTGGGTGGGAATGCTAATGTGGAAGTTGGAGTGGGTGTATGAAAGGTTATATGGTTATGTGAGCGGGTGCATCAGAGATTCTATAGATGATGCCATTACTGATGTCATCAGTGAAGTTATGTGAGATGTCATGGGTGATGTAATGTGTGAGGTCATAAGCAGTGCATTGGGGGCGCAAGTTATAGTTAGCTCACTTACTATAATGGCTGAATTTCTCTGGTTTTGTACAAGTGAAACCTGAGCCTAACTCTAACGTCTCTGTAACCTTTGTTTTTTTCAGTGAGGAACGGCCTTTGTCGAGTTACCAAACACTCGTCCCAGACGCCATTAAATACAACATGCGCGAAGAAAATGAATAAAAATGAAAAACATACTACGGTATGCTATGCGTAACAATAATCACAAAGCATATATCAATACGTGTGTGAACCTTATAACAGTTATTATAAAAATTCAGTGAATAACGGTGGGCCAAAATTGGCATGTACATACATATAGGATGTTAGTCCAGCAGCGGTGTGTATCAACACTATTGACATAGCAGAAATCTTTCATAGACATCATAGAAAGACGTTAATAGTCTGCTCTTATCCATGTAAGGATTGGGCACAGCCACATGCTAAACCTCAACTTAAGTTGCAATGTGTAGAGGGAATTTCATTAAATACATCGTGATAAATGTGAGAATAAAATTCCAGTTGCGAAAACGAACATGTTATCTTACGCAAACTTGGCGATAATAGTCTCCAAAAGAAATTTGACATAATGAATAAAAGCCAAATATCCGTTATTAGAAAAATTCATTAATGAATAACTGTATGTCATTGCTTGCACCTGCATAAGTTGACGTGACTCACGGGATCTCAACATGATCGCTGACTGTGATGCGTGCCGCCTGGTGAGGAAACCCCCTGTTTATCGATTGACAGATTCGCTATTGGTTCTAATACCGAGAGACCGTAAATAACGTTACTGGTTTTCAAGTCAAGTGATCATAAATAACTGGTCCCTGCTACCAACATATACGAATTTTTAAATCTGGATGTATCCAACTTCTTGTTCAACATTCTAGCATTAATAAGATCTCCACTTAATCAATAGGGTCTTTTTAATCAACATTCTCCACGTCCTGAAGATGGTCTAACGGACAAAGCCAAAATTAGACCGAAACGTCGACTACGACACCTATTTTCTGCTCAAACAAAAGAGAGGCAATATTAGTTTTGTATAAATTCCTCAGATTGTCTGAAATAGATTTTTATGAAAAGGTGTTCACTAATGTGACTGTGAAGGATTTTTACAGTTCATATCAATACTACTTCTGGTTACATTGTGTTGTTGTTTTTTATGTACCCTATACAAATGAATTTCAAATTGATACTAAATTTTGTTTGAATATACACACCCGTGTTTTGCTTTTCTTTTCTCTTTCCGTACTAAGTTTTTGACGATTGATTCATCAATAAGTGTACGCTATTCTTTCTAATTGACTTTTTTGATTGATCTTGATGTGAGTTACTTGAATAAGAACTTACCTGAAAATTACATTCAAGCATTTGAATTTTTTTTTTAAATTAATCCCTTGTGGCATACTTACCTGCTCACGGGTAAACAAAGCGCTGCATTTTCGCATTGAAAAAATACGATCTCAACATGATTACATCACTTCCTTTTTGTCGCACGCTTTGCATTGTGGATGATGTAGTGTGAATGTGTAAAACCCTCATTTTGTTTGTTCCACCACCATTTGTGTAAGATAAAGTGCATTAAAAACATTTATGTGTTACACGAGTGACATTTCTTGTTAAGTGAGCCCCTTCCGCATATTGATTCAGTACTTATGCAGTCAACATTATTTATCATGGATAACTGCGACAACCTTTACATTCTTTGCATAAGCAAACATTTTATGCTCAGGAGCATTGTTGGAATAGTTCCATATTACGACTCCCTGTAGCATCAAGTTGGAGACATTTTTGGAATAGTTGCAACTTCTGCTAAATCACGGCCTCTGGTGGGCCTGCCATTCATGCATGCATTTTACTCAGTAACCCGCAGTACATTCCTTTGATATAAAAAATTCAGTACTTTTGCAGTCTTCAACCAACAGAGGAAGAGGAAGGGGACGCACTCGCTCAAGAATAAACCAACAAGAAGAGGCAAACGCAGCAATAGATACCAAAAAAGTTGGAACAACAACGAGAAGCATGAAACAGAATAGGAGTTAGAGGATCCCTCACAAGAATTAGAAGTGATTAATTTATCACAGAAATCCCTAACAAATACGGATGTACAATTACTACAACGTGGTTTAAATTTCTGCCCCACCAGCTCAATAGATCTAGCACAAACTAGGATCGATTTATACAAATATATCGGGAAACTTAAACTTGCAAAAATATTTTCAGAAAATCAAAAGATGGCGGATTACACAAAAACAATTGATAAACCAACAATGGATCTAGCAGTAAAAGATTCACGAATATAGCACGTTACAACGCGTGCTTTTACAACGAGGTTGTTAACAACGCAGTCGTTACCACGACCGCGTTGTTACCATGCGTGTCATTACATCGCAAGTCGTTTCAACTACTTGCTCTAGGGGGCGCGCTGGACTTAGGAATAGTATTAATTACTATTCCTACTCCAGTTTGCGCAAAAGCAGGGAAGGTGTCGGATTTAAAATCCAACACATTCCCTGGTGTTGCACGCCCCCTAGAGCAAGTCGTTGAAACGGCTTGCGATGTAATGACATGCGTGGTAACAACGCAGTCATTGCAACGACCGCGTTGTAAAGTACCGCGTTGTGTCTGTTGATTCACTTGATTTCATGACATTGGTGGAGTTAGAACAAGTTACAAACACACAAAGCACGTATGTGGACACATACTGCCCACAGTTGCGGGCTGGCTCAAGTGGTAAGAAAGCAAAATCTCGATTCTACCCCCAACTTCCACCAGGAAATAAAATCGACACCTTCCATGAGGCAGTTATCAAAGATCTATACCAGTTGAAGAAGACAAAATACAGAGATAACTTGACGCCAAAAGAACGCAAATTCTTTTGGATTTAAAAAAAGTTGACAGTATTGAAATCAAAATGGCCGATAAAGGTGGAAACATTGTCATGGACAAAGATTTCTATATGAGAGAAGCTTACACTCAATTAAAAAACATTGAATATTATGAAAAGTTAAAAGATAACTCCACACTTAAGTATAAAAAAGAATTGGATAACAAACAACTGGGTTGGATGAATGACAACCTACTCGATGACGACGAAATCAAATACCTTACGACAGAACACCCAATAACAGCGACAATATACTTCCTACCCAAAATCCACAAGCACCCAACTAGACTACCAGGGAGACTAATTATCTCCGCCAAAGGAGCTTTAGTAGAACCAATTGCTAATTATGTGGATGGGTATCTGCTACCATATGTCAAAAACTTAACATCATATCTACGTGACACGAGTGACCATTTGCAATACCTGCAAGAAATTCATTGGGTAGAAACATACAAACTAGTCACAATGGATGTAATATCGTTGTACACTAATATCGAGAATGACATCGGAATGCAAGCATGTAAATTTTATTTACATGAACGCAACATTCATAATGCACACCACAAACGCATGGTCTTGGAAATGATCCGATTATGCTTGACCCAAAACGTCTTTTTATTTGGTGAAGAACTTTATCGTCAAGTTAAAGGAACCGCTATGGGTTTTTCATTCAGCCCAAGTTACGCATGTCTCACTATGGGTTGGTGGGAACAAAAACTGGCCTGGCATCCCAATAACGATAAATATGTGAACAAAACAATAATGTGACTAAGATACAGCAACGATCTTTTCATTATTTGGGATGGGTTGAACGAAGAATTTTAAGACTATTTCGAAATCCTAAACAACACAAAAGCTAATCTCACTTTTACCTATACCATCAGTAACACCAAGGTAATCTTTTTGGATACAGAAATATATAATCATGACAACAGAGTACACACAACGCTGCATCGGAAAGCAACAGCCACAAACTCAACTCTCCATGCAGGGAGTTTTCACCAACCAACACTAATTAACAACATCCCATATGGGGAGTTTTTGAGAATAAGAAGGATATGCTCCGAAGAAGAGGAATGGCAGAAACCTAGTAAACAAACTACGAACAGGTTTAAAAAGAGAAACTATAACAGCAAAGTGATTGAATCTTGTCTACAGAAAACCCCCAAACAAACAAGATTAGAACTAATCAAAGATAAAGGAAAAGAACAAGACAAAGCAAAATCTGTGGGTAGAATTCGTTTGATAACCACATATTCAACTGAATCCAAACAAATCATGAGAATTTAACGAAAAATTGGAACATTTTACACTTAGATCCCACAGTCTCTGAGTTCATAGGCAATCAACCGAGTATTACTTAACGCAGAGCAAGGAACCTCAAAGACCAACTGGTCCATAGCCATTTTGCACCGAAAAAGAAACAAGGCACCTGGCTAAAAGTAAAAGGTTTCTATAAGTGCAGCAACTGCAAGGTCTTTCAGATTGAAAAAACACTAAGGAGATTGAAATGGCAAATAAAAAATCTGGAGGATTAACCAATTGATTACATGCAAGAGCCAGTTTGTCATCTACATAATCAAGTGCCCGTGCTCCCTGAAGTCTGTGGGCAGTACAATCTGCGAATTAAAGAAGCGCATTTTGGAACATGTAAGGGCAACTATTAATACAGACTGAAGTAACGCTGTAGCCAAAGATATGGAAAAAAAAACCATGATGGAAACTGGAAACAACTGAAATTCTATGCAGTGGAAACAGTGGAACACCACGTGAGAGGTGGCGACAGAGAACGCATTTTAAGACAAAAGGAGTCACGCCACATCTTTTCTTTCCAAACTTAATCTCCAAATGGGTTAAATCAAGATGAGGAACTGTACTCACATTTATGAGGCATGTCCTGCCTTAAAAAGATGTTCAATAAAATGGCAACCCCCCCTTTTTTCATCCAAGGTTGTAAATTTCACTATGTTCACAAATTCACCTGGTTGTCACTTAATGCTCTAAGATTGAACAGTGTTGCACAAAGAGAGTTTGGGGCCCTAGTGGTACCCAAAAGTTCAACAACAAGTGATCCAAAATTAAGGTTGTTGCAGTGTACCAGGACAAATAATGTAGACTGCATAAGTACTGAATTTTTTTATATCAAAGGAATGTACTGCGGGTTACTGAGTAAAATGCATGCATGAATAGCTGGCCCACCAGAGGGCGTGATTTAGCTGAAATTTGGAACTATTCCAAAAATGTCTCCAACTTGAAGGATTCAGGGAGTCGTAATATGGAACTATTCCAACAATGCTCCAGAGCGTAAAATGTTTGCTTATGCAAAGAATGTAAAGGTTGTCGCAGTTCACCATGATAAATAATGTTGACTGCATAAGTACTGAATCACTTAACAAGAAATGTCACTCGTGTAACACATAAATGTTTTTAATGCACTTTATCTTACACAAATGGTAACAAAATTAGGGTTTTACACTTTCACACTACATCATCCACAATGCAAAGCGTGCGACAAAAAGGAAGTGATGTAATCATGTTGAGATCGTATTTTTTCAATGCGAAAATGCAGCGCTTTGTTTACCCGTGAGCAAGGTCTTTGTAAGACTGAAACGCGTTGGGCTGTGCTGTATTGCCCCAGCTATGCTGTTCCCAGAAAAATAAACAAGATTGGCTACTAACTACATCCGTGAGTGCTTTTGGAATCCTTCCCATTGGGAAAATCATTTAATTGTAAACGGCTTGGCTCTGACGTATACAAAATTGCACCTCCATAGAGCGCCAACTTCTAGGAAATTGAGCCAACTCGAGGTGGATATATATATATACACAAGGGCGGGAGAGTCGACAAGAGGCTCACAGAGATGCTCCGGAGCAAGAGGTGGAGTAGGATGGTGAACCGGAATGACAACGAACCCCCATTGCACCTGAGGGAGCGTAACAAGTTCACACGGACGCTGATGACTTCTCCCGATAAACATTTTCAGTGTTGGAGATTGTTAAGTATACTAAAATCTATCAGTGGGATTGAAAGACGTGATGGTAATTGGCTAGTCCCAATATATACTGAAAAAACATAGGTTAAAGTAACGTTATAGTTAGGTGAATTTCTCAATGACAACATTCATGTTTTGAACAAAAATAAACACAGAAATTCAACATTGAATTTCTAAGGGTTTTTTAAAAACAAAAGCAGATCTTTTAATCACACCTGCCTATAACGTTACTTTAACTTTTATTTTTTTCAGTGAATATCTAGGGTTTTTTTCAAGTAATTTTTTTTAAGTGTATGTATGGTAGAATAACTGAATAATATATCCTGTGTGTGTACATTATTCTGAAAGGGAATTATTTTCGTATTGTAATTTAAAAGGAAAGGAAAAACACTTTACACTTTTCTAAAAATGATGTTTGATTATAAAACAGAGTAAAACAACAATATTTGTGTTGAGGCGATCCCCTCAGTTCTTCTAACTCTCACATTTTCCTAGCAAGTTCAATAATATTGTAATACCATACTTTTCACAGCTTTTGTATGTGTTTTTACTTTAAAGTCATAATTATAATTCAGAAAGAGAATAATCATTTTTTTAAAATATTGTACATTTTGTATATAAATCTATTTTTTAAGTGCATGATTACTCACTGGAGTGCTATATTTTGATTTAAAGTACTTTTTAGAGTTCATTTTCTTGTGTTCGGTTATTATTTAATGCTAATATGTAAAAAGACTTTATTTTTTAAGGTGGTGAGTCTCAGCAGACGCTCGTGTGTGTCTAACACACAATCCCCTGCGTGGACTTCCTGGTCGGCTCTCGTGACCCTCTCACGAGATCGTACATTTGGGATTAAGTTAAGAACAGTGTTTTCTTGTGATTCGGAACAAACTCATAGATTACAGATGTTAAATATAATAGTAAAATTGATTATGATTTTTTCCATAAAATATATATGAAGCAAAAATATTTTTAAGATCTTGCGAGACACTCGCGTGAGTCGATCACACAATACCCTGCATGGACTCTGAGTGGGCTATGCTTTCTGTTCGGCTCTCGCGATCTACCTGCGAGGTTCTGCATTTGGAATTAGATTAACAGTGGTTTTTTTTTTAATTCTGAACAAATTAAGACATTAGAGATGTTGGTTAGCTTGGAAAAATTGATTAAGAATTGTTACATGAAATATATAAAGCAATAATATTGTACGATCTCGCAAGATGCCCACGGGAATCTCGCGAGAGGTCCGGGAGAGGAAACACAACCTAAGGAAGGATTGTGATTGATTCATATAGATGTCTTTATTTGCTTTATTTCCCTATTGGATTTTGGTGAGGGTAGACATAACTGGCTTGCTCTACTTTCCTGTTTTCATTCAAACACAAAGATGTCTTCATCAGATTCTGATGAGCAGCTAGGGGCACTTGTACCAACTCAGCCACTTCAGTCTCCCAAGGAATCCTTGGCGTGGCTGTTCTTTGAGATGCGGTCTGGTGGCAAGAAAGTTTCTGCAAAGTATGTCATTTGTAAACTTTGCAAGAAGGAGTTCAGCTGGGGAGCAGAAATAAACAGTATAGTATGAGTACCACAGGCATGTGGTGGCACCTCAGATCTATGCATCCATACAGACTTGTTTGGGCAGAATTGGATTGTGCTGCGGAGCAGGACAACTCTTCAGGGGCTTCCACATCACTTGCTCTGGGAGATACTGTGCCTGTGCAGGTAGTAGCTGCAGAAACAGACAATAACCTTGCATACCTGAATAAAGCACTATTTTGCTGCTTATGTAAGAAGACCATTTTTCATCAGAGACAAGCAGGTCTGCACAGGAGAAGCTTGTCCAAGACCACAAATGCCCACCTAGGCAGTAGTTTTTTCCAAATGATTCTCCTTTTTGTTTTTAAGATGTTGTTGGTGTTTGTTTCACACCTCAAGCTGTATGTTTTTTCCTACCCTATTAAAAAAGTTATAAAATACAAAAAATATAAAAAATGTTAAAAAACACAAATTTTTTATATTTTTTAAAACTGTTAACAAAAACGACTCTTTCAGAGCAACCCTCTCGTTTCATGATCTATGTTGTTTGTACTATTTTTCCCTTTTTCTGTCTCAAAATCTCTCACAAGACTCTCACGAGACCAGAAAAGCACACCTTAATCGGCGGCTCTTGAATGCCTCCCCTGAGAGTTCACAAGAGCTTGGGTGAGCGAGTGAGGCAATCCCTTGCATGCAGTCCGAGGGGGCAGTGCTTTGTGGTTTGCTCTTGCGAACCTTTCACGAGACCACACTTTTTATCATGGAGTTTACGTTTACACTAAATATTTCCTGATGTAATATGTATAATTTATATACACCACAATAGTAACTGTGTGTTTAGTTTTGAAATGGAATCCATTATATAATTGTGGAGAAAAATAAATCACTTACATTTGTGAACAAAACCCATGTTTTGTATGCATGAGACCAAAATTGGTACATAGCACAAATTGATACTTATTTATTTGTTTTAAGTCCATTTATTACTATTAGAAAAAGTTCAATAATTATATAGTCAGGGTGTGGCCAGCCGGCTAAGAGGATGGCCGCACCAGCGTAGAGCTCCGGAGATCGAGCTCTAATAACCCCGCAAATCCGTTAAAAGGATATGTTCCACCCAGAAATGAAGAGCACCATATGACCCCCAACTCACCAGGCACAGGCGGCTTAAAACAGAAGAACTCCCGCTGCCTCCAAGATCAACTGCGACCGGCTGCGGGGCCTGGCGGCACGACGGGAGGAGCCTCATCCGGGCCGGAGCGGTGGAGAACGTAAGACACTGACGTGGCGGTTTCGAGGGACCCGGGCGAGGGCCTTTATGCGACCAATCTGCCCCCGTTTCCTTTTTCCCTCCTGCGGCCTCGCAGGAGTGAGACTCCGGGAGCTGGGCTGGTGAGGAAAACTCGAACGACGCCAGAGGCCCGTCTCAGCTGCAGTAACGTCCGTATTGGGGGCATGGACTGACGGAGGCTCGGGAAGGAGCATGGAGGAGCCCCAGGTTCATTGTCCCAAGGAGCGGTGAGTCAGATCGCAACAGCGGCGCGTGGTGGGGATACTGAATACAGGCTCCAGAGCTGGCCCCCTCCCTCGCTGATCAGACTGGCTTTCACCCATAGGGGCTGGAGCAGTGGCCGGTTCGGGTGGCAGTGAGCTGGCCTCTAAAAAGCACAAGAACATTCCCACACTATTTGCAACTCTCACGAGGGGGTCCATGACTCCAGATGAAATCCTACACTTGGTGGCAGAGGGGGACAGCGGCATTGCAAGAGATGGGACTGCGCCCCCAGTGCAGAGAACCGGCCAGATATCTCCAGCACGCAGCCATTCAGAGAGAACAGAGAGAGAGGGTAAAGAATAGACAGTGACTCCTGGGGTGCCGGAGCCCTCCCCCCGCCCGAATTTCAACAAACGCAGTGCCGAGGTGTGTGACTCTGGCGTAAGACCCATGCGTGGATACTGGAAATAAGCAAAGTGTTGCTGCAGGAAAGATATTGTTTCCCTGTGATTAAAATTGGCCAAAATGGCAACGCAGACAGGGCTTAAATCCGCGCATCAGACGACAATGGACAAGTACGCGTAATCGAAAACAGAGGCCACAGCAGACAAGAGTGTAGCGCCTGATATGAAGCAGCAGGGTGATGGAGCCACCCCGACCCTGCAGGATATAATAGAGGCCATACAAAAAGTGCGCTCCACATTAGAAAATAAAATTGACACGATTGAGACCGATGTAACATTAATTCGAGCCGATCTTAGAAATCTGGGGGATCGAGTAAAAGCCCCGGAAGAATCAATCTCCACTCTTCAAAAATCGACCAAAACGCTGGAACCGGATGCCAAAAAACTCCAGCTCAAGGCAGCAGGAATGGAAGCAAAGCTTGAAGACTATGAGGGATGCGCTCGCAGAAATAACGTCCGAATTTTGGGAGTGCCAGAGCGCGCGGAAGGAGAAACGGCGGACTTGTTCATTGAAGATCTCGTACAGAATCACTTGCGCTCTCAAAATATTTCTCTGTTGAGCGGGCACACAGAGTACCAGGAGGCCCACCAAAGCCAGGTGCACCCCCGCACACGATTCTCGCAAGAATTTTTAATTATAGAGATAGAGACATAATTTTACAAACTGCTCGTATGGCGCCACCATTGAAATTTGAGAATTCCACGATTTCCTTTTTTCCAGACTTCACTATGAAAGTGCAACAGATGCGGCGTTCCTATTTAGAAGTAAAACGGGCGCTGCGGAACAAAGACAAAGTACGCAATGCTTTTCCTGGCCAAATTGCGGGTGATGGCGTAGGGTAAGTCGTGGTTTTTTATAAATCCAGAGGAGGCCTGGCAGTGGTTGGAGGGTTGGAGAAAGCCTGGTCCCTCAAGACCTCAATATCAGAGATATACACAAGGGCGGGAGAGTCGACAAGAGGCTCACAGAGATGCTCCGGAGCAAGAGGTGGAGTAGGATGGTGAACCGGAATGACAACGAACCCCCATTGCACCTGAGGGAGCGTAACAAGTTCACACGGACGCTGATGACTTCTCCCGATAAACATTTTCAGTGTTGGAGATTGTTAAGTATACTAAAATCTATCAGTGGGATTGAAAGACGTGATGGTAATTGGCTAGTCCCAAGGTTGATACTAAGGAGATAGGAGCCTGGGTTATATACAAAACGTGTTCAGGGACGGTACCCCATGGTTACAAATGATGTTGGGTGGAATCTATATAAAACAGAAGGGGTTGTCCACACTTGGAAAGAGCTGATTGTGCCACATTTACCCCCCTTATGACGTGTTTATTGGGTAAGGGATTACAGGCACTCTGCATAGTTGGGGGGTGGGCAGTTTTAAGTCCATATTGCAGGGAGGCAGGGAGGGGAAGGGTGGTTCTATAAGGGCTAGTTACAAAGTTGTTGAATGTTTGTATTTGAGATCGAAAGACGGGCAATGTAATTCATGTGTAGTGTTTGATCCATTGACAGAAGAGACAAAGTCACAGATAATTGACGGGGCGGGTGTGAGCCATTTCACTGTTCAGATGAGTGGGGGGAGACGGATGCGGTTGCACACCTCCTTCGGCCCAAGAGACATAGATATAGAAAGGGTGAAAAACACACAGATTCAGTATTGACCCCTCCATCTGGAGGATTTAAGAAAATCTCATGGAATGTTAATGGGCTGGGAGACAGAATCAAACGGGGAGTGGTATTGCAATATTTAAAGCGGCAGGCAGCATACAGGGGACTTCCTACTGTGCACTGAATAGATGGGGGTATAGATTGGTCGCCCACGCAGGGTACACTAGAGGATCAAGAGGGGTGGGTATTCTTTTCATATACAAGCTGTTCATCATGACGCGTTGGGCAGATATGTGACCCTCTCTGGGTTTTGGGAGGGCAGAGCATTTAACATTATTTCCCTCTGTATCCCTCCGAGACTACACTCCTCCACATTGGCTGAGCTGGGATCACACTTAATCAATCTCCCAGCGGGAGAGTTATTAATAGGGGGGACTGTAATGCTTCTATAAATGGCAATCTAGATAGATATCCATCCAGGCCAAGAGACGCCCCAGGGAGGGCTTTAGAGGAATTCCTCAGAGCAATGGGTCTGATAGACATTTGGAGAGCCCAAAACCCTTCGGCCCACCAGTATTCTTTCCACTCTGGGGTACATGCAAGTCTTTACCGATTAGACTACATATTTGGAAGGGCGGAGCAACTACTGATGTTAGCTGAAGTTGGGCACCTTCCGAGGGGCATATCAGACCATTCCCCTATATGCGCGCGCTGTGGGGGAAGGCCGGTATTTCAAAATTCAGGAATGGTGCTCAACCCATGGTTTTTTAAAATACCAAAGATAAGGGAACACCTAGTTGAGGCGACCTTTCACTACTTTCAAGAGAATGAGGGGTCTGTGGACTCAGCCCAGACGATGTGGGAAGCATACAAGGCAGTTATTAGGGGGGAGGGAATCTCTTCATTTAGAGGGCATAAAAAAGAAAAACAGAAACAGTTGCTCGAAATAGAGAAAGAAATTAGCACATTAGAACAAGAGTTGGTATCATTGGATTTCCCAGACATAAAACATAGATTGCATATCAAACAAAGAGAATATAGGGATATCGCCGAAGAGGCGGCCAGAGCCCTTTACCGAGCCACTCAACACCGGGTATATGAGGTCGGAGACAAAGCAAGTAAATTATTGGCATGGTTGGATAAGCGGGAAAGGGTCGCTAGATCGGTATTTGAAATTAAGACGAGCGACGAGACCTTAATCAAAGGTAGACAAGAAATAGCGGAAGCCTTCGCAGATTATTTTAAACAGATATATGCCCCTTCAAGGACCTTGACTCAAATGGACGCGCAGGAATTGTTGGCTACCCTCGGCTTGCCCACTTTAGAAAGAGCAGATAAAGAAGAGTTAGAAGCTGATATTACTGACCAAGAAGTGGTACGGGCAATTGGGGCCCTGCAGGCCGGGAAAGCAATGGGCCCTAGTGGGATACCGATTGAACTGTATAAATTAAACTCATCAACAATAGCCCCTCATCTGATGCGAATGTATGACAAGAGCGCAAGTAAAGGTATTCTTCCACTCAGTCAAAGACTAGCCAACATCGTAGTCATACACAAAAGCGGTAAGCCACCTGACAGTTGTGGTTCATACCGACCAATATCCCTGTTAAATCCGGAGATTAAGATTCTTGCCAAAATCTTAGCCACCCGTTTGTCTCCCCTGTTGCATAAATTGGTCCACCCCGACCAATCTTGGTTTATGCCGGGCAGAAATATTGCACTAAATTTGCGACGTTTTAGTGGAGTTCTGGGCAGATCAGAGACCATTAGGGAAGAGGCAGTTATAATGTCATTAGATGCCAAGATGGCATTTGATATGATCGAATGGCCCTTTTTATTCGCTGCCCTCGAAACATATGGTTTCGGAGAAAAGTTCCTCTCATGGGTCCGGCTCCTCTACACGGAGCCTCTGGCTCAGGTTACTGTAAATGGAGGGAGTTCTTCGGTCTTCAAGCTGCCCGGGTTGCCTGCTCTTCCCATTAATATTTGCAGTTGTTTTCGAACCCTTGGCAATGTGGCTTAGGGTGACCCTCTTATCAGGGGGCTCAAGTGGACTGACGAATGGGAGGACAGGATCTCCCTATATGCTGACAATATCCTAGCTAAACCGACTTCCTCAATACACAGAGTATTACATATATTCGCCCTTTTCCAAAAATACTCCAGATATACTATTAATTTGGATATATCCTTCACGGTACGGACATCAATCTCCCCAGGGGCTGTGCAGCTAAAATAGTTGTAGAGGGGTTCCGATATTTGGTGATCTACGTCACCACAAACCCTACAATTTTTTATTATAGGAACCTCCTTCCTCCACTGCGGTGGCTGCAGGAAGATGTGCTACACTGGAAGACCCTTCCCCTTACATTACTTGGCAAGGCGACCTTATACAAAATGATGGCACTCCCCCGATTTGTTTACGCTCTCCAGAACACACCCTACTTGGTCCCAATTAAGTACTTCCAGATGATAGAATCAGAAATACGTACCCTTCGTTGGAATGGCGGTGCCCCTCGCATAGCTCTAGTCAAACTAATGAAAGTCTGGTATGATGGTTGTATAGCCCTCCCGGTCATCCAAAACTACTATCGGGTGTCATAATTGGCGGTGACCAATCATTGGGTGCATTGGCCACACTCGGACCCAGCGTATAGAATGGATAGACTCAATATGTCCCCGGGAAATTTTTCAAGAGCATTATATGGGGGGAGGAAAAACGCACTGTGATATACGCCTACCGCGACGACAGTTACCCTATGGCATAACACCACTGCGGCACTGGGATGGAAATATAAGATAACAAAAGCTACCCCACTTTTAGAATCGGAACGCCTAGGACTATTATAAGCGTACCCAGGATATGATAAATGGGATTTGATTGGGCTCTCCAAGGTTGGTGACCTATGGGCAAGGGGAAAGATCGTCCCTTTCAGTGACCTCCAAAGAGACTATGAGTTGGATGAGAGAGAGATCTTCCGTTACTTACAGGTTCATAGTGTATTACAAAAAGCAGTTCCCAGAGGCGCCGACCTCCCGGTCTCCTCACCTTTAGAAGATAGGTTCCCAGATCATTACATGGAAAAAAGAGCAATATCTGTGCCATATAGGAAAATATTGAATAACTCCCCTGGACAACTTGATAAATTGCGACAAAAGTGGGTGGATGATATAGGGGATATTGGAGATGAGGAATGGCAGGGGGTGCTGGCGTCCCCTAGAGAGGTGGCGATACGCTCGCGTTTCAAGTTGATACAATTAAAAATACTACACAGGGCCTACTATACCAGCACGGCATTGGTCAAAATGGGCTTGTCGGTCTCACCTTTGTGCCCCAGAGGGTGTGGGCAAATAGGGACATTTATACACCAATGGTGGGAATGCTTGATTATTAAAGCGTACTGGGAACAAATAACAACTAGACTGTTAACATTGTGTGGGAAGGTTGAAAGGGTCTCACTGAGATGGTGTCTCCTCAATATATGGGAGGAAACAGACCCAACGGCGAAACAGATAACATGGGTCGCCCTGGGATGTATGGCGGCTAAACGCAACATTTCAAAAACATGGAAAGAAACATCTGGCCCCAAGTTTCGAGACTGGGAGACAGACATGGACTGGTGTATGCAAGGTGAAAGGGCAGTCTATGAAAGGAGAGGTTATCCGCATAAATGGACCAAGATCTGGGGAGAGTGGAATAAAATTAGTGGTATGATATGTACACCGGTCTCAGACCTCCCCGCACCAAAGGAGTAACGCTATAGAAATATATGTGTCTGAACGATTAACATTGTAACATTATTGTTCTCGCCTGTCTTAAATAATTATATATGGGAAACTGTATACATGCATGACATAATATCAATGTTTTATGTTTCTTTTGCTGCTTGAGTCTCAATAAAAAGATTTATAAAAAAAATAATATATATATAGTCGTTATCCTTGGTAGGCCACATAATGGCAATGAATATGAACTTTAATGCTTTGTCTCTGTTTATATCTACAAAGGAGCTTATAAATATTATTTCTTCCAGAACTTAGGTTGTTGAAATATGAGAGGAATTTGGAAGCTTCCAGGGTGATCTCTGCTTTACTGTTAGAGAAGCATCATCACATTCAGTCCAGCCAGATGAATTTTTATGGTTGACTCTGTAGTGACCAGAGTTGTTTGAGTGCCCATGATAGAAAATAATAGCCACAGCAATGTATGTTTTCTTATGAATTGATATCTGACCAGCTTTAAAGTTGGTGATATCAGTATTGATTTTGATACCATCAGCTCTGAACCTTTGTATCATGAGAATGAGATAATGTGAACTTTATCTTACAACCAATGTAGATGTGCAGTCTGGACAGATGTTGTTCTGTACAGCTTTCGCAAATAGTTTTCAAATGACACTGACTTGCAATTTGGTACTGTAAGGTAAGCAAATTGCTCTGATTGAATACCATTACCTGATTAGCGACAATTGACACTTTCATGATTCCATGAATCGTTTGTTGTAAAGATATCATTAATTGCAATTCCCACATTTTCTCACACATTTAGAACTACCTTTAAAAACTCCTATGCATCTTGTTGCATGTTCAAAGTGAACTGTATACCACCATTACAATGTTCAACTATATCACATATAAATGTAGTAGAATTTCATGCATTTTTTTCAGTGTGTACTAAAAGTAACAGAGTTGTCAAAGCTTGACTTAAAGGTTTCTCTTTGTTTTGAACAATGTTTTCAAGCGCCGGCGTTAGGTAGAATACAACATTAACTACTACATTACAGTAACATGACACTCCAGAAGTGTTAGAAAATGGAAAACCTATTACATTACTGACTTCATTCGTTTTTAGCTTTTTTGAAGTTTTTTAAGTCAGCTTTGACTTTGCTCTCATCATAATCAAGAAGGCACAACCCTGACAATGTCCTCACTGATGATAAATCAGCATATGACATTCTTTCTCTATCGGCTGTGTGACCTATATTTATCATATCTGCATCCAAACTTGAGATTTGTGAATAGTGGTAGCTTAGGCCAAACACAGTGGGAACAGTTGTCTTTTAACATACAGATCTTTTACCAAGAGAAATCTGGCAGTGCACCTTCCTATTTTTTTTCCTTCCTCAATGTGCTCAAATTTAATCAGAATATATTCATGCTCTGTTCTGTTGGGATATGTAATGAAGTCTATCACATTCCTGTTTGTACCATTCACTAATCTCTCTTCGACGTTCAGATTTCATCGTAATATTATTCTTCAATTTTTACAGAGATTTAGAGTCTTCTCTAAACCAGCAATGTGTAAAACTGTTTTCTCTAGTGATTCCAGTTTTTCTTTACCACTGATTGACATAGTGGTAAATTTAAACCTTGATGCTCCATTTTGTCTTTGCTAGTAACAATCACTATCTCCTGTGAGGCATTTCTAAGTTAAATTGCGCACCCTCATCCAATGTTGGCATTAAGCACAGAATGTGTTTCTGAGTTTTCATAATGTGTTGCGTTATAGAAGCTGGTGACAGGGTGAGGTGCAAATCAACCGTAAAATGGCAGGCCTTATGTGATACCCCCTTGAAGGGAATGCTTGTCACCTTGTTTGAGGCCCTGATCTGTATAGCTAAGGGTTCCACAGCAAGAACGAAGAGTAGAAGGGAGAGCAGGGACCCCTGTATAGTTCCCCTGGATAGTGGGAAGGGGCAGGAGCTATGGCTATTATTCCAGGCTGATGCTATGGAAGGTTTGTATCTTGCTAAGTTCCAACCCTTCATCCTTGGTCCCAGTTGAAGCTTATCCACTACCTCTACCAGGAAGTCCCAGATGATTCGATCGAATGCCTTTTCAGTATCGAGTGAATGGATGATAGCTGGGAATTTTTCCTGTGGGTCTTTTCAACTAAGTTGGCCAGTCTCCTTAAATTGGCCCTTCCCTGCCTGTTACAGATGAACCAGACTTGATCAGGGTCAATCAGCCTAGGTAGAATAGGTTCCAAGTGCATTGCCAAAATGTTTGCATATATTTTTGTATCCATTTTCAGGCCTGCAATGGTACTGTAGAATACTCATATTGCGTGGGGGCTTTGGGAATTAATTTGATTTCAGCATCGCACATGGTGGTAGTCAGGTCTGTGGTTTTCGTGAATGAGTTGAACAGTGGTTTAGCTCTATGGAACTGATTACTCAACGGATTGTCACTTTAAAGGGATCCCATATCGTGTACGGAGATAAGTCAGGGAGAGAGTTCAAAGCAAAGCATTCTCTGATCGCCACTGTTATGGAAGATCTGTTCACCAGGACCCTCAGTATGTTCAGTTTCATTTGCTACCTGTAATGTCCCACGGCTGGTATGTGATGTCTACCCACGTGAACTCCAGATGGACGTCCTCTGAGATGAAGACATCCAATATGAATTCCGACACTAGGGATCGGAGAAGAGAGTGTGTGATAAATACAAAATCTATGTGGGAGTATGTAGTGTGTACATGAGAGTAGAAGGCATAATCTCTCATCTCAGGCTTAAAGTAGTGCCACATGTCGAGCAATCCTTGTACTGTGATCTCCTGTTTGAGGATTGCTGTCATCGCTCCTGTGCCTGAAAAGTGTTTTTGCTCCTATCCTAGTCAGGATCCCAGGCCAAATGAAAGTCCCCTCCTCCAATAATGTCTCCCTGACATCTCGCAGCTGCTCTTTTAATGTCTTATGTAAGAAGGAGTCTTATGCAGTATTAGGGGCATACATATGTAAAAGAGTGATAGGGCTCCTTGGTGCTGTGTAGTTGAATTTTGATATAACGCCCCTCTTGGTCTCTTTTGATCCCAATACTGCTCTTTCCTCTATGGGCTTGACCAGTATGGACACTCAGTTACCTTTTCCCCCACTGAGGCCTAGAATTGGAGGGGGCAGCATGAATGGGGCGTAGGCTCTCGGTCACTTTTGAGAAAGAAAGTTTCTTATAGGAATATGATGTTGGGGCCTCTGCTAAGATAGCTCTATATCTAGTGCCATTTGCTCAGCGAGTTCAGGCCCCTCACATTTAGGGTTTAAGTTAAGATAGTGAACATTGGGGGCGTGGCTAACCGCCGACGGGAATGGCCGCTCGGTAGTTTTACTCCGGAGCGCCACTCCCGCATTATCCTGTATAACTTCGCCCCTGCCGGGCCGATTCCTGCCCTGGGGCCGCCGACGTGCACCTATAATCCCCGACCATTGCCAGTAAAATTCTGGCTCCAAACGGAGACATTGCCCCGCGTGAGCTCCGGAGACAGGGACCTCGCGGAGGACCCTGCCGGTGGGAGTGCGGCGCTGAGCAGATTGTGCGCCTTGCGAGACCGCGGCAGCGGATGTGGCGAGGTGGAGATATCGGCCAAGAAGTGGGGGCCTCCGCGTCAGAGACAGTGCTGCCGGACCCCTGCGGAGACCGCTACAACCATCCCTGGTGGCACGGTGAGAAAAGGGGGGCCGCGTAGAGGGTGCGGCGGCCCCCCGCCACGAGCGCAAGTGCAAGACACTGTTGAGGCGGGCGTGTAAGCCCGAGCCGGCCTCGCAGATAGTAGAGACCGTGGAGAGGGAGCTGCAGGCTGTTGAAGGCGTCGTTGAGGCACGCGCTGAGGGCCCCCAGTGCCGGTTGAGCGCAGCGCGCTGTGAGGTCCGGAGGGAGAGGCGACTCAGACTGGGGCGCCATGGAGCCCATGAGGCCTACCTGAATGCTGAGAGGGAGAAAGTAGTGGCCCCCCTGCGGTGCTGGGGAGAGCAGACAGTGCCGGGCTGGCGTGCGAGAGCCGGATGTGACCCTTGAACTGCACAGTGATTTTTAGCGGATCGCCGCTGGGGTCCTAACGGTACCATTATATTCAGGTCCCTACTGGAGGCAACTCTACTCCTGCTCATTCCGCTACCCCGTGGATAGCCTATCTGAGCGATAACCCAGCGGAGAAGAATCGCTGTAGCCACTGGAGGAAGACCGGCTACCGCCTAACCACCGAGGCACGAGGGGTGCTACTGTGGGGCCCTGGGGTGCTGGGACCGGTCTCGCCTACCTGGTGCGCCATCCTGGCCCTTGAGGCAGTGTGCGTGGAGGGGGCACTGATGCTTTGGTGCACCTGGCATACTTGCACGTAGAGATCGTCGCCCCAGGGGCCCCTGAGTCTGCTATCTCCCCACACGACCTGCATGCCACATGGTGTCGGTGAAAAAACATTACAGCCACGAGGTGCTTTCCAAACCTGGGAGACTCGGGCCCTGACCCTAGACTGACCACCCACGGCCCGAACGCTGGTGTGCGTTGCCCTGCTGGCTGCGACCGCTTCGCTGTGACCCCGGCTAGATCCCCCCCTGTGTGAGGGTGCTTCCCGCGAAAGCCAACAGGCTGGGTGAAGATCTTCACCGCAGGCGGCGGTGAGTAGCTGCGGCGCCTCGCTCAGTTGTGGTGTCTCCCGGGAGATAGACAATGGCGTCCGGCCGTACTAATCGGACGGCGACTCAGACCAAGCTAGAGAAGATCGCTTGGCAGAAACAGCAGGCTGAAGGCCATGCAGAGGCGGTGACGCCGGGGGATGCTGTGGAGCCGTCGAATAAGGATCTACTTGAAGCAATAACGTCAATAAGAACCTCCCTGGAGACGAGGATCGACACAGTGGCCACGGATGTGGCACTGATCCGAGAGAATATGAAGAAAATCGCAGACAGGGTAGGGACTGTAGAGAACACTGCCAAGGACCTGGTTACTGACACCACCCTGCTCATGAAAGAAGTTGCTGACCTCCGCTCTTCCCATGAGGCGATGGAACTGCAATTGGACGACTACGAAGGTCGAATGCGAAGGAACAATGTCCGAATTATTGGCGTGCCGGAGCGCGCGGAGGGGCAGGCGGTGGATCTTTTTGTGGAGGAGCTGGTCCTTAAACATCTTCAACCCAGAGGTCTCTCCAAATCCTTCATGATTGAAAGAGCTCACCGAGTGCCCGGAGGCCGCCCGAGGCCTGGAGCGCCCCCCCGCCCGCTGCTGGCGCGGGTGTTCAACTTTCGAGACCGCAACGTTATTCTACAGACAGCGAGGGTGGCCCCGCCACTCACCTTGGAAAACAGCAAGATCATGTTCTTTCCTGATTTCACACTGCGAGTGCAGAGAGTTCGTCGCAGCTTCCTGGAGGTGAGACGGGCTCTGCGTGACCATGACGTTAAATATGCAATGATGTTCCCCGCCAAGCTTCGGGTGGAAGCGAATGGAAAATCATGGTTCTTCACTCGACCTGAAGAGGCCTGGGACTGGCTTGAGGGATGGCGCACGGTCGAAAAGAAAGGAAGGAAGCCATCATCAGCGGTGGACGACAACGCGGACTGGCGCCAGCAGAAACGTTCTCCTCCGCACTTTGACTCTGACTCCCAGGGACACACTGGAGGGCGCTGATTCTATGGTCGGTAAGACTGTTTGAGATTGTAATGTCCTCCTGATGCCCACACGGACTTAGTGGACTATGGGCCTGGGGCCCCAGCTACCCGAATCCGGACTCGCACACGTCTAGTGCTGAGAGGGGATGCTAGAGTAGATCTTTGGTACTTATGCCACGGGGATTGTCCAATTTCTGGGAATTGCCCCATTACGAGATTGAGTTAATTATGTTTCTGTTTACTGTGCTCGTTTAGCATGTTAGGCTGTTGTGGGAAGGAATAGCTTTCTTGTGCATCGTATTACTATACTGCTATTACTACTGTGGGGGCCACGAGACATCTGACGAGGATCGCAATGTACTTAATGTCGTGCGCTGCTCTGGGGTGGGGGTCGGGCGGGGGGTGAAGAAATGACTGTATATAGTGATGCAACTGGGAGTGGGGTTACTCGCGTTCCCAGAAATTGTTCATGGGTGGGCGACAGGCACTCTGCATGTTGGGGGTGGCGGGCGGTTTTGTTCCCGTTACGCAGGGAGGCAGGGAGGGGGTAAGTTTCTTGGGCTACAAGTATTCTTGAGTTTAATATGTTGGGGGGTTATTGAGGGGTGTTATGCAGCAAAACAAAGTGATTGCTTACGTATGCACGGCTTGGTTTGCTACTATGTACGAATAGCAACAGGAGAACTCCAATACCTTGAGACGGATACTGAAAGTCCGGGGGTCGCTCACTTGGCGGCGTGGGAGGGCACAGGAGGCTACATGTCTTTCAGGGGCTCCGTCCTTCCTATATCTGTGATAATATGGCTACATGTCATGGACTTAAACTCATCACCTGGAATGTCAACGGGTTAGGAGACAAAATTAAAAGAGGTATAGTGCTGCAGTATGTCCACCTCCACGGGCTCGATCTGGTGTTATTACAGGAAACGCACCTAATTGGCAACTCCTGCATGGCCCTCGACAGAAAGGGGTATCGTATGGTAGTCCACTCAGGTTTCACCACGGGGTCCAGGGGGTGGGGGTCCTCCTCCGAAAAGGCTGTCCATATGTTATACAGAATACCTGGACGGATCCACAGGGCAGGTACGCAGCTTGCACGGGTACATGGGAGGGCAGAGTCCTAAATGTTGCTTCTGTGTATGCCCCACCGGGCCTACAGCGACTGACATTGACAGATGTGGGGACACTGTTACTTCACCTACCTGTGGGCACATTGATAATGGGGGGTGACTTCAACCTGACGATTGACGGCCAACTAGATAGATCACCGCCCAGAATTGACTCAGCACGCTGCTCCCCCCTTGCGAGACTTTATTTAAGCCTTAGGGATGGTAGATATTTGGAGGTGGTAGCACCCTGGTGACACACACTTCACGTTTCAATCCGGGGTACACGGAAGCCAATTGCGAATTGACTATCTATTTACACATGCGCAACACATACATGACTTTTCTAACTCTGGATGTTTGGCGTGGGGGTGTCGGATCATTCCCCGGTGCTGACGGTCTTTGGAGTACAACGCCCGCCTCAACCCGGACCGATACGGATTCAACCTTGGGTACTCACGATCCCGCATATTAGAGACGCCTTGCGGAAAGATACAGACCACTATTTTGACGAAAATATAGGCTCAGTCCAATCGGCCATTACGCTTTGGGGGGCATATGGTGCGGTGATCAAGGGGAGGGCACTATCGGCTATTGCTGGTCATAGGTCTGAACGCCGTCGCAGGGTGCTGGAGCTGGAAGCTGAGATCTTACGTCTTGAGGGTGATATATCTCGGGCCCCGGCCCCTGACACCTCACATCTGCTTAATGTAAAACGGTAAGATTATAAGCAACTACTGCTGGAGGATGCTAATAGGCGTGTGCTTGCCACCCGGCATCATCTCTATGAGCAAGGGGAACGCACCGGCAAACTGTTGGCGTGGCTCGAGCGTAAAGAACAATCAGCGAGATGGGTGCGCGCGATTAAGGGCCCTGATGATGCTCTGATTACGGACCCACGGGACATCGCTGAATCTTTTGCGAACCATTATAAAACAATGTATGGGGTCCCACAGGATTCTCAGGCCTCGAGAGCGACCGAACTCCTTGCTACCATCGGAGTGCCGTGCCTCTCGGAGCAGGATAGGGAGGTACTGGAGGCTGACTTGTCGGTTGCAGAGATTCAAAAGGCAATAGAAGGCATCCGCGCGGGAAAAGCGATGGGCCCGAATGGGCTCCCGATCGAATTGTTCAAGCCTATGGCTACCAAATTGGCACCACATTTATTAAATCTATATAACGAAAGCTGTGAGAACGCCCTCCTCCCGACAGATATTTGTGAGGCCACTATCGTAGTCATTCATAAACCCGGAAAGCCGGTGGATGAATGCGCCTCATACAGACCTATCTCTTTGATCACGGCGGAGGCTAAAATTCTGGCAAAACTTCTGGCGACTCGTCTGCTCCCCTATCTCACCGACTTGATCCATCCGGATCAGTCGGGATTCATGCCGGGCCGGAATACTGCGCGCAACCTGCGTCGTTTGCATGGTGTATTGGGCCGTGTAGACACTCTAGAGGAAGAAGCGATTCTTCTGGGTCTCGACGCCAAGATGGCGTTCGACACCATAGCGTGGGAATTCTTGTTTGCAGTGCTGGGCCGCATTGGGTTCGGACCCAAATTTATAGGATGGGTCAAATTGTTATATACACGACCCATGGCTCATGTTTCAGTGAACCATCATCGCTCTACCTCTTTTCCCCTGTGCCGGGGGACACGGCAAGGATGCCCGTTGTCGCCGCTCTTTTTCGCATTGGTTTTGGAGCCCCTGGCGGTGTGGATAAGGGGAGACCCAGGCATTAGAGGCCTTCGGTGGACGACCGAGCACGAAGACCGTATATCGCTCTATGCGGATGATATCCTGCTTTATCTTGCCTCACCGACGCGCTCATTGCACTGTGTCCTTCATATTTTTCGCATTTTTGGGGCACACTCGGGATATCAAATACATTGGTCGAAATCCCAGATGTACCCCCTTTGGGGACAGCCACCGCAGAGTCCTCGAGGGTATGATATTCCGGTAGCCTCCCGGGGCTTTCGATACCTAGGGATTTTCGTCACTATCGACGCCACACTGTTTTTTGACCAGAACCTGCAGGAGCCGCTGCAGAGGTTTCGCTCAGATGAAGCACACTGGAAAACACTTCCCCTTACTTTATTAGGACGCGCATCCTTATTTAAAATGCTCGCCTTACCGCGCTTTTTATACGTGCTACAAAACACTCCCATTCCGGTGCCTGAATCTTATTTCCTGCAGATTGATGCTGCAGTGCGAGATTTATTATGGGACAACAGGCCGCCTCGCATAGCCATGGCCAAGCTTACCATGGGATGGTACGACGGGGGTATTGGTCTGCCAGACCTGCGCCTCTACTATCAGGCCTCCCAATTGATAGTCATCAATCAATGGGTGTTCAGGCGGCATGCTGATCCCAGCTTTCGTACTGACCACTGGTTGCTGGGGAAAGGAGGCTACAATAGAGCCCTGTATACGAACCACAGAAAACTGCGCTTGACTGGCCCTACAGCGCGCACGGTGGAAGTATGGCACGGAGCGCAGAGGCTGATGGGCTGGCAGGGACGCCTCACGAGGGCTACCCCTCAATGGGAATCGGATATCCTGGAACGGCTTAGCACCTGTGCAGGATTTGCTAAATGGGATATGATAGGGATTTCTACAGTGGGCGATATGTGGGCCGGGGGCAAGAAGGCGACGTTTTTAGACCTCCAATCCAAGTGCCAGCTAGCACCGATGGAGAAATTTCGCTACCTCCAAATCAGTCACGCCATTGACTCTGCCCTACCCGGGGATACCCCTCTTCCGGACTCTTCTCCCCTGGAGGACCGGCTTTTGCTGGATCCTATGACCCAAAAGGCCGTCTCTCTCACATATAGAAAACTGATCAATAACCGGGCCGACCCAATGCTAAAGTTGAGGACGTCTTGGGAGGGTGACTTGGGAGAACTAGCCGACGAGGACTGGGTGGAAGCGTTATCCTCACCCCGGGAGGTCGCCATCCCGATGCGACTTCGCTTGGTGCAGCTTAAAATTCTGCATCGAGTATACTTTGACACCATCTTCCTACACCGATTAGGTAGACGACCCGACGATTTCTGCCTCCGACATTGTAACCAAACGGGAACATTCCTACATATCCTATGGAGCTGCCCCTACATACAGCAATACTGGACGGACGTGACCAGACAACTGACTAGGACGTGCGATAAATCCATCCTTCCAACTCCCACACTGTGTCTTCTTAACATCTGGGAGGCAACGGACCTCACGCAAGCCGAGCAATCGTAGGCCACGATGGGGTGGAGCATAGCGAAAAGAAATATAGCTCAGAAGTGGGGCGTAGCCACCTTGCCTCTGCTGAAGGACTGGGCAAAAGATATGGATCATGCCATGATAGCTGAAAAAACAGTGTATAAAGGCAGGGGATGTCCACGCAAATGGGATCACAAGTGGGGGAGCTGGAATAAGTATAGAGGGGAGATATGTGTCTCTCCGACAGTTGCACTGAGGAGGGAAAGACTCCTGGCGTTGGAGGAAGACGCGGCTGAGACCCTGGCACACACCGTGGGCAGTCAGCACTAATTATGCGTTGGTTGAATCTCCTGACCCGAGAATAGATAAATGACTTACTTTGGATTGTCCTGTAATTGATGGAATATGCTGCTGTGGGCTCCTGCCGGATTACTACTGTAACAGATAACGCTGTACTCTCTTGTATATCTCTACCTAAGCTGTTAATGTACTGTCTTTACTGCTGCTTTTGTTCTTAATAAAAACTGTTTAAAAAAAAAAAAAAAAAGATAGTGAACATTCATGACTATTAAAATTAATTTGCCATAGAGAACGGCATGTGACCCACACGGGGGTCGTGCTTGAGGATTCCATCTATCCCTCTCCTCCCCTCTTCAGACTCATACAAGAAAATAAATTAGCATTACTGCCTATTGTGTGGTCTAGAACGCCTGCAAACCCTTGCGAGGAAAGGTTCTTGTTGGATAGGAACATTGTGTGGTGTGGAAAAAGAGAGATGTAGTTGTGCTATTGAGTGCAAGGATCATAGTACAGAGCACAGCATGTCCAGCCATCGTCTCCTCTCTGTCCAACTCAGGGCCGGACAGGAAACCCAAAGCAGCACGGGCAATTTTGTCAGACTAGCCCCCGGAGGGGGGTCAGGGGGCGGCAGCTGAGGCAAGAGAGAAGCACTGCTGCTTTTGTTACTGGGGACCGATATAGCAGCATAGCTGCAAAACCGGCCCTCACCCTTCCAGCCTCTCAGTGAAACGCCTGATGCCTGCTATGGCCAATCCAGCCATGGTCCAACTACTTTCCCCCTACCTGATGCGCAGTTCGCTATGGTTCGGGTGCAGTCTCTTGTGTATGTTTCAGCGCCCCACTTGTGGTAGGGGAACTCAAGCATCCGTCTGGTGGCCATCCCTCCAGCTTCTTCAAATGAGAGATGATGTTGGCTCTGACCTCTTCCTTTGACCTGTTAACACTTTGTTGGAATCTGGTTTTACAGCAGATGGACTACCATTCAGGGCATAGCTCCTGTTGGCCGACTGAATCATTTTAGATGGTGTTCGGTCTGTTGGCTTCTGTGGGGACAACTAGAAGCGTTTTTGCTTCTTTTAGTAAATGCAGGAATTGCTGTCTACCATTTCATTGGAAAATGAGGCAAAAAGGATGTCCCCATTGGTGTCTGATGTGGCACTGACACAAAAAGTCACTTATGGGGGGATTTCTGCACTTTCTCAGGATTACTATGGAGAGGTCTTGAAATAGAAGGATTGAGCAGTTTTTAAAGGAGAGATCTCCTTTCTCTCTCGCACTCTTTATGTGGGTCTCTTTTTCACTAAGGCAAAGGACTCTTGTTATATTGACTTCACAGCGGGGTGTCCAGACACCACTTTGTGCATGTGGTCAAGCCTGATAAGAGGAGCTTCCAGATCACCCCAGATAGTCTTTCAGAGATCGTGAGTAAAGTCCAAAATATCATTGCCTTACATGCCATTTGGAGATGTCTCTGATCCGAATGTTGTTACATGGCTTCTGTTTTCCAAGTCTTCTTGATTAATTTGGAGATCTATGTACTGATCTTCTAAAGACCAAAAGACTAAACCTTCTGCCAAAGGAGTTGCTGGTCTTCGGTATGTACGTCAGCATTGTGCTCTAAGTCATCTATTCTCGAGCCAAACTCAGAGATCTTCCCACATAGCTGTTGCAGGCATGTCTTGAGATTGTTTTTGAAGGAACCAATCTCAGAATGGATCTCCCTAAGAAAATTAATGTTCCATGTATTTCTGAGAGATGGGAGCCACTTCGCTTCACCTGCCCCCTTGTGGGTAGATTATGACCGATACCTGCCACGGAGTGTTCCTGATGAGGTTTGCCCAGCACCACTACGGTCTGGTTGTGAAGGGCAATTTGCTACGCGTGGCACAACTTCCAGAAAGGAGAGATGGTCAAAGCTGGGTCCTCCAGATGTTACGGGGTCATAAGTACTCGTCCAGTACAGAGGGGATCTCCCTGCTACCAGCCAGGGGTGAGAGGTGGGCAAGGAAGTGCTCTCAGAATGACAGTCAAGAATGTACCACGTTGGGTGAAGGTGCTCATGGGAGGAGTTATATGAGTTCAGTGTGACTCAGAGGGGTCCTACTTGGTCACAGGGAGATCACGGTAAAGTCGCAATATGTAACAGCCAGTGACTCAGGTATTGTGTGGGGTGCCCCTTCTTGGCCCCCCATGGGGGGCTTTTCTTTTGAGAGTCTAATGTGCAGTTTATTGTGGAGAAAACTAGTAGGGCCCCTAATGCAGTTCAAGCAGTGCAGTGTACAGGGCATGAAGTGCAGAGTGACTCCTCCAGGAGAGTTCCACCCTTGGCTATGCTTTCCCTGTGGTAGTTAAGTAGAGGTCCAGGCTCTCTCAACAGTAGAAGGACCTCTCACGTGTATCTGCTCTGGAGCTACCCAGGTGGCCCTAATCTCTGTCCGTTATTGTTTGTAGTGAGGGGGTGAGGGGCGAAAAGTGTCAAAGTACAGGTCAGGTTCAAGGATCCCCCTCCCCTCATTAGGTCCATAGATGAGTTTTTAGGACCTCACTGGTCCTTCAGATGCACCTTCCCCTGCAAGACGCCAGTTGCACAAACCTTATTGCAGTCTTGCTAGGCCCCTCCTCCTGGTCTTTTCACATGGCGAGGATCCACCAGATCTAGTGTCCAGTGGCTCATTGTTATGCGGGACCCCCAACTGGCCTCCATGTGATCGATATTGGGGCAGTAACAGGCGGTGCTGCTGAGGTAGTAACATTCAGCAACTACACAAAGTTCTAGGCGTGGAGGCCCCTCCAGTGGCTATTGTGTCCTTGGACGCAGCTGAGTCCGCAATCCAATGAGCCATCAGATGGGCTCCAGCACTGATGAAATAGTGGCCACAGCTGTGTGCTGAGCGCGGCGCTGACTCACTGATGGCGTATTGGGGGCGCATCTTGGCGGGGGCTAGACTCTGGTGCCCACTCAGCCCTGATAGGAATCCAGTGACCAGTTGGGGCCCCGTGGGGTCCATGTCCAGTGAGCCTCTGTCTCAGTAAGGCCTCCACGCAGGCTTTGGTGAACGCATAATGGGGGCAGTAACTTATGACTGAATACGGATGGCTGAGTGGTGCCTTCTCCCACGTGAACCACAGGAGCCCAGCATCTGGAATCCAACTGATGTTACTGGGGTCCTGCGCAGCCACCTCCTTTCTTGTCAGGCAGCAGTGTTCGGGTTGATGTTGCCTAGGTTTTGTAATTGGAGGGGAAAAGATGGGCGCCGCATCTGGAAAGGACACACGTCTTCCTGATTTCGATATTGTCTTGGTGCCCTGTGGTTCCCAGGGAACCCAGATGTCTTTTACTGCTGCTGCTCCTTGGTCTCTGGGCTGGGAAAAACATTGCTCGGGGATTCTTCTGGGCTGGAAGGGGATGCTTTGCTGGTGTTAAAGGCAGATTCAAAGTGTAGCAGCAGCGCCATGCATGCTACTCCATTTCTGGCTTGGCTAACACCCCTCCTCGATATTTTTTAACAATAATTTTGTATGTCGATATTTATTTTGATAGTACGTTGTAGAACTGTGTTGTTATGCTAGTATTTAATTAAGTTACAGAGTGACGCTTTTCAACCTCTGTGGCCCTCGATGGGTGCCTAAGCATCAAGTGGGTTGTGCTGACGTAATTTAATTGCTGTTAAAGAGTGACACATGGCATTCATTAAACCATTGGTGATTTGCGGGCTGCATGTGAGAGAAATGTATGGGTGGTTGGTTCAATTACACGTGGTACTTAGTGCTGGGTGCAGTGTCTACTTCAGTAGGGTTATAGTAGTTTGAGTTGTGTTGAGATCTAGACTGCTGTGTGATGTTGATGAGTCTACTGTGTCCCCTTGTACTTTACTGTGATACCTGTTGGGAGGTGGTATTGGTGGATTTAGGTGCACTGAAACATTGTACACCGATCTCATCTTCATTTATATTTACTAACTGACACTCAATTCTATGCACAAAGTAAAGCTCTGGCGCTGCACATGACCATCACATAAAGGAGTTTGGAATGGGCAAGACATCAGCAAACTACAGCGGTCAAGGAAACGCCAGCATCAACTTGCATGAAACTCTCAGGAGACCAGTGTTGTTTCATGGCAGCCATCGCTCAGGCGGATTAATCCCAAAAACCACAGGACACATGAGCATCCTCCCCAGGGAAGAGAATGTTTCTTATAGACGTGTCTCTTTGTGTAATGCTGCCATATTGATGAGTTTAGCTTTTCACTGCTTACATTCGGCATAACATTTTGTACAATTGCGGGGGCTCCATATACACTAAACAGATGTATTGGAAACTTGAATCAACTACAGGTTACTGAAAGTGGTTTAATGAACATCTGCAGGAGCTAGTGGTATCTGCAAGTTTCAAATCACAAGTCCAAGAATGGAAATATACTTGTTAGACTTGGCATCCTTGGCGTGGTTTCCCCTGACTTTTTGCCTCTACCTCCTGCATTTTTAACTGTGTACTGGATTTCGTTTTTGCTGGCTTAGATGCTTTGGGCACTTTGCCACCGCTGATAAGTGTCAAAGTGCAAGTGCTCCCTGTGTAAATTGTGATTATGATTGGTTATCCATGATTGGAATATTTTATTTACTGTTAAGTCTCTAGTAAAGTACGCTGTGTGTGCCCAGGGCCTGTAAATCAAATTCTACTAGTGGGCTTGAAGCACTGGTTGTGCCACCCACATGAGTAGCCCTGTAAATATGTCTCAGACCTGCCACTGTAGTGTCTGCACATGCAGTCTAAGACTGCCATATCGACCTGGCAGGTGCACCCACTTGACAGGCCCTAACCTTCCCTTTTCTTACATGTAAGGCACCCCTCAGGTAGGCCCAAGGTACCCTCATGGGCAGCGTGCAGTGTTTGTGAAAGGTAGGACATGTATTGGTGTGTTTTACATGTCCTGATAGTGAAATGCTGTGCATTTTATTTTTCACTGTTGAAAGGCTATCTGTCCCACAGGCTACCATTGGAGCTGCACCATAACATTTTACATGAGTAACTTTCCATTGGGACAGGATGGAGATTTGGAGTTTAGGCTCTCTCAATTCAGAATTTAATAACACACCTTTTAGTGAAGGGGGTTTTTAAATTGTGTGTTTAAAAATGCCACTTTTACAAGGTGGACATTTTCTTGTTTAACCATCCTGTGTGCCTCTGCCTGTTTGTGCATAAACCGTCTGGTTTTGGAGTGACAGGAGTTGGGGATGTGCATTCACTCTAGACAGTCACAAGGGGAGTTGAGGTTTGTGCATTCGCCGTCTGGTTTTGGAGTGACAGGAGTTGGGGATGTGCATTCACTCTAGTCAGTCACAAGGGGAGTTGAGGTGTCATGCCTTTCCTGGGTGACTCATAGCCAGGCTGAATAGACCTTTCTGCATTTAGAGTGGTGGGAGGAATTTTCACTAGCACCTGAATAGGCTGTGTCTGCTCTGCACAATGCTGTTTCCACCTCCTGTAGTGAAGCTGGACAAGGGAGGACAGAACTGGTTCTTACTAAACTCAGAGACTCTTTCAACAAAGACAAAATGGGGTATAAATATTAGACCTATTACCCCAGAACTTGAGATCACTTCTGGAATCAAGAGGAGCCTCTGCCAAGGAACAAGAGCTGAAGAGCTGTAAGGAGGAGTACTGCCATTTGCTATGTGTGTTGCTTTGCTGGGTTGGCCTGGAGTTGCTGCTTCTGTCAAGGAGAAGACAAAGACTGGAACTTTGCTGTGAACCTGTTTGTGAAGAATCTCAAAGGGCTTGTGTGTGCTTGCCTCCTGTTCTGAAGTCTCAGGAACACAAAGACTTTGCCACTGGCTTCCTTGAACTCCACGGCTGAGAGTTCTAACCTGCCAGGAGGTGCCTGTTCCAGTTTTGGGCCTCTGGAGGTTGTTCGTGTTGCTGGGAGCTGAAAAAGCTTGAAGAAACCAAGAAAATCGACGCATCACCCGTCCTGCACCTGTTTTTCCAACGCTATAAAAAAAAGATATCTAGCTGACCGTTTGCGATGCTGCCAATTCTTTAAACAGACCCAGACCAAAATCTTTAAGTATGATGGTCTACATCATTTAAGAATTCAATGTTTTCAATGAATACTCTTTTTGTAAGTTCACAAGACAGATTTGGACTACACTTCACAATTACATAACATCAAGACAAAATAACAAAAAAACATCAACACAATGTTCAAATGGCAAATCAATGTAAACTATTACCAGTCAAGAGAAACAAGGTAACCCACATTTCAATTAATTAAAATTTAAGTGAAACAAGCTGGGGTTACCAACCATCGGGGGTAAAACATTAGGCACAACAGAGAGATTGTACATTTTGAACACATTATTCCCCTTTGTTGCTATGCATATTTTTATGAAAAACTCTTCCCCTGGTGGTTAAGCGTGCCGACGCGTTTCGAATCCCACTATATTTACAGGGATTCTCTTCAGGGCTGTGACTGGATTCTATAAGACCAATAAAGAAAAGGATATTTTTAAAGTTGCCCTCCTTGTCCACTAAAGTTATAAGGCTCTTAGGAGTAAACAACAAAGGGGTCTGTACCTGTTATTGAGTTTGCAAATCACTTCTTCGTGATTGTGAGCAGCCCGATTTACACACGTTGCTGACCGATTTCCCTGAAACATGAATGGGTGTTACAAAGTTAAAAACAACTTAATTGAAAGAGGAAACTGTCGTAGACAGCAAGTACTGGCTATTTGACTTACTTATAGGTTGACTTACTTGGTTGTAGAACAAGCTAGGAATTTTCTGGACGGATAAAAGTAGCGTGCCGGTTGCTTGCAATGACAATAACTCTTAGTAAATGAATTTTAGAGTTCATGCTATGTACTTTTAGCTAGCGCTGGTGTATATGCAGGGGTTAAGACTTACTTTTAAAAAGATTAATGCAGCTAGTCTTTTAGACCATGCAGGTCTGTTAGTTCAGAGCGCTTCATGTAAATGGTGAAGCTGTGTTGAGCGTTCCGATATTCTGAAAACGCGTGTCGATTTTTCTGAAACGACAGACGTGTGAAACAGTTATTGAAATGATCATCCGCCCATGTTTCAAGATAGTTTCACCGAACGGCGATGTTATATGACCTTTGACTTACTTCACAATACTCTTCTGCGGCCGTTAACCTAGTTTGTGCAGCTTCTGTGGGCAGCGAGGAGTTTAATTAGTTCATGCGCTATTGTTGTCAGTGGCTGCAAAGCCGTGAAAAGAGTTCGGATTTCTGAGGACGTGTGTCAATTTTTTTCTGAAACGACAGGCGCATAGGGCAGTAGTTTAACTTAACATCATCATATGTTTAAAGATAGTTTCACAGGGAGGCGTTGTTACAAGACAGTCAACTTACATGAAAAGCGCTCATGCGGCCGTTAATCAGATTCCTGCAGCTTCTGTCTGCCGCGCGGAGTTGTGTCAGCTCAGCTGTTCTCGCCTGAAATGTTAGATGTTTAAATCTCCGGGATACAACTTCCGGTTTGCAGGGCCGATGCTTGTTGCTCACAAGTGCTCTAGAAGTGGATGCCTGGAAATGTAGTGCATCTCATTGATCATTTCATTAACAGCTGTTTAAATGTATTCAATCGTATTTAAAGATCGTTGATACCTATGTCCTTGATATTTCAGACATCTCATTTAAGCCAGATATGGCGCTGTTAAACTTTAATATAAGGTAGGATTCCTTTTGTAATAGAGTCAATTCGACATCTCCACCTCTAGGCATCTGTTTCACGACACATAGTGTTGTGTACTTCATAGGGTGTCCTTAAACGGGCTTTCTAGAATCATGACCATATATAGGCACAATCCAACCTGCCCTTATATAGGCATAGAATCCCAGACCTTATTTAGGCATAAACTATGCATACCAAATACAGGCATGGCTTCCGACATCCGTCCACCCTAGCGTCTCAACGAGTCCATGAACAAACAGACCCTCTGGCTGCGGGAGTTTCCTTGCCCACGATTATTGATTTCTTCAAGGTCTCATACATTATGCATGAACCTCTTATTCCCTAAGGGATTCATTCATGACGTCTTTCGCTACCCAACTCACGTCAATGCTAACATTTTCAGGTATAAATATACCTTCCCAAACCCCTGTAAATCAGAGGAGACCTCGACTTCAGAGGAGCCAAATTCCCGGCCAGACGCACTGAGAAGACGCTGCCCTTCCTGCACGCAGAGAGCCCAGCTTCCAGTGATCTAACTTCCCTTGCGGGGTGTTGGAGTTCGAGTCCGGATAGAGATTCCTACCTCTCTCATTCTTCAGGTATGGAGCAGACTAGAACCTAGAGGGACTCTTGGCATAATAGACTCTTGGCATGCTAGGCGTAACTTACTCTTAGGATACTCTAGTCAGGAATACAGCACCTACTTCTACTTCTCCCTACACCTAGGACAGGTTAGGCACACTGGGTAGAACTAGGCTAGAAACGCATCGTATGAGTACTCGCATTTTTAGGTTGTGTCATTTTATGTAAATGCATATATGCTAAAAGATAATGCTGACGCAGTATTATTTATTTTTACTGCTCACCTTGTACATTATTTATCTCGCATACTGTCTTGTGATCGTAACAGCACATATAACTTACAACAGAAACAAGACTGTTCAATAAATCCTTTATTGAAACGCCCGTCTGGTTATTTCTGTGTAAATCTGAGAATAACTAAAACATGCACAACTGAGCTGAGTGAAATGGTTATCTATTGTTTCTACGACTCTGGGACACATCCTGATTCTGTAAGGGAAACACAGTGGTCATGTTTTGCGGCAGCCAGAAACTAATCCCTTCTTGTCGGAAATAGGAGCTACACTACATGGCGCCCAACGTTTGGTAAGGCAGTAATTCAACGTTAGATACTGAGTAACTCAGCTGTGCATATATTCTTTTCTCTCTCAGAGACCCCTACCCCATATACTCCAAAAGACGTCTGGAGTGGGCAGGGATAGTATCCGCCACGGCTACATAGGGCAGTACCCTATATATTAGCTGTTTGGTTTGCTCAACGTTGAAGGATACAGTGTTCCACAATATTGTGCACCTTATCTTTGTTTCCTTGAAATTTGTTTTACATATTTTCAAGCAGAAAAATGTCAGGCACTGACAATGACGCCGGAACCGGTGGAGCTGCGGCTGATCCAGCCCAACCAGCGTTATTTAACAACACAGGTTTAAATGAAGCCGAAGAGGGTGTCATAGACATTCCTCCTAACTTAAGAAGAGCCATTACTCTAAAACTTATAAAACATGGCCTATCTCCGAGAGGAGGTAGAGCAGTTTTCGTGATTGAGGCACATGAATCCTTTCAGACAGAGGTATTCTATTCATGGGTAATTCTTCCTGAATCCAATCCAGTAACACACTTGTTTCACTTCTACAAAGAAGATGAACCACCAGAGGAATACATTCCTTTCGAGGATATTGAGATTCCATTAACATACCAGGAGCATCAGCTCTGGTTTAAAGGCGCCCTAAAACACAATAAAAATATAACCAGGCTCGGTCCACTAGGTAGACCAGGAGCAACATGGCCGATTCTAGCCGGCTACACACCTCATCCAGACATCGAAATAATGTCAGACGAGGAAATACTTAATCAACTCACAGAGTTAATAAAAATCTACAGACAATTGGTTCAATATGTCATGCGGACTTTCACAGTCCAACCACCATTAACAATTACAAATCATACTCCTCCACAGGGGAGTACACTAAAAATTACACCACAGACTCTATACGCAGTCATGGGTAAAATGCCCACTAAGCGGGAGCAAATTCCATTTTGGATAGCTCAAAAAATTACTCAAATTGAAGCAGTATTTCCAAATACTAGCCCACATGAGAAACACAGAATCCTAACCATCAGTTTACCAATGGGGATCACACCACAACTGGAAGACTGCACCACTTGGGGCTCAGTCTTTGCTGCCATCTACACTAAAACACACGGCATTCCGTCAATTGCGGTAATACCAGATGTCCTAAAACAAATTCAAAACGAATATGGAGCAGAGCCTGCTTTAAATTTAGGTATGAAATTACTGAAAAATTTTGAACAGGTCTCAACAATAATATTATCTAATATTAAAGGGGAGGCAGCAGCAGTGGCGATCCGACAAAAACTAAGGGAATTTGATGTTACAGAACATCAGACAGTGCTACCCAGAATTATAGAGCAATCTTATGCAGAATTAGGCAGAGATAGTTTGGGTGGGAGACCAGCTAAACCAAAACTATCGGAAAGTCCTGAAAAGGACTCAATTAAACAAACTCCTACATCTTCTAAAAAGAAGTGGGAATCTAACAAACAAAATTCAAACGAGAAAGGTTCTCAATCCCGAGGTAGGTCTCCTCAAAAGGAGCTCCTCTGAAAGGAGGTACAACCTCAGGAATAGGGATAATTTGAGAAAACCTGATAGGTATCAAGACACTGATACACGTTTCTCTCGTCCCTTTCAGGTCTCATCACAGACTTCGGAAAGAAGAGGACGAACAGAACATAGAGAAGAACGCGTGAAATCGAAAGACGACAAGCACGCAACAAAAATTAAAGCTAAACCTCAATTCTCCAAAAAGAAAGTAGCAGGTCTGAAGATAAGACATGCCGAGAATAATGAGATCGCAACTCAAGAACGGAGAATGGGCTCAGACAATGCTGGACAGTGCAGCAGAAGTCACAATAGCTCGCCAGAACCTGATGGAACTTCTGGAGATAGTGGACTTGAATGAGTACATTACAGTAGAGACTGTAGACACCAGGGTTAGTACTCCACAAAGGTTATATGAAATAACACTCCGGATGGAGGGAGACAAAGCTAGACAGGTTAAAGCACTTTTTTGGGAAAGACTATCAAAGGGTTATGACATACTTCTAGCAGAAAAAGACTGGCCACCACAATTTGTCAGGGAGTGCCCACACGGCGAGGACATGATTATGCCTGCCTTCTCCAATCACATTCCAATTCACTTAAAATATACATATGCCAGAAAATGGGCAGTGGCCCAGGCTCCAGCATTATATAAAAATCATGTAGGATGGGATGAGGACTCCCCTCACCATAAAATACATCTGAAACATGAACCTACTGCTCAGAGGCAGTATCCAATTAAGCAAGAAGCTAAAAACAGGTCAGGGAGATTTTAAATCAACTTGAATACCAAGGGGTGATTGAAACTAGCACCTCATCTATGAACAATCCTTTGTTTCCTGTCTCCAAACCAGACAATACATATCGTCTAGTTTTAGACTACAGACATTTAAACACTTGTTCTAAAACTTTTGCAGTGCAAAATGCACACAGCACAGCATTAATGAATAACATTGTGCGCAAAAAATACAAAACAACATTAGACATCTCAAATGGATTCTTTTGTCAAAATATAGCACCTGAAAGTAGGTACTTAACGGCATTCTCCATAATGGGGACCCAGCGTCACTTTTGTCGACTCCCACAAGGGTTCAAGAACAGCCCGGGGTTATTCTCAGCAAGAGTAACGGAGTTACTACAAATTTATGACAACGAGGCATTGACCTATGTCGATGATATTTATCTGACAGACGATGACTTGGAAAAACACTTGTACAGGGTGAGCACCATTATATTGGGATTCGCCTCTGAGGGCTACAAGTTCAACTTTAAAAAGTCCCGAATTGCCCATCTCAATGTCCTATTTTTGGGATATGAGCTTTCAAGTGAAGGCAAGAGCTTGGCAGCTAACTTTCTAGAGAAGTGTGCGCTGCCCCAACCTCCAAAAACGCTAAAAAATTTACAATCAATACTGGGATTCCTAAATTTTGGTAGAACATACATTCTAAACTATGCAGAAAGGGTTAAACCTCTCTACGCACTAATCAAACCTGATTTTTCAATCAAAAACTGGACACAGGAACACACAGAAATTTTGCGTTCACTTCAAGCTAACATGTTAGCAACAAATCACTTAGAAACACGCGTAAGTCAAAGAAATTTGGTGATTCGAGTAATTTCGGGTCAATGTGGATTCACTTACTTAACCTTTAACGAGGGTGAGAAAGTACCAATTGCATACAAATCACATTTGTACACACAAGCGGAAATGCGTTTCAGTTCGACTGAAATAATTCTGACAGCAGTTCAAACAGCTGTAGCAAAAGAAAGAGCCTTAGCCCAAGGGAAACGCATAATTGTCGTTACCCCAGTACCGGCTTTAGAAGCGGTCACAAAAGCGAGCATTCCGAATGCTAAAGCTTTACATCCGAGATGGATACAGTGGGTTAATTCTCTTGCTGCAACTGATGTTGAATATGTATTTGATCCAGATTTAAAAACACAGGCATTTCTCCAATATGAACAAGAATGTCCTCTGCCCACTGAGATTCTGCCTCTCGATCAGTATGAATTCGTAATTTACACTGACGGATCCGCACAGCCCGCAACGGCGAGTAAGCAAGCTTACAGTGCAGCGTGTGCTATCGTTAAAGGTCGCATGCGAAATGGCATCTTCAGACCTATGGTCACAAAAACTCAGTCACTAGGTGATTGTACAGCTCAGCGAGCTGAACTACAGGCATTCAAACTGGCACTTGAAAGTACGGATCGAGAATTCCTCACACTAATCGTGTGCGATTCCTTTTACTGTGTTCAGTCGTATAATAACTATATACGAACCTGGCTTGAAAATGGTTTTAAGGATGCAAAAGGTGGCACAATTAAGCACAAATTGCTTTGGGAACAAGTAGTTCTGTTGAAAAACGAACTACCAAAGGCTCACGTGATTCACACACTGAGTCATCAGCGTGATGGCGTTCACGTTGCAGGGAATTCATTGGCTGACGAAGCCGCGAAGGGGGCTGTGCAAACGGCTTCCGTAGCTGCGATCACTCGTTCAAAAACAAAAATAGACGGTGAGATAATGTTAGCTGTCAATGCTTCAAGCAAAAGCAGCAGTGCAGCGTTACCAAAAAAGTTTCCACTCAAGTACTCTTATGTAATTGATGCGAATAACGTTCCTTTTGCTCGAATCCCTTGAGTGGGGGATAGGGTAATTCCAAACAGGGAACGCAGATTAGGACTTATCCTAGCAGCACACGAAGGGATGGCTTCTGCCCATGCAGGTGTTTCTGCGACAGTATCTTTACTCAAGCAAAGATATTGGTGGCCTGGCATTCGGAAACAAACTAAGAACTATGTTTTAGAATGTGATATTTGCCAGCAGATGAAAGTCTCGACAGTGAAACGTCCTGCGCAGACACCCTTATTAATTTCAGATAAACCATTAGATTGTGTTTACCTGGACCACTGCGGTCCCTTGCAAAGGGACGGTAATTATAAATACATCATGGTTGCAGTGGATTCATGCTCTAGGTTCCTATGGTTATGGCCTCAGCGCTCAGCTGACGCTCGAACTGTTATAAAAGATTTGCGAGTCTTTATCGGCACATACGCAATAGGCACGTTTCATTCTGACCAGGGTCCTGCGTTTAGCTCTAGGGCTTACAAGGTGGCCATGGCCAGTCTGGGCGTTGCATTGCGGTACTCCTCTCCATTCCATCCTGAGGGAAATTCTGTTGTGGAAAGGAAAAACCGGGACATAAAGCAGTCTATAACAGCTAGGGTATTAGGCTCCGGTGATGGGTGGGTCAAACACCTCATTAGCGTTCAGCGCGCATCAATAACTTGCCAAGAAGTTCTCTAGGGGAGTCACTCCATATGAGGTCCTATTTGGGACAAGAATGTGGGTTCCAGACTTAGAGCACGTAGGCACAGTGGTGGACAAAAAGAATTTGATATCAAAGATCGTTTGGCTGTTTTACAGGAACTTAACAAGTTAAGAACGAAACAAAGCAACGTATCCTTACAGCCAACCACCACTGGGGAAAATCGGCGGTCCCAGCAAGGCCTGTCTGGATTCCAAAAGTTGGGGATCTAGTCAGACGAAAAATCGCGGACAAGAAGGAATTTGGACCTTCTTACAGACAACCGGTACCTGTTCTAGCTGTTCAAGGAACAAGGACAGTACTTCTGCCGCCCCTTGCTGGAAGAAAGGAGAAAAGATTTGTGTCAATCGACCTGATCAAACCACAACATGTGGCCAATACTAAGCAGTAGGCCTCGTGGACTCCGACCTAGTAGCAGACGCACTCCTCTCGCTACTATTCAAGAGGTTCAGACTGAAAGACTGATCACGATCGAGAATTCAGCTATAACAAATGAAGGACTATGCAACCAGGCTATGGAACTCATCCCTCTTGACAACCAAATAACAGTTCGTCCAAATACACCTGTCTACACCAACGTGACACGTGAAGAACTGGTTCCTGTGATTTCAACGAATCCTGATGCAATTCCAACAATTGACAGAACTGCTTCTGGCTATTTCATTGACTTTGATACGTTCTCAGTGGATCCAAGCGAACCTGAAACGACGCCAGCATCATCAAAACTCAAGCAGCAAGTACAAGACTTTATTCACTTTCTGAAAAAGACTTATCTGGTTTCTCCATGGATTGAACTCTGGATTACATCTGGACTTTTTGTTTTCCTGCTCTGGCTAGCTTTGGTAACAACAGTAAGCATGCTTATAAGTGGCAGATACATCCATGTGAACATTGAAGGAAAGGACATAAACGTGCTTTTGAAACCACATAAATCTTCCCATCGTGAAGCAAGAGACTTGTCATCAGTGAACATCACAGCTGTTCCTATACAGGATGGTATAGTGTGGGACAAAACAGATTATGAAATCTTCGGTCCAAGTGAACAATTGAACATTCCACATTTGTTTAAAATTTCACTAAGCGATTTGATAACGTCCAGTACCTATTCAGATGATTGGGACTTAGAGACTGTTCAAGATATAATGTTTGATCTAGAAAAATCTGCTGCATTTTCTAAAAATGAATATTTAGAGGGTACAAATGATTACGAAGAAATGTATTGTTACAACCACTATGGTCATCATTATTTGCACAAAACTGCATATCCAAGAAATGTGTTTATGTTTAATCAATGGGAACATTGTCCTACACCACCACATGGTAGTTCAAAAACTTTTGCTAGTAAATTTCCATATTTTTCAGGTTATAATACATCTGATCCAGAAACGTTTTACTATAAAAATGTAAACAAAACAGGACTGAAAATTATGTTAACAAATACAAAACAGATTTACTCTGAAGCATTTATTGCCCAACTGTCTACACAGGGTTTCGACTTATGGAAAGACACAATTGAGACAAAAACTGTCTGGGGTAGTAAAGATTGGCAAGTGCAGGGTATAGAAGCTTTATTTAGAGCCTGTATAATCCCTGAACAAATAATGTTTTTGAATGACACCGTCCAACAGACATCTTGTCTTGGGTTAGCCAAGATAAAAGAGATGAAATCACCTTCTGTGCCAACACCTGCCAGTGATAATAATACAGAGGCAGTGGTGACAGTCGACAATATACTACAACTCAACAGAACTCATCCAAATTGGAAGAAATGGTTGATCTGGCCCACAGACACAAACAACTGTCAGGAAAGGTTCTTGAACAAAACTCAGGGCTTTACTATTCATAGGCCAGACCCAAGATATGTCCAAAGACAACATCCGGGGTAGTAACAACATATAGTGTAGGAAAATTATGCCTCGATTGGCTGCATAAATCTACACTACAGGATGTGAAGCAACACTTAACCTTACTTGCACACGACGCAGATCTTAGGGAATTCTTGCTTGGACCAAGAAAACCGCGTCAAAAACGTTTCATATATGCCGGCATCTACGCTGCTTATAACGAAGCATGGAAAGTGTCACAGATAGAGGCTGCAGAACGAATACGTGAACTTGATCGTATTAATTTAGAGAAAACACTCTCTGTAGTCGACAATGGGTTAACAACTTTGTCCTCCAGAATTTATTCATTGGATGGCATTGTATCCTCTGCTATCGACATTTTAGAAAAATATTTGGCTATGTTACAACAAGGTCAGTCTCAATTACGTTCTATAGTGTTATTGACATGGACGCTGCAATCTTTGCGAGCGGGCTATGTGCCTTGGCGTTTCATCAACACATCGTCTCTGTTTGCAGAATACAATCTAACTGATAAACAGATCGAATTGGCACAAAGAGGAGCAAAGTATACAGTGCTGAGCATTGAACAAATTGACAAATTACCATTCACAGTGGCAGAAAAACCAGCTACAGAATGGCTTATTCATGGCAAAATAACATTACCTGTGACAACTTTTCAGTTCCAGTATTGTGTCAGACAGATGCAAGCAGGCAAATATGAAAGGTTGGGTAAGGAATACATTAAGACATCTTGGAATTTACCGTATACACATAAATGTTGGAGTGGGGATCGTGAAGTGTTTCTTAGCGGTACTAACTGTGAACATGCACTGACCGGTTCACTCATATGTCAGGACATTATTTTACACGGAGCTTGTAATGGTTCTGTGGCAAACCTGTCTTGCCATCAGCACGGTTCTCCAGCTGCTGTGATTAATCCAACGTTTGGACAACTTTCGAATGGGAGTTACCTCATGTTGAATGATCAGAGCTGCTGTGGAATGTTGCCCGGCATCCCATATCTAGTAACGGTCAACTCCAGGGTCACTTGCTGTATGCAAGTATTGTTTCCCCCAATAGACACCTTCAGGGAGTCGCCTTTGTGGCCTTCACTTAACGTCTCTTTTATAAGATTTGATACTTTAAGCAGAATGAAAGCCATGCTTTTACAGCAAACAGTGCCTTTGACCTCGGCCAAAGAAACCTATGATCTACAAATTGCAAGGACTTCGGCTGAGATACAGACTTTAATACGTACAAACTGCCCTATACATTTCGTAGAAATGATATCACGTATCTTTAACATGTCAGATACAACAGGAATTGTACATGTATTTAAGAGCATTTGCACCGGTCTCTTAGCACCGTTCCAGGCAATACTTGGAATCATTCCGAACTTTGCACATTCTGTGTTTGGTGGCATACCATTAATTCTAGCACTTGTTGCGGGAATTCTATTCATCTGTCTGCTATTGCGCTATGGCCAGCCGCTTCGCATAAATAACTCCGAGCGAAATGGAGAAAGTTCTCCTTGAAAGAAAGTGCCGTGAGCGAATAGTACAGCTATTGGGCATGACTCCGTCTACGGGACCTTAATACCACGTGGTTCCTGTCATTCCGACCAATCTGGCATGATTGCATCTTACCTGTTCTACGATGCCTGCTATGCGGTGAAGAATGCGTGTTGGACGCTTGTCTAACATATCCATCAGCTGCGCCAAAGGACGTCGATACTTTTCTGGTCCCGATAACGGTCCATGCTTCGTGTTGTCCCCAGAGGCTCCCAATACTGATGTCAGCATTCATTGAGATCTCACAGTCGCCTCCTGCTGCTGCTGAGGTACGAGAAACAACTCCAGGCACACAGGTAACAACGGACGCGAACATTGCTGCAGCAGCCTATGCTGAGGGCGATGCTTCCCATCTTTGTGCGGTCAATCTCTTACGTGGGGTGTTCGAACTTACACCAGCGACAGTGGATGATGTTTTGTCTATTGAAATAGATGATCTAATGTTTACACCAGACCCGTGAACTGACTCTGTTTGGCATATTCTGTTCCAGTACAACAGCAACAATTTGGCCTTCATTTTTCAAAGACTTGGAACATTACCAAATTTGAACTTTTGTCCCATTTTTTCGAACGAAAATGGCAATCCCATCTGCTTAAAGTAAAACTAGCCTTATAATACAGACTTGGCAGTACTTCCAGGGACGCTTAGTCATCTTGTGTGTCTAAACTCAGCTCATTTGAATTTCATGACAGGGAATGATTTTGTTTTGAAACAACCTTGCATTCATTCTCGTCATATGTAAATATTGCTTTTATATTTCGTTCCAATTGCATTTATTTCACTCTTTATGCAGGAAATGAAAAGCACTGCTTAATAATGTACAGCATCCTTTGCATTTTAATGTATCTTTTAAAGCTTTTTAGGATATATTTTAATATGCGGTACTCCATTTTAATGTTTAGCATTTTAAATGTTTAGCATTTTAGTATTGTTGTATACACAAAAGAGGAGTGGGTGTTGTGTACTTCATAGGGTGTCCTTAAACGGGCTTTCTAGAATCATGACCATATATAGGCACAATCCAACCTGCCCTTATATAGGCATAGAATCCCAGACCTTATTTAGGCATAAACTATGCATACCAAATACAGGCATGGCTTCCGACATCCGTCCACCCTAGCGTCTCAACGAGTCCATGAAAAAACAGACCCTCTGGCTGCGGGAGTTTCCCTTGCCCAGGACTATTGATTTCTTCAAGGTCTCATACATTATGCATGAACCTCTTATTCCCTAAGGGATTCATTCATGACGTCTTTCGCTACCCAACTCACGTCAATGCTAACATTTTCAGGTATAAATATACCTTCCCAAACCCCTGTAAATCAGAGGAGACCTCGACTTCAGAGGAGCCCGATTCCCGGCCAGACGCACTGAGAAGACGCTGCCCTTCCTGCACGCAGAGAGCCCAGCTTCCAGTGATCTAACTTCCCTTGCGGGGTGTTGGAGTTCGAGTCCGGATAGAGATTCCTACCTCTCTCATTCTTCAGGTATGGAGCAGACTAGAACCTAGAGGGACTCTTGGCATAATAGACTCTTGGCATGCTAGGCGTAACTTACTCTTAGTATACTCTAGTCAGGAATACAGCACCTACTTCTACTTCTCCCTACACCTAGGACAGGTTAGGCACACTGGGTAGAACTAGGCTAGAAACGCATCGTATGAGTACTCGCATTTTTAGGTTGTGTCATTTTATGTAAATGCATATATGCTAAAAGATAATGCTGACGCAGTATTATTTATTTTTACTGCTCACCTTGTACATTATTTATCTCGCATACTGTCTTGTGATCGTAACAGCATATATAACTTACAACAGAAACAAGACTGTTCAATAAATCCTTTATTGAAACGCCCGTCTGGTTATTTCTGTGTAAATCTGAGAATAACTAAAACATGCACAACTGAGCTGAGTGAAATGGTTATCTATTGTTTCTACGACTCTGGGACACATCCTGATTCTGTAAGGGAAACACAGTGGTCATGTTTTGCGGCAGCCAGAAACTAATCCCTTCTTGTCGTCAAGAAGTTTCTAGTGGCCTCTGAGCTAGCTGGCACAAGTAATTAAGTTTAATATACTCGATAGGGACATACCGACCTTAGTCCTATGTCAAACCTATAGGATATATTATTCCAATGCGCAGAGCCTATAAGGGAAATAGGAGCTACACTACAATAGAACAGTCCATTTTATGTCTTTTTCACTGTGGTTGGCCTGTGTGAAATGACTGACCATAGGAGCATCCAACGCAGCACCACCAAGCGGGAGAAATGTCCACGATTTACTGGTGTGCGGCTGAAAAATCGATGCAGTGCCTGCCAGAGGCTGAAAAATCTGCCAGATGCCGAGTCCTGTGCACCGATCTCCGAAGTCTGAGATCACTGCACTGACTTCAACGCAGGCCCTGCTGTGCGGCTGAAAGAATCAACGCATTGTGGGATTGCGGCTGAAGAAATCGACGCAGCGCCTCTTTGCCGCCGCCTCGACCTCCAGCACGTTCAGATTTCCACGCATCGCACCTGTGCGGCAAGTTGTCCGACACATCACCCGCAGACCATAACCATCTTGGAATCAACGCATCGCTTCCCCCTACAGTTCGTATTTGACGCATCACTACCCCTGCATGCAGCAGAACTGTCGCCTCGCCTCCCCAAGGACTCAGGAACTGACAAATTGCTGTGGTTTTCGACGTTTCCCCTCTCTGCTGCTGTTTTGCCTTGTGGATTTTGACAAAAAAGTCTCACTAAATTGACACAATAGACAAATAAGGTCTTTTAACTCTTTTAAAAAAAATCTTACTTGTTTTTTTAATTAATTTACTTAATTATTGTGTTATGTACTTGCAACGGTTTTAATTAATCATGTATAATAAATTACCCCCGACACATTTGAGATACTTTGTGCAAACTCACGCATCCATAGATTTCTATGGACAGAATTGCTTGAAACCTTTTAAAAGTCAAATTTTGAATTGTGTATGTTGGACTTTTTGTTGTTTTGGTTTAGATAAAGATACTTTATTTTTCTAAACTGGCGTGGTGTCCATTTGTAGTGTATTCACTGTGTTACTGCGGGTCTGGGTGCAAATACTTTTCACATTCCCTTAGTGATAAGCCTATCTGCTCGTGCCAAGCTACCAAGTGGGTTAGCAGGGGTTATCTAAAGTGAGTAACTCCCTTATCCTGACTAGAAGCAAGAATCCCTACTCGGACAAGGTGCATACCTCTGCCAACTAGAGACCCAATTTTTTTTTTGGTGGAGTTATATAGCGCGAACTAGACCCGAGGGTATCAGAGCGCTCTACATGAGCACCAGTTATGTTACAGACGGACACATTATTTATTTTTTATTTTTTTAGGCATGAGGAGTTTAAGTGATTTGCCCAGAATCACAGAATGTTGAGCATCACTGCTGAGACTTGAACCCGGTTCCCCAGCTCCGAGGTCGACCGCCCTAGCCGTTAGGCCACATTCTCTCCCCTTATTCTCTCCCCTAGTATTCTAACAATACTCGTTGCTTCTAAGGTGTTCTGTCATATCATCCACTCTCTGCATTGAATATGTGTCAGTCAGTCAGTCAAAATCACTTTATTGGGTTATTCAAAACCATAAAAGCATGTTAAGATACCCATCACATAAAAACCAAGTTTTACACAGGATCCATCATAGATAAGATGCAATCCCAGAATAAAATACACAAGAAAAAAAAAAGAAATACATCTCTGAAAATGCAAACGGTAAGATATAAAATACATGTTATAAGGGGGAGAATCAATTACACATTAAAAAAGAGAAGACCTACACCTAATAAGGAAGAGCATTCTAAAAAATTCAAGCGATACAATATAAAATACATATGCAATCAAGAAAAGACATTTCATCATTAAAGGATAAATGTGCATTTAAAAAACCAAGTCCCCTAAGCCCACTCTCTTGTTATTTCCTTTTTTTCCTTGCTCTGACTGCTGCTACCAAAAAGCTAGCGATGTTAAAAATTTCCCCAGGGCTATTCAGCATCTGCAGATATATTAGAGCCGGCCTAACCTGCAGAAAGCCTTTATCCTTTAAGATTGGAAAAATAAAACGCTTGCGAATATGCAAATAGTGGTCCCAAAACAGGACAAGGTGCATGGTATCTGGCCTCGAGAAACTATCGCAAGAGCAAGGTCCCAAATCCTCTATCTTACTCCAGCCCAAAGGTTCAGCCAGAAGAAAATGTAATAAGTTGAACCTCAGTCTCGTCAAGAGAAAACGGTGTTGAGGCTTAGTGACTATGTCCAGATAGGGCTCCATAAAATAAGAGGTTTTTAAAATCTGGTGAGCACGGACAGTAGGTTTCAATAGTTCTGAGGCCTCTCTTTCTGCGAGCGCTAAGCGTAAAAATTAGGTCTTAGCCCACACCAGATCTTTTTTGCATATTATTTCTGGGTTATCAAATACCTCTGGGCGGCCTAGCAACTTTGCTGTGCTTTTCACGTGACTCAACCATGGGATACTGCTAGCCCTATCTAGTGCAATACAGTCTCGAATGATCTCTTGATTTAGTGCTAATTCTGGGTTACACCAGATCGAGATCCATTTAAGAAAAGGGGATATTTTAATCAAATCAGCCACATAGCCGATACCCACTTCTTGATGGATTATGTACAAAGGTGTGGATTGGGGGACTGAGAGCAAACTTCTTTAAAAAAAAAATCCACAATTTGGAGCTCTGTACAGTTTTTATAACCCCAGATTTCAGAACAATAGATCGCAATGGCAATACTCTTAGATTTATATATATTTAACATTGCCTGCACGGGTTTGGCACCCAGCCTCCGGGCAAAATCGAGTACCGCACCTGTAGATCTTGCCATAGCGTTTCTCTTCGCCCTCCTTTGCGGAGCCCATGAGCACCGGTCATCAAATAAAACCCCTAATACGGGAATGTAGTGACCCTAGTTATTTCATTACCGTCACAACCAAACGTTTTACGTTTGCTTGGCTTTGCTCCCATGCTCATAGTGTGGGATTTGGAAAAATGTACATTTAAATCAAGAGAGCCCTTAAAACCGGTAATATGTGTCAAAGACATAGATTTCGGTTGACTTGTTTGAAGCCATAAGGTTGGTGTACTAACACTAAAGGGGAACTCCGATTACTGCTGGAGGTTTCTATAGTCCCCATTCTTGGCATCTTCGCTCCTTCCAATTGTAATGGCTGTAGTTATGTTGCTAAGTTATGACACTAAGTTATGACACCAGATCCCGTAAGAAGCAAACGCCAGCGTGGACCTTCTCAATACGCAAGATGCACAACAGTCGTAGATTCTTCTGGCACAGTGAAATGGATAAGGTCTATGACTGCAGAAGGTTAGAGAGTTCCGATCGTTCATGTCTGTAGAAAACAGTGGCTTATTCAGAAACATTTAAAGTGGAACCTTTCTCCCAAAGTCAGTCAGTGCAATTCTCTTTGAAAAGTCACCGTCACATGACAAATTCCTTGAGATTCTAAAATGTACTGACCGTAAACATCTGCACTTGCTATAAATGGCTATTAAATAGTCAGATCCTGGTACAGGTTGGTCACTGATTTTGGGGAGAATTTAGGCAGCAACTGCCTGGTTGACCTTTAAGAATAATAGAAGAATTGTTTTCAGGAGTCTTAGCACAAGGAAACAAGAACTAGCTACAGAGCTAATGTGTGTCTTTGATGATGCCTCCAGATCTACAGATGTGGGCAGTAGCGGCTCCTCGAGGGAGTGCTGCGGGGCGGGGGGTAGTAAACTCCGGAATACGGGCGAACGGAGTTGAGTAACTAAATAAATAAATAAAACGAATTACATTGCGCGCAGCATCGCCGATTTGGCATTGCAGCGTGCGCAATGTAATTCGTTTTATTTATTTATTTAGTTACTCAACTCCGTTTGCCCGTATTCCGGAGTTTACTATCCCCCGCAGCACTCCCTCGAGGAGCCGCTACTGGATGTGGGTGGTACTCCCAAACCAGGGAGAAATTAAACACTGTGCATGCACCTTCTGCTAACTCTATTGCTGTCTTCATTGTTGCCTAGCTAAAGAAGGTGTTGTCCTACCCCCTTTTCTCACTCGACTTTAATAAAAGAATAATTTAATGTGCTTTCGCTATTTTGCAATTTGAAAATATAAAAAAATAAATCAAAACAAAAAAGAATAAAAAAGAGATTTTGTAAACAGATACAATTTGTTCTGATAATTAAACACAGGGTGTCAACGTCACTTTATGAGAAAACTCCCATAAAATTGTGAAATCCGATGAGCTAACTTACTTGTATACATTTTGTTTGTGCTTCTTTACCGTGGTAATTATAAAAATGGTTTTACAAACAAGCGTTGGTTGGTTGATAGTCTTACAAAGTGAACACACTTCTTCGAGTAGGTCTTTGGGAGCTACCGTTCAAAGTTTACTGACGGATCTAAACTCTAAACATGGCCGCTAACCTTTACACTACATTGCCCAAAAGGCCAAGTGGCTGGAGAGGACGTTGCGCGTGCGCCTTCCCCTCGCCCTCACCCCCGCCTTCTCTCCCTGCTTCCAAGTTTGGAACGTTGAGCCGACAGCCCCGGCCCATCATGTAGCCACCGCAGCTCTGCAACTCCTCCTCCGCTTTGGACACCAGGCTCTCCGGGCTGTGCAACGAGCCGTGCATCCGGACGTCACTAGCCCACGCGCCCAGCTCCAGCCGCCGGCCGGAAAAAGTGCAGTTGCAACAAGCCGGGGGCGGCGGCTGCCGCCTGCACCCCTCTCGCTCCCCCACCAGTGGCTCCCGGTGCTTTGTGCGCCCCTTCCCCCAGTGCGCGCGGGCCAAGGGAAGATGTCTCAGCAGAGAGGAGCAGGCGGAGGTAAGGTGACTGTAAACGCAAAATATGCAAAAACCGCGGCATGATTTCGAGAGTGCATGGGTGCAAATCGGGGTCAGATCATGCTCTATGACCTCCCAGGTTACCCCAGCTCCCGGTGCCTCCCCGAGTCCTCAATCAGCCTACCGCTGCAGTTCTCCTGCATTGACCATAGTGCATTCCTCTCAAGGATCAGCTAAGAGGGATTTAGTGTGCAAGAGAGCATGCATTTTTAAATGATTGCATTTCCTTGCATTGTTCAAGAAAATGAAAGATCACAACCAAGACTAAAAAAAAAGAAAAGGATGCAGCAGCTGCAAGCGTTTACACCCGGATCTTACTTTGCATGCAAAACATTGCACTATTTTACAAAACAAGGACCTGCTCTACAGCTTGTGCCAATTCTGCAGGAGTTGGTCTTGGAATCCTTAGCCAGTACTGCATGTAAAAGGGCATTTCTGTAACCTAGAGTTGTGCAAAGGGCTGGAAGTGTCATAAATGCAGTTCTAGTTTTAGATAAAGTATAGGGTTTTAAATATTTTTTGGGGAAAAATGGCTGCAGCCAAATTTGCGAACTTAAAATACGCCAAAAGCTCGTGCAAGCTGTTACGTGCTAAAAAAATAGGCAGCTGATCGCCATTCTTTGCATTCGATCAACTCATGCAAGCTGCAGCTTTTAATCGGTGCAGATGGAATTCAGCTGGTGTGTCTGGTATTTGCAAAATACCTTAATCCTGCAAGCGTGTTAAATTAAATATAATTGCATACACATAGTGTGTGCTTTACAAGAGACCTGCAGGTTGCAGAAGTTTGTCTAAATATTGCCTGCAACCAGGTTTGCAGGTACATTGTTATTCTTTCCCAAGCTCTTAGCTAAATAGCTCACAAGAGTTTCACATTACACCACGACAGTAAATGCATGCACAAGCAATGTACTACTCGACAGTGGAATCTTTACATGTTGCCTGTAACATTAGTGTGTGGCTTTTTATGTACTTTGCAAAAGAGCTGACGTTTGCAATCCAACCCTTGTCTACTTGCGTGTCAAGTGTATGGCGCTAATTTATCAGCCTTTGGATCGGTTTGCAGTTGAATGCATCATTTCTGCTAGATAAATGACAAGGGGCACTGCTGTTAGTTAGTCTTATGCAACGTGTGGCGTTTCTTAGCAAAGTTGTTCACTGCTTTATTCAAAAGGATAAGGTTTTTTGGCTTCCAACGTGCATTTGATGTTTTGGTACTACAAAGAAACACGCATTTCCGTGTGGTTGAGCCCATATCTGCTTAGCTTTATATCTGGGGCGCAGCTTGCTGTATTTTAGCATTTGGTTGTGCATGAAAACAATCTCCCTTGTCCCAAGTCCTTTGTAACTTCTAAGTATTCAGTCGATGTGTGGTTTGCTAAATAATTGCAAAGCCGCAGTTTTCAGGGGCTTGCAGCAATTGGGAATTAAACCCAGGCCAATAAATGCAAGCTGCGTAATTGTATTAGTTTGCCAGACACATAACGATATTAGCAAGGTACCTTAAAAGCTTTGTGGGGCCGAGATACTTGCAAAGCGATTACATTTCTGGTGAAAATAAATAGGCCAAATGCTGCAACGTTTTACGAAGTGCATACATATTTCAGAATGTTTTGAGCTTGTATAGCATTCTCTGACTTGTGCCATTATCATTTTCTTTCAAATGTGGGCAACCTGCATATATTTGCATCACTATAGGCAGTTCATGCTTTTTTGAAAGTGCATACGTCTGCAATAGCTTATTAGAAAATTTACTTTTTGGACTTGAAATAAATGCGTGTGGTTTTGCTGAACACAAATGTAAACATTTTTGAATTTCTGACTATGCAAGTCAGTGCATTCCCGTACATTTATGGTGCAGAACCGTGATGTTTCTCTGCAGGGCTGCACCCAGCGGAAGTGCTGCTGCTTGTTAAAATGAAGGGCTGCATTGTTCTTCACGAGTTAATTGTTGTACTTGCACTGCCTGCTGTTGAAATCACTTTATATTTTACAAATAGGTCCTCTATTGCTCAAAGACACTCGGTTGCTCTCGAGCTAGGTTCTCTCCAAATACCAACGCATGCCTACATTCAAAGGCATGCTGCTTAGTGACCTGAGCTGAGGGGTGCTACGGGATTTTAATCGTTTGCCAAACAACCCAAAGTGACAGTACTGCCCTAGACGTCATCTGTGTTATTCCATAACATCTGCTGCACGTAGAATATGTGCAAGCACTTTCTCCACCATGGTATAAATGATTTGCATCATGATGCATATGTAGCAGTCAGTTGTACCGAACTGTAACGAAATGTTGCCCTTATCATAGTACTGTTGCAGTACTATCCTTCATGCAGCACCCTCAGTTATCCTTTCATACAGCTCACTGGCCAATGAAGGAAGCGATAATGATGATGACTTGATTTCACTTTTATTGTTTTTTCGCAGCTGAAATAAAAGACTAAATTTGAATGTGTCTTTAGCATTAGATTGATGTCCAGCTTCAATACTTTTATATGTGGAAAGACCTAAAATGGGACCGTCAGCACCGAAGACATATCAGGGCTCCACTTGAGCTGTTTATGTTTCTGAAGAGCCTACCTATCTCTAGCTCGTGTCTTCTATAGCACAGAACTGGAATTACGTCACCACGCTGGGAAGTGACGTGACTGGAAGACAGACAGGGTCAAATACACCACCTCCCCCGCAACTTAAATTTGTAGTCTTTATTCGAACATTATAGTTAAAAGATGTTCTGGAATTTTGACAGGCGAGTGGAAGGAACACGAGGTAAAGTGGGAGTAATAGAGCAAGAAGCACTTACCCACTGACACATCAGATTGAGTAATGTAAGGAGAGACAGGTTCAGAATTTAGAGAGAAAGAAATGGATAGTGAGTGACAGAGCACTTGACCACCAGGTTGGTTGCAGTTTCAGTTGGCCTTTCAGTCCCCATCATCTGCTTCTCAGCAGGCATCATCTGAGTAGGATGATTCCTCTGCAGATAACAGGTCAAAGGGGTCCCCATGGAGTGTTCTTAAATATGAGGAATCGTGCAATAAACCACACTCCAAGCCATATAGAGCATAAAAGGCCATTTATTAGGACAAGGTTGCAACATACTAAATAAACTTTATTAATCTTAATAACAATTCAAATCTACATCTTAACATAAACCGATACTGTCTCTCTCCCCGCGCCATTCTCAACTCACCATCTCCTTTTCTTCACTCCTCCCCGTTTCACACTCTGACCATATTCCATATACTCAATCTCTCCTTCACCCGTCCTCCAATCATCCATCATCCACTCATCCTCCCTTGAAGTTCCTTCCGTTGCTCATTGCATCCTGCGCACCGCCATCAGTTACCTGTGCACCCCCACCCCCGAGGGCTGGATCTGCCCGTCTGTGACTCGCCACCCCTCCAAAGTACCGCCTAGCCTGCAACCTGTCCTAAACTGGCAACGCTGTAACCGTCCTTACCCTAACCCAACTCCTGCAACCTGTAGGGTGGGTGAGCGGACTAACTTTTCCTTGAAGACACTGCCCCTCTCAGTGGTGTTCGGTGTCAGGAAGAGGCCGGATCCTCCTCTACTGACACCTATATAGCCTACGTAAAACCCTCCCCTTCCCCTAACTAGCCTTATCCCTGCCTTGTCCTTCCATTCCCTGCACAAAGCACCCCGGGGGGGGAGACTGGTCTGCGACCCTCACTTCCCCCCAGGGCCAACATTGTGCAATAAATCACACTCCAAGCCATATAGAGCGTAAAAGGCCATTTATTAGGACAAGGTTGCAACATACTAAATAAACTTTATTAATCTTAATAACAATTCAAATCTACATCTTAACATAAACCAGTACTATCTCACTCTCCCTGCGCCATTCGCAACTCACCATCTCCTTTGCTTCACTCCTCCCCATTTCACACTCTGACCGAATTTCATATACCCAATCTCTCCTCACCCGTCCTCCAATCATCCTCCCTTGAAGTTCCTTCCGTTACTCATTGCATCCCGCGCACTGCCATCAGTCACCACCTGTGCACCCTCCCCCCCCTCCCCCCAGGGGTGTATCTGCCCATCTGTGACTCACCACCCCTCCAAAGTACCGCCTACCAGGAAACCCCCGGAGGGCGGTTGCCTGCTACACCTAATGAAAGTTGTGCACCTTTCGCCCCATCAATCAGACCTTCGGCACCATATGGATTCATTCCACAGCTTGCTCACAGCATCCCGCATTTCCATCATGTAGTATGCGTTTCCCATCCGCGAAAGGTGCACCCCATCAACCCTGAACAGGCATGACCCCTCCTTCTTTAGCCACACGTGAGCAATTACTTTAATATCCTGCGTTTGGCAGAAAACCCTCATCGCCCTATTCAATTTTCTACAGGCCTTATCAATTGCTGCATGTTTGACAGCCCCCCTCCAAACTCTACGCGGTACGAGCTCAGTCCACACGACACGTGGCCGAGAAATTCCTCCTTGTCGCTGCCAGATCCCTCTGCATATCTTGTAGCAATGCAAGTCCAGATAGTCGTACAAGATCATTTTCTCCCAGATGTATCAATAACCTGTCCGGGCAACCTCTCTGAGGTGTCAACTTTGTCAACCAGGGTAGCAGCGCTCCCAACGCATCCCCCTTTACCCCACCAAAAAACCTTGTGGTGGCTGCTCCTCAATCCCAGGTTACGTCTGTACACCTGTTGGTCAGCGTACTTCGCCGCCCAGTGCACAAAGGAGTGTCCCACGATCCAGGTAACCATCTCGGTTCCTGGCCCTCTAACGCATCCTGCGGTAGAAATAAAGACCATTAGATCATGTTCCCCTTCCATCTCATCATTCCCCCATCACCCCTCAAGTCGTTATCCCTTTTTTCCCTTTACTTGCGCACATAGCATTCGCAGCATCTTGACCTCCACATACCAATCTGCCGGATTCTACCCCAGAACTACCCCAGGCGCACTGCAGCCCCTATTCTAAAAGAGTGTGTACCAAAACTAGCCGGGTCCCGGCCCAGCTTGCGCAATGCCATTAGCAAGACAGCCAGTAAATGGTAAGCAGCCACCCTGCTGCCTGTTGCATGACGGAACACTCCAGCTGTGCATCTTCCTGGCAATGAAATGAAACTTTGCCACTCCTACACCAGGCAGCCCTCACTACAACCATTCTCGGCCAGCCATACCCAGTGACCCTTCCCTGTCTGATCCGTCTTGGATCGCCTCAACCATATCTCCAGTCACTCTTGGTCCAAACGCACCTCCTCATACAGCACCCCCTGTTGTCGAGCTGTCCCCACCAGCTCCGAGACTCGGAAAGCCCCAAAAAACATCCTACTCATACAAAGTCTAAACAGTGCGACCTCAAACGGGTCATAGCAACACAACGGCAACACTCCCAACAACTCCTGCAGCAGTTCAAACGTGATTGCATCCTGCGGCGCAACCTTTCCCCCCCCGCGCCCTACCCCAACCTTTCAACATTCTGCTCAAAATCTCATCCTTGGCGGGGTCAAATCCCAAGTGCAGCTTACCATAGAATGAGATCCTGGCTAACTTGCCGACAATAGTCATGTGTGACAAGCCTTTATCAATACAGCCAAGCACAAAACTCAAAACTCCCTGCTCTGTATCCCGCCATTTAAGGAGCATCCCCTCCAGTGAAATGCCCGTGAGTTCCCCAAAATCGCTACATGCCAGCCTGTAGCTCTTCCTGGTAGACTCAGCCAGAGATTTTTCGACCAGATAAATCACTCATTTCCTCCCAGGCCCAGGTGTCCTCCGGCAGCTCTGTCTTGCATTCTTCTGCTCCTGGCGCCAGGCTCCGGAAGCGGTGCCACTGTGAACGAGATAAGCAATCAGCAATATCATTGCTGGCTCCTGGTACATGCCCGGCCCTAAAAACCACATTGAGACGCAGACACACTAGCATGAATCTTCGCAGCAACCGTATCACCCTCATATCCCTTGCTCTCTGCCTGTTCACTAGTTCTACCACAGTCATATTGTCAACATGGAACAGCACCGTCCTGTTCTTCAGCTCATCTCCCCATACCGCCAATGCCACTAGCAATGGGAAGAACTCCAGAGAGGCAATGCTCCGCCCCTGCCTCAGCCAATGCTCTGGCCACTTACCCACGCACCATCACCCATCGCAGAAAAGCCTGAAATCCTTGGCCCCATCTGCATCTGAAAAAAGTTGAACTTGTCACACTGTGGAGTATAATTGTGAGTGTGTCCCCCTCCTTCTTTTTTTATGTTTGAATAAGCAAGGAGAAATCTCAGTTCCTTTTTTAAGAAAAAGCTGTTTTTTATTCTTTGTTATGCTTTTTTGTATATACTTTGTAAGGTCCAACACAAGGGTTACATCCTTGTTTTTCAGAATATTATTAAAATCACATTGCTAGAACTGCACCAGCCGACACGTGTTTCGCCCTCAGTGGTCAGTTGGACCGGGGCTTTCTCAAGGCTTCTTGAATCATCATCAATACATCACGATTAGTTCATATAATCACCATTTAAAACTTGAGCGATCTTCACATACATATTATTAGTGTCGAAGTTTCTGTCATAGTTCAAGCAGTGAAGGTCCAGGGTCAATCCCTCATGTAAGCGTCTCGACGGTTATATGAACTAATCGTGATGTATTGATGATTCAAGAAGCCTTGAGAAAGCCCCGGTTGTGTTGGACCTTACAAAGTATATACAAAAAAGCATAACAAAGAATAAAAAACAGCTTTTTCTTAACCCTTTCTATGCTCATGACGAGCTCAGCTCGTCATGCTGCGTGGTGCTCGTGTGCGCATGACGAGCTGAGCTCGTCATGAACCCGCCCACTCAATGAAACGCCCCGCACAGGGCGAAAATCGGCCGCGCACACAAGGGGTTAAAAAAGGAACTGAGATTTCTCCTTGCTTATTCAAACATAAAAAAGGAGGGGGATACACTCAAAATTATACTCCACCGTTACACTTTTGAGGCTGGAGAGGTCCAGTGCCTCGAGTGAACCTCCAAACTTATTTACATCTATACTGGGCAATACCATCCGGGACTGGGATCCCTGGACCTTGTAAAACTGGGATTAACTTGCCACACTGTATTTTCTTCCAAAAATTCCAAAGCCACCCCATTGAAAACAGCAAGAAATGTCTGCCACACCCCCAAGTCTGCCCTGACCCCCAGAGAAATTCGCTTCCTGTGGTGCGGCTGTACCGCTCTGGACATGGCCATGCCGAGCCTTCTGAAAAAAGTCCTCCCTGCTCTCACCACTCTGCATGCAAAGTTTAGAAATCCCAGCAGCTTCTGTATCATTCTCAATTCAATCCTCCGTTCGCCCATCACTTGTAACAGGAAATTCTGTATTTCTTCCACTTTTGCCCTTGGCAAACAAGTCACCCAACGCACCGAGTCCAATTCGATGCCCAAGAAAGTCAGCACACAGCTGGGCCAAGCTGTTTTCTCCTGTGCCAATGGCACCCCAAATTCCTGTATCAGTTCCTCAAAATGGTTCAGGGCTCGCCCACTCTCTCCCGTCCGTTTGGACCCCACAAACAAGAAATCATCCAGGTAATGTGACATTCCCCAGTGACCAGAACTCTTGGTGAATACCCATTGCAGAAAGGTTCTGAACAACTCAAATAGGGCACAGGAGATGGCACAACCCATTGGCAAGACTTTGTCCACGTAAATGGCAACCCCGAAGTGCATCCTGACTAGAGGGAAATCCACCGGGTGAATAGGTAGCAGCCGAAAAGCCGATTTGACATCACATTTTGCCATCTCCGCTTCTCGCCCACACCCTCGCACCAGGCGGATGGCATCATCCACCGAGGCATACTATACCCTTGAATCCTCCTCTGCAATGAAGTCATTTACTGAACCGCCTTCCGGCCAGGATAGGTGGTGAATCATCCTGTATTCCCCACCTCCTTTTTCGGAACCCCCCCCACGGGAGAAATAATGATATCAGCCAAAGGCCAATCGAAAAATACTCCTCCAGTCCTACCTTCCGCCACTTCTTTCGCTAGCTTTGCCTCTACCACCTGTGGGAACTGTTTTGCGGACTTCAGATTGTCGGCCCATCTGCACCCCCTCGGACCTTGATACCCAACCCCGAATCCCTCGGTAAAACCTCACTGTAACATCAACGCAGCTTCCTTCTCTGGGTAAAACAAGAGCCATGGGACCATGGCCTCAACTCAAACTAGAGTAGGGGCCCTTTTGTCCAGACTGCCCTCGACCTCTAGATGCCTTCCACTGTTCTGCCGGTGTAGCCAATGTGAAACACTGCGTGATGGGGTGCCACCCCCTGCACTTGGAGCACTCATGTTTGAATTTGCAGGGGTGTCTTCAACAAAATCCCTTATTAAAATTCCAGCAGGCCCCCGTAATGGGTCCCAACTGTTTCTGGGGGTATCCTGCTCTGCCCGCGCCCTGTGCCGCCCACCCCTTGTGGGGCGGGACGAGGCTGAAATGGCCGGTATGTCACTGGCAGTCCGCTGGCCGTATGAGTGGAAGCCGAGGATTATATGGACGACATCCACTCCAAAGCTCCGAATCCACCTCCCCATGGCTAGTCAGGATTAATGTTGACCCTGGCCCTAAACTCCTCATCGTAGCTTAACCAGGCGTACGTCCCAAAATGCATCTGCGCCTTGCGAATGATGTCCATGTATTTCAGCAAAGCTATTGCCCTATCTAGGTGTTTTTCGCAATCGATGCTCGCTTAAATCAAAAAGGCTGATGTCCAGTTTTCCATATTAATGGGCAACCTCGGCCGTCTGGTTAATTCCCACTCCTCTTATTTAGATCCCTCTTTGGCCTGTATATCCCTGTGCATTAGCTTGAAAACATCAACATATTCGTGTTTCCATATTCTTGTCTTTTCCAACAAATGAGATCCCAGAGGCATCGCCAACCCCATGTATGGCTGTTTCTTGTTATACTTATCCTCGGACTTGTCATCCTTGCCTTCGGCCCCCACAGCACTGTCCGTCTGGACACCTGCACCCACCATTTGCTTACCATCATCCCCTTTCTTGTGCTCCGCAGGCGCAGCTATTGCACCTGCCCGCCCAGGTTTTGGGGCATCCACCACCCCATCGCCTGCCCCCACCGACCTGCTAGTTTTCTTCTTTATACTTACATCCCCCCTTCCCATGCAGCCCACCAATCGTTTTTACCTGGCAGCACTCCGCCGCCGACCGCCTTGTCTTTGCGTCGTGCTCCGCTGTTCCGAGATCCCACGTGCTTGGTGGTCCCTGCGTCCGCGGTGTTGTCCTGTAAAACACCAACGTCTCTGGTTGTCCTCCCGGATCTCCCCACTGCCTCTTCATCCTCATCACACAACTCTCCTTCCTCCCATGCCTCACTCTCATCCTCATAATCCAGCACCAGCTCTGCAGCCCCTTCCACCTCTGCACACACCTTCTCTGTCATTGTATTCGCTCTCCCTTGCGCCACCGATTCCGAACTCGTGGGGCCATCCCTGGCTGCAGGTCCCTGAGCGCGAGCCCTCGACGGAGGGCAGACCGCCGCGGACCCCGCTACTGCTTCGGGCCAACATCCTGGGGCTGTCTTGCGCCCTGCTGGCGCCGCTACCTTTCTACCAGCCCCTCCTGCCAGTCTCGCTCCCCCACCTACTCCCCCAGGCTGCTCCAACCTGAGGGGTCCCGAGCACCACTGGGTCCACCAGCCGTCCTGGCTGTCCCTGAGCTCCCCTCTGTGTTCTGCTCCTCTGGGACCCACACCCATTGCCCCCCCTCTCTCCCCCTTTTGGGGCCCACCTGCCCCATACCCTCCTGACCAGGGTTCTAGTGTATGGGTAGTTTCATTCTCCAACGAAAGCGCCGCACCCCACTCCCTGCCCTCGCACAGGCATGCCCTCTTCTCCTCTGCCTGCTGATGCCCTTTCTTGGGGTGACTGCCTACCCCAGGCCCAGCTACCTGGGCACTCTCTGTGGGGGTGGCTTCCCTCGCTAGTGAGAGTGCCGCGGCACTCACCCTCTCTTCGCACATATGTGCACATCTCTCCTCCGTCTGTTGGATGAGGAGGCGTTGCTGCCTTATTTTGGCCTCTAAATCCACACCACGCCCCTTGTTCTTCTGGGAGTCCAGGGCCCTCACCCATCACCCCACTCCCCCCGTCCACCCACTATTGGGGTTGACTGCTCAGAATCCCAACACCTCAAAGGGTCCCCCCCTCCCATGGACTTAGTACACTGGGCCCAGCCTTGGCCCATTTCAATTTGTCCCGAGGTCTCACCCCCACCTGACCCTCTCTGCCTTCCTTCCATACTCTGGGGCCTTATCGATTGATACAGCGGCCCGTTTCCCTCCGCGTGCAACTCCACAGCCTCTTCGTTGCACGCTGAGGCATCGGCCTGCAAGGCTGCAGGCAGCACCTGCTCCTTGCGTGCAGGCCCCCTCCCCCTGGCAGTCCTCTGGCAGCGTCGGGGACTGGAGCCGCACGGGGAGGCTTTTCCTCCTGCCTCCGCTCCTCCATTCTCCTTCTTTGCACCCTGCCCTCGGCCCACACAGGATTTCTCGGATGGCAGCGGCTCGGCCAAGCAAGCTGCCACCGCAGCTGCAACACCGCCCGACGCACGTCGTGCGGCGCATCCCGACCCAGGCCTGGTCGAGGATGCCCGGTTGCAGCAGGTCCACCCTGCCTGCATCACCAAGCGTGATCAACACTGCCCTGACCGTGTCTCTATTCAGACTGGCCTTGCCCGCATCAGTTCCTGCCATTACTGAGAGAGGCCTCACTATGCCCTGGCAATTCGCTAAGTCCGGGAATGCTAGGGCTAATTATTATAATAAATGCTAAGCAATAGACCTAATCAATGCTACCTGAATGCAGAAACTGCCAAAATCTTCACTAACCACTAACCTTTCCTTGAAGACACAGCCCCTCCCAGTGGTGTTCGGTGTCAGGAAGAGGCCGGATCCTCCTCTTCTGACACGTATATAGCCTAACTAAAACCCTCACCTTTGCCTAGCTAGCCGTATCCCTGCCTTGTCCTTCAGGTCCCTGCATCAAGCACCCCACGGGAAGACTGGTCTGTGACCCTCACTTCCCCCGGGGGCCGACATTCCAGTGATTATGTGTCCATCTCGCCAGGCTGTGACCATGGGTCTGGTGATGTCATTGATTACATATGGGGAGAGTCATAATTTTGATCATCCTTGCGATTGTCACAAGACTTGACAAACACAAGCTCTCCTTGTGACAGGAGTGAAGATTGAGCTCCCCGTCACTGACCGGCATATACCTTCATCTGCTCCTTTGCATCTCGAAGTTCCACTTCTGTGTTACGTTGGAGCAGGGTTCTTTCATTCAGATGAAGGATGGTTGTGCAAATCTTCCTTTTAAACACAAGTTTGGCTGGAGAAACAACTGTGCAATAGTGTGAAATAGTGTTTCAGAGATGCATCTTTTGGTGACTTTGAGAACCTATAGTGTCTTCTTGAATGTGGCCATGAAATGTTCAACTGTTTCATTGACCTGAGGTCACAATGGGGTTATCTTTCTATGTCTGAAACCAGCAAATTCTATAAACTTTCCCCCACAGAAAGATGAACTATTATCCGACTTAAACACTTTGAGGATACTAAATGTGCAGAAGACCTTGTTAAGAGCTGGTATGGTTAAGAGGTGGTACTAGGCACAGCCATGACCTCTGGGAATCATGAGCATTCACCATTGATAACTAAGAAGTACAGTCCAGTTAAAATGGCTCCAAAGAAGTCGATCACAACCTCACTCCACACCACTGTGGGGTAGTTGGAACATCTAAAGTGGCAGAGGGTAACGATCCCTTTTGTCTAAGAAAGGGGACCACACATTTTGTTTAAGCATTCTCCTGGTAGCCACCACACTTTGGTGCCGGTTATGTGCAAGGTTGATTACTTGACTTTGTGATGCACAAGGGATGAGAAAACTAGTTCTTCTGACTACTGATCCCTTGGTATGATGGTGAGTTCACTTTGGACATGCTGAAAGCTTAACGATCTTTCCTTTTGCTCTGGTGGTGTTTGTGGGCACTTTCTAGGTCACTCCACCTCTGACTCATTTAGGTCCGCCATCACAGAGTATTGGGTCTAGTAAAGATGTTTAGATAATGTCTTGTTCCTTTATTGCATGTGGTTGACATTTTCTGATAAAGTATCTTTTTTTTAAAAAGATATCTTTATTTGTTTTTGTTTGCTTTCCCGGTGTTTCGCGAACAATGTAGCAAACATTGCAATAAGGCACTAAATATGCACCTGTCAAACACAGAACAAAGAAGTAGGCACTCGCACACACTCACACCCCCCAGTGAAATCACCTAAGGCAATTACAAGACAGTTCCACATATAGAAAAAATTGCAATAATGGTTACTGTTGTCACCACACTACACTCATGGCAAGGAAGTCGCAGCTCTTGGCGAGAGAGGTATATCATAGTATCTCAACCACCCACCCTAGATCTTCAGAAATTTACGCGGGTACACCCTACTTTTGTATGTGAACCGTTCAGCCACCATATGCAGGTCCATTCCTCTCTTCCACTCTGCCAATGTTGGGGCCCCCCGTGTCGTGCCACATCTTGCTTAGCCACCACCGGCCCTAAATTGCAAAAAATAAATTGTGGCCTAGGAATATCGACATCACCTGGCACTCTCAACAAGATGTATTTGGGATTGAGAGGTATGGTTCACCCTCTCCCAGGCCTCTCACCACCTGTGTCTAGTATATCTGGATATCCAGACAGCTCCAGAGGGCATGGTTATAGGAACCCCTTGCTACCCCACATCGAAGACAGTCCGGGGAGGTTGCCCTTCCCATTCGATGTAGCCGGTCACTGTCGTAGTACACCCGATGGAGGATTTAAAGTTGCATCAGACGCAGGTGGGATTGTATCGCCCCCTCTCTCGGGTGCATCAGGGCCGCCTCCCAGTCCACATCCTCTATGTCCGCCATCTCTAAGCACCACCATTCTCTCAATTTGGCCAACCTGTCCAGCATATGGTTGTTGAGTGTTTTGTATGGGAGCGATATGTCCTTGGAAGACCGTTCTTCCTGTAGCAGCTGTCCCTCCAATGGGGCAGACCGGGGCAGATTTAGCATCTGTATGGCCTCCGCCATCCAAGCATGGCGTAACTGGGCTTATTTCAGAAACTGGTTGTTGTACATTGAGTAGTCCCCCCGTAGAGTTGCAAACTGTATCAGTTCACCACCTCCAAGGAGCTCTCCCACACGTGAGATCCCAGGCTCCAAACCCTCTTAGCTTCCCGATCGCCTTCAACTACACACCCTCCTAGAGTGGCGTCTCTCGTGTCAACTTACTTGCCCAACCTATTCGGCCGTTGGCCTTTTGCCATTCCTCTATTACCACCTGAGTGCCCGGCAGCAATCGTCGTACTCCCTTTTCACCATAGAGGTAGTGAGAGAGAAGCTGCCAAAAAAATAGGTTGCATTCCAACCTATATATAGTTAGAGTGGTCCTGAGGTGTGAATAACCAATAGTTCACCGTGACCAGGTGCATTGCCCAGTAGTAGAGCCTAATGTCCATGAGCGCGATACCTTCATTATATGGGTTACGATGAAGAGTGAAAAGGGCTATTCTCTGGTGTTTGCCGCACCACAGCAGGGAGTGCATATCTTTCTCCAAGTTGGCGAACTCAGCCTCGGAGTGTGGGTGGTGTGTATTCAGCAGGGAATGTAGTAACTTTGAGAGCATGATCATTTTGAAGAAGGCAGCTCACCCCAATAATTAGAGGGGCAATGCACTCCACCGTTCCAGTTTATCCCGGAAGGTGCTGATCACTCTTGCAAGATTCCTAGTGAAACACATCTCCCGGTGTGGTGTCACGTAATGCCCAACTATTGAAAACCGGCCACGACCTGCAGTACCTGAGGGAGACCCCTGAATTCCAAGAAGGTATAGGGATAACATAGAATGGACTTATACCAGTTTATATAGTAGCCCGAATGGGCCCCATAGGGCTCAAAGGTAGAGAGCATCAATGGTATAGTAGTTACGGGATCAGTGACATATAACAGGATGCCAACTACATAGAGCAAGATTTTTTCCTCCTCTGTCCTGCTCCGAAATCCTGAACCCCTGGATATCCTGATGGGAGCGAATCACCGCCGCCAGTGGTTCGATCCTGAGAGTGAACAACAAGGAGGACAGGGGCATCCCTGTTGGGTACCACGTTGTATTGAGAAGACCGAGTTTAAAACTCAGTTCACTCAAAACACCGCCTTAGGGGACTGGTATAACAAAGAGTTCAACTGCTGAAAGCAAGGGCTGAAACCAAATTTACAGAGCGTCTGGTGGATAAAAGGCCAATGAATGCCATCAAGCGCATTTTCTCCGTCTAATGTCAAGACGATGTGTGGGTCTTCCCTCAAAGCAACCGCTTACATTCAATTATGGAGGCGACGAAGGTTGAGCCTCGTTGACCGAACAAGCATAAATCAGGACAGGTCTATGTGGATGAACGGGACAGTCACCAACAGAAATCTTGTAGCAAGGATGGGAGCCAGCACCTTCACTTCAATATTAAAGAGATGGGGCGGTAGGAGCCGCATGCAGTCTCGGGTTTGCCCTGTTTGTGGATCACAACAATGGTTGCACATTGGAGATCCAGCGGTAGTGCTCCACGGTCTGTTGACTCTCTAAAAAGGTTAAGCATGTAGGGGGCCAACAAACCTGAGTACCTTAAAAAGAGTTCTGCCGGGAAGCCGTTTGGCCCCGGCGTCTTTCCCGTTTTCAATTTTGTAATGGCGGCCGTACCCGCCTGCAGGGTAATGTCCGCATCAAGTGCCCTCCGGTTTTCAAGGACCACCACTGGCAGATCCACTCCAGCCAAGTACTCAGCTATCCGAGGGGCATCCGCCAGCGGGCAGGCCCAATAGAACGAGGCATAATAGCCAGCAAAGGCCTCGGCAATGGCAACATCAGTCGAATGGGGGTTACCTTCCTCATCTACAGTGGTGTATATATCCAGAGGAACGCCAGTTACTGCCTAATAAGCCAGGCCAACAACATGCCTGCCTTGCCTCCTGCATTGTAGAGGCGATGTTGTGTGGCCATTAACGGGCTCTGCCCCCCCTCCTCCGCTGCCAGGTCCTGGTACTCCCGCTGTAGCACCTCAAGGGACCGAATAGCGTGTGGATCAGTATGGGCCCCAGTGAAACTCTGAGGGCAAGAATATTTTGCGCCTTATCCCTCAACACCGTCTTATTGGCCTTCCACAGGACCACCGCCAACTCAACCGACCCATGGTTTTTCCAGAAATATAACTCTTGAGTCAATTCTGATTTCATTTGCAACCTCACATCTCGCAGGTCCCATGCATTTAGGCGCTAGTCTACATCTCGAAGGCGACCTTTACCTTCCATAGTGATCTAGAGTGGCGTGATCGTACAGGCCTCAAGCTAGACAGTCTGCCCGGAGGATATCGGTCGCCTCGCCTGCAGGGACAAAGATGTAGTCCAGCTGGGAGAACACCTTATGTACGATGGAAAATTAGGAGTAGTCTCTGCGTGTGGGATGGTGTCGCCTCCATATATCGCTGAGGCCCAGGGAGTGTGCAAATTTGCCCAAAGGCGTGACACTTTGCCGGGGTGGCCACCACATTCGAACGATCTAATGCCGGGAGCATAGGATCGCTGAAGTCTCCTCCTACAACATGGACATCTGAATTAGTCTCCAGAAATATCTCTGTCACCTGATCAAGTACCGGCTGCTGGAGGCGAGGTGGTGCATAGAACCTGAGTAGAGTTATTGTCGAACTTCCCCAGCAACCCTGGACTCCTGCATCTCTACAGTTCTGATCAATCCAAGTTGTGGATACCACTAATGGGGGGTGTTTTGTAACACGTATTGCTACCCCCCTCGAACCAGAGGTGTATCCCGCATGTGCTAGGGCCTTGAAGGCCCCGCCCAGGAAATGACATTGAGTCCCATTTAGGTGGGTCTTTTGGAGCAAGACAATGTCAGGCTGCTGACATCGTATATAACACGTTACCACGCCTCGCTTCACCTTGCTGCCCAACCCATTAACATTCCAGGACATTATGGTGTAGCATAGGGTGTCTTGCAACCTATCCTGAATCGTACTGTGGCCGCTGCCCGGCATATGAAGCCCGGTCTACTATCCCAGAAGGTGTAGTGGAACTGCGCACCACCCCCATTAAAACTGAACTAGAACACAGTCTCCCCAAACAACTCTCCTGACTCATCCCTTCCACCCTTCTCCCCAATGCCCCCAACGAATATAGGAATGCATGTCAACTGGACAACTATTCATGTGCGAAGCAAGAGAGGTCTGTCGCCCACCCACAAGCCCCTAACACCCAATCAGTGTCTTTTAACTACTGCAGAATGAAAAGCACCCAACCCCTCCCAAAACTAAAAAAATAAAAAATAGAATGGAAGAAACAAGAAAAGATGAAGCTTAGTCACAGACAGACAAGTAGTCAGTAGAGATAGTGTGTGGGGGGAGCCAATGGGACCATGTTCCATCCTCAAGACCCTCACCTGCTCCTGAATGCCCCCCATTGAATGCAAAACACTGATACCCCCCACAACATCTCCAGCAGTCTTGGTAGTGTCCGTTCCAGATCACCTCTTTCACCCGTTCAAGGACACAGGCAGGCAGTCGGCTATCTGGCTCATCCCATAGCAAGCCAGGATGAGCCAAGTATTGCATGCATTGGAGAGGCGATCAATTGTGAGTCTGACATATATGGAAAGTCATTTAAGTTCCAATTCCGGTGTGCCTTCTACCACAACCGATCCTATTTCTGCCGATGATGCTACAATGTATTAAAGGATAGGGGGATGCCCAACACTCACTGCAGCTCTGGGGCTAGCAAAATATCCTTAGCAATGTTAACAACAGTACTTAATGCCAGGCACCGACCATATGAAGTACCAACAGAGTTTTTGATAACTGTAGCCTCTAAATGTCTGATAAGCGACTTTTTTTACCTTCAAAGAAGGCCTATTCCTACAAGTCAAAGGCCGAAGCATGGGGTGTACCTTCACCCCAGAAGTGGCAAACCTCTTCATGTACTTTTTTGAGGACAAATGGATATATGACGCAACCAATCCATTCATTCAGTCAATTGTTGGTTGGCATAGATACATTAATGATGTATTTATGATCTGGGAAAGAACAGCAGAGTCCCTAAATGAATTTCATGAGTGTCTAGATAACCGCATTGAAGATCTTAGGTTCACCATGTCACAGGACAAGCAAGTGATAAACCTTTTGGATGCTTAAGTGGTGGTTGTAGAAGAAAAACTGATTGTGGATCTTTTCACCAAACCAACTAATCAGAATACTTTGCTCCACTTTTCAAGCGGGCACCCTCGATTTGCTAAAAGAAAATTTGCCATGTATTAGGAGAAATTGCACACGCAGAGATGACTATTTTTCTAACACAGAATTTCTGACTAACAAACTCCTAGCTAGAGGTTCGTTCCCCCAAGAAGCTCGTTAAGAACGCAATGAAAAGAGCATGGGATAGCCCACGCAAGACACTACTTACACCAAAACTGAAAGATGATGGATGCCCTTTAACCTGTGTACTCACGGTTATTTCTAAAGCAAATAAAGTGAAGACTATTATTCTTCGCAATTGGCGCCTGTTAGCACAATTTTGCATCGCTAAGCCCTTGGCATTTAAGTAGATGAGAATGTGAAAGATTGGTTAGTACACGCAAAAAGAATAGATAAATGCCCCATCGCATTACCACAAATGCTAGGGTTACCCCATCTATGGACATTTTAGATGCCAACAAAGCATAGCTTGTAAATTCACCTCCGACTCCAAGAGTCTTACATTGAATGGCATAGGCATTAAACAAACAGCATTTTCCAATTGCAATACAAAAAATGTCATATATTGTATCACTTGCCCTTGCAAAAATACATACATTGGACAAACCGTACAGGCTGTTAAAACACATTTTGCAGCATAGTTCCAGAATTCGTTGCATGACATGTTGGGCCATTAAGGCCTTATATTACATCGCAATGAATCATACAGAGAATGACCTAGTATAATTGGTGAAGTTTGTTGTAAAACAGGGGCAGAGATCCTGAATACACAAGAAGCTAGATTGATTGAAAAGTTTAAAACAGCAGTTACGGGCCTTAGTGATGCAGACGAAATCTGGTCTTTGATAAGTTAAGCTTCTGCAGAGCATACATAGTTTGGTTACAGTTGAAAAGGACATGGTAATTCGAATACGACCACCAATGGTTTTGCTACCCAATTCTTATTTAATTTTGACCTATCTATAGGTATATTTTTGAGGATTTGCAATGTATAGAATTGAGTGCAGACCTATATACATGTTGTCTTGACAGTACTGATCCAGCGTGATATTAGCAAACAGCAATCATACACAAAACACTCACTTGGGCCCATACATTCATACTACGCTAATACTTACGCTGGGGTGTCAGTTATACTCTTTATCAAAATATCCCTGCTACCAATTACCTTCTGATTGAAGAGTAATTAATGACTTACCAATGAATCCTTTGCTAATTGGGAAGTTTAAAATGAGTGACATTCATTATAGTACATAATCCTGAAATAACCACTGAGTCAGAAAGTTTTAAAAATGTTTATCTAAAGATTTAGCAGAGTAAAATACAGAACCACACTGTACTTAATCGCATACCCAAGATGAAGCATAGAATAACTATTGCTAATCAATGACGGTCGCTCAGAAAGGGAGAGGATAGAGACAGCAGCGCAACTAAAGGTTGCATTATATTTACCTAAGTGCAAGAACCAAACCCCTTGGCCAAGGAGTTGGAAAGAATAGGACCCAGGAAGGATGAAGAGCAAAGACTTCTTCCAGGATCAGGACAGGACCGGTGACCTCTCTACAACGACGCCTGCGTCGTTCCCCTCTCTGATACTAGACTTCTCCTCGATTCGCCCGTGTCTTCCTTCTAATGGACTCCGCCGCCCCCTCCTCAGGACCTCTCTGGACAGCGGTTCAGTCTGCAATCGATCAGCTTGGCAGTCTGGAGCTAGAAGCTAGCTAATTAGCTAATTCTATATCTATTATACCCCTCTACACCCATGTACCTCCCCTTAATGTTGGTAAAATATGGGACAACTACTTCTGATTGGACAGGGGGTGGATTCTCACACCATATTGATTTGTCTTGAATTCTGAAGCCTATTGTTTTTAAACTACCGCCCCTTCAATTTAATACATTTGCTTTATTTCCCACCCGTCTCATGACAAAATTTACAATTTATTCATATAAAATGTTCCTTTTCGACGAGAACATCTTGGTATGTAGTGGTGTCGGCCAGCAGGTCATGGCCTTGGGTGATGTCCAAGTTGACTTCATCTTTTTCTTTCTGGTCTGCCACTGCAGGGCGCATGTGCGAAATCTTTGTCACACGAGCTTTCAGTTCACCAAACACAGGCCCAAGTTTACGAACTAATAAAAGTCAAAGAAGAAAACATTAAAATCACAAATAAAATGTTTCACTGTATGCCCACTCTTTCTACTCTATTCCCATTTAATTATAAATTCTATCCCACATTAGTAGCGTTGGAGAAACGACAGTTTAATAATGACATGAGAGCAAGCTGAAGCATGTGAAAACATCAAGCAGCCATTTTAATGCACACTGCGCAGAAGCAGAAATTTCCCACCAAGCAAAGAAAGACGTCACACCATGTGATATGGATGAGACATGCGCAGTAAGGTTCCCGCGCTTTAGCGGCCATTTTGGATTACGGACAAGCGTTATTCATTAATAAAACACATAGGCAAGCATCCTTACTATTCGTGTAGTGTATGCAAGGATTAGTAGAGACAATATAAATTTAATAAATTAATACTGTGAGGAGATTGCATTCGAGCAAGTCTCATTTATGAGTCCTTGCTCCATCAATCCCCTCTCTGATGGCGTTTCTGAGCCATCAAAATACTACCCACAATCAGATGCCAACTTCTAGCAAATAGTTTCATTCTCATTTTTACATTTTCTACTTTTACCATCCCCTTTCAATTTCTTGTATAATTAACTTCTCCATTCTTCAAGTTCTATTTCATCTAATTTTCTCTTCCCTTTTCCTGTCACATTATATGTTCCGTTCTTTCTACAACATTTGCACCATATTATTGTTGTCAGTGCTATTATTGCTATTCCTGCTAAGGGTACTAATATTTGACCTATAAGTCCTTTTCCTACATTAGCAAACCAGGTACCAATTGACGCAATACTACTTGTCAATCTTTCCCATACACTATCAACTTCCACTGGTTTTAGTTCCTTCTCAAGTTTAGTTATATTCTGTATATACGTTCCAATTTCTGCACTCTTATCAGGAATATAAGTGCAACAGTGTTTTGTCTTCAATAATTTACAGACTCCGCCCTCTTTTGACAATATATCAAGAGCAAGTCGATTTTGCATCACCATAGATCTAATCGCAACCATTTCCGCATTAATCATTAGAAAACCTCCAGCAGTATCCGTTGATAAACGATCAACCACCGTAGACAATTTACATATTTTCCTTGAGTTCAGAATTATTCCCACCGAAGGTATTAATGCACCAAATATATCACCTACAATTTCAGAAAAACTAGCTCTTTTACTACGTATTAATTCACTATTGTTTTCATTGCTCCCAGTGTTTCTTTTTACTAGGTATATCTTTGGAAATACTATGCCAAAATAACAACTTCCATACCACCGTGCAGGAAGCCTAAAGTAAGCCTTATTCCCACACACATAATAGATTCCAGGAAAAACTGAATCTGTTCCTCCTTTGATTCCCCAACCTCCAAGAATTAAGAAATTATGTTCACATTCACTGGTACCGATGAAAACATTGTTATAATCAGTTTTTAACCTATGTAGACAAATTTTCCCTGTCTTTACAAAATCCAAAGCCATAGCAGCTTGAGCCTTGCCAGGTGTGTAACTCCCTTCTTTCTCAGCCCAAGGTGGCAAATGAGCATTATGCTCAGAACCTTTCTTTTGGAAATCTTGTCTTCTATCTTCTACTAAATTCAAAAATATCTTTTCTTCTTCATGTAGAGAACATGTTAGATTGTGTCTATGTGCATGTGTTATGTCTATTGATTTCATTGTTAAGAAAAATTCTCCCATAAACTGTGCGTCTTGACTACTAAGCACTGGGTTCATACTCTTTCGAATCGGAACCTCAGAAAATATCACATCTATGTTTGAATAATAATACTGAAGTCTCCCTGTTCTATAAAATAAACTAGACAATACACTACATGATATGCCATAAGTCAATGGTAAGTGATGATATGTTAATCCTTCTGCTACTGATTCAGGTAACTTCATACAGACATAACAATTACTAACTTCCATGGTATCTACATACTGAAATAATAACTTTGTGAAAACATTTAAACTAGTGTCGTTATCAGTTATTTCATGATGAAATTCTGGTTCATTTTCTGCCATTAGTTCTACTCTATTGCCCTTCATGTTTGCTGTCCTCTCCTTAGTTTCATTATTAATTCTTTTATCCATTATCATAAGGTAAGGAACTGCTACAATCAGGACTAACCATACTATAAGCACCATTACTAGACTACATATGCATATTGCACAGCATCTTCTACAACATCTCTGTTTTGGTCTCCCAGCAACTCTATCGTCAGGCATTTTCGACAAGGAAGATCGCTCTTCTTATCTATTTCCTTTTTTCTTTATATGATTCTTTTGATTAGTCAAGGTTGTCTTGTTTCTTTCTCGTACGTTAGTTCTGCACTTGTTCCTTCGTCACCACTTTCACTTGACTCTGAACTTTCGTAATCTTCAAGAATGATGTAAGTCCAATCAGGACCCTTGAATTTGTTATTCACAAGTTTCAGTCTTTTACTTCTTCTTTTCTCAGTTTTATTCTGTTGTTCAGTTTGGCTTGTCACTTCATTTACTTGATCTGGATCGTCACTTCTGGTTGTTATGTGGTATTTTTCTCTTTTAATGACACTTGGCCAATGATCTCCTTTTCTTATTTTCTTTGTTTGCACTGCTTCTTTAGCTTCGTCTTCAGAAATCTTTTTATTTTCACTTTCTGACACTTTTTCGTTTTCTGCAATTACTGTTTTTCTTTCTTGCTCTTTTTCAGGTCTGATTTGTTTTTCTTCAGCAGCTCCACTGTGAGTTTCCAATAATTGACCTTGTGCTTGATTTATTTCTTCATGTTCATTTTTCTCGAGATCTTTTTCTTCTGTGTGATTTTCCTGATCTAACTCGTTCTGATCAGGGCTTATTGCACTTTGTACTTCTGCAGCCTGACCGGATTCTTCTAAACCTGTCTGTTCCTGCTCCAAACTTGTTGGTTCTTCGTTATTTTGAGCCCAGTTTCCTTTCCCTATCTGGTCCTGCTCAGGTTCTTTTATTGTATGTTCTTCGTTTTCCTGAGCTGCTTCTTCTTTACCTATCTGATCTTCTTCAATTTCCTCCAATCTTGTTTGACTTCTTGTTCTGTGGTAAACTTCAGGAATTTCTACCACCGGTATCCAGTCCTGACTTGTGGTCGGTTGTTCTTCTTCAGCTTCTCTTGAATCTCGAGCCTGAGATTCCTCAGCTGGGCAACCTTCAGCTTCCTCAGTGATTGATGCTGTCTGAGGATTTTCTTCTTCAGGATCTGGTACTCTTTTGGTGTGGCTTACGTGAATCCAATTAGGAAATCCTGCACACTTCACTGCTGTATTTGTGGTCAGTATTACTTGACAAGGACTGCCCCATCTAGGTGATAGACATGTTTCTCTGGTGTGATTCTTCACTACCACCCAGTCACCAGGATTCAGATCATGTTCCGGTTCAGGCTGCCTGGAAACTGCGTCTTCTCCAACCTGGTGAGAGACAGAACGCACTAGGTCAGCCAGTCCTTTACAATAGTCCAGAACCATATCATCAGATATATTCAGCAGTTTGTTTGTGGGAACATGTGTATGTCTCATTGCTCTTCCCATCATTATCTCGTGTGGGCTCAATCCTGTATTTCTGTCGGGTATGCTTCTGAGTCCCATTAAAACAAGTGGCAATGCATCTGGCCATTCTAATGATGTTGATGCACACATTTTTCCCAATCTTGACTTTATAGTGCCATTCAATTGTTCAACCACTCCAGAAGCTTCTGGACGATATGCACAGTGTAGTTTCTGTTTAATTTGGAATGCTTCACAGATTATTTGGATCACTTCACTGTTAAAATGTTTTCCTCTATCTGATTCCAAAGTTACTGGGAAACCAAACCTAGGAATGAGCTCTCCTAGCAACAGTTTTGCAACTGTAATGCTGTCATTTCTCCTGGTAGGGTAAGCCTCCACCCACTTTGAAAACAGACACACTATGACTAGTACATATTTCAGCCCTCTGCATGGTGGTAACTGTATGAAATCAAACTGGAGTCTTATAAAAGGACCCTCTGCCTTTCCAATTTTTCCAAACCCAATTATTGTCTTCCGCCCTGGATTATGCATCTGGCAAGTTAAACATCTCTGGCAAAGACTCTCTGCAACAGCCCTGAACTTCGGATTGTACCAGATTTGTCTAAAAAGCCTAATCATTGCATCTCTCCCTATGTGTGTGTCTCCATGATACATTCTGGCCATTTGTGAGAGTAAACAGTCTGGCATGACTGATCTGCCATCAGCACTGATCCACACTTCATCATCTCCTCTTTGGGAACAACCCACTTTGATCCACAAATTCTTTTCATTTCCATCAACATCATCTTGTAATCTCTTTACTTCATTCCAAGTTTCAGGTGGCATATACAGCATTAGTTGGCAGCTGATTCCCATTCTTTCCACCCTCTTATTGACTGACAATCTATTTTTGGCACAATGTTGAGCCACCAGATCTGCATATCTGTTGCCGACTACCACCCAGTCATCTCCTGACTGGTGTGCGGCACACTTCACCATAGCCAATTCTTTTGGTGATTGTATTGCTTCCAGCAATTCCCTTGCAAACTGTCCATTTTTAATGGGGGATCCTGAGGAAGTCAGGAAATCCCTCTGCATCCATAGTTGGCCAAAATCATGCACAACCCCGTAACCATATTGGCTATCTGTAAATATAGTTACTTTTTGATTCCTCCCAATTTTGCAGGGTTTTATCAATGCAATCAATTCAGCTACTTGTGCAGATTTGACTCCTGGTAAATAAGATGCTTCGACTATTCCAGTTAATTCACATACCGCATAGGCAGCAGTTAATTTACCATCTTCATGTCTTTGACATGAACCCTCAACAAATAGCTCCCTGTCTGTCTTTCTGAGGGGCTGTTCTTCAATATCAGGGCGAGGTTTCGTACATAACTCTGTAATCTGTAAACAATCATGTTCATTTTCTTCGTCATCTTTAATTCTCTCATGATATGGGTCTGGTAGTAAGGTTGCTGGATTTATTATAGTACACTTTACCATGGTCAAATTTTCAGCACCCATTATTATTCTTTCATATTTAGTCAGCCGACTAGGAGTAAGATGTTGCGTTCTGGTTCTTGTCAATAGAATCACAACAGCATGTGGAACAAACACTTTTACAGGATGTCCCATCACAATTGACTCACTTTGTTCAATGCTCAAACAAGTAGCTGCCACTGCTTTTAAGCATCCTGGCAACGTGGCTGCCACTGGGTCCAATGTAGCAGAAAAATATGCTATAGGACGTCTGTCTAAACCGTGTCTCTGGGTTAGGACAGAAAGTGCACAATTTTCTCTTTCATGACAGAATAATGCGAATTCTCTTTTATAATCAGGCATGCCTAAGGCAGGTGCTGAACATAGTGCATTCCTCAATTTTACAAAAGCTCCTACACTTTCATCATCCCACTCAACAGGATCCTTTGCTTTCTTTTTCGTCATGTTAATTAAGGATTTAGCTAGTATAGAAAATCCTGGTATCCATTGCTGACAGTAACCTACTATTCGTAGGAACATTCTTACTTGTCTTTGGGTTACAGGCATTTGCATTTTCTTTATTAATTTTACTCTTTCAGAGGTTACTCTTCTTTTTCCCCTCTCAATTTGGTGTCCCAGATATTTAACAGCTGTTGTACAAAACTGCAATTTTTCAGGTGAGACTTTATGCCCTTCTCCGGCCAAAAGATTTAATAGTGCTATGGAATCAACAACACAGTCCTCTCTGGTGTTCGATGCCACCAATAAGTCGTCGATATATTGCACTAGGACTGAGTTTCCTGGCATCACTAGTTTCTCAAGGCACTTTTTCAATATCTGATTGAAAATAGAAGGACTTTCCGTGTACTCGTGAGGAACACGATTCCACACATAAACTTTGTTCTCAAATTTAAATGAGAAAAGATACTGGCTATCCGGATGCAATGGTATTGAAAAGAACGCTTGACATAAATCAATTACTGTGAACCATCCTGCACTCCAAGGAATTTGGTATAGAATTACTGCAGGATTTGGCACTATAGGACAACATGGTTCCACTATTTTATTTATTTTTCGCAGCTCCTGAACAATCCTATACTTTCCACTAGGTTTCTTTAGTCCCATGATTGGTGAGTTACATGGGCTACTCATTACTTCTTTTAGTATGTTTTGCTCAACCATTCGATTAATTTCTTCAATGACTCCCGCTTTTACTTCTGCACTCATTTTGTACTGTCTGGTGTTTGGGAAAATCGCACCTTCTTTTACAGTAACTTTAACTGGATCTATTTTAGCCATAAGTCCTACTTCTTTTCCTGTGAAATCCCATACTATGGGGTTTACTGTACCTTTTAATTCTTCTGGCAACTCGTCTTTTGTTAATACCGAAAACATCTCCTCTACTTCTGTACCCTGTTTTGCAATCATAATTTTATATACACGGTCTTCATCTGGTGTCGGAACTGCCACACCATTCGGTGTGCAAAATATTGTGCAGTTCATTTTGCACAACAAATCCCTGCCTAATAAGTTTACTGGGCTAGAATCGCATACTACAAATTGATGCATTTCTCTGAAGTTTCCGATTTTAACTTCCATTGGTTCGGTAAGAGGTGTTCTAATCCTTTGAGTAGCTACCCCCACTACTTGGATATCTTCACCAGAGAGAGGAAGGTCTGGAATGTCTGCTGTTCTTACAGTAGACCGGGTAGCACCAGTATCCAACAGAAAAGTAATATCATTACCTTTCACATTTCCTTCAACATATGGACCTGACTGATCTACCGATAAGGATGCGCCAAGTACGCACTCCTTCTCCCCTCTCTTAGGCACCGTCATGAACTGTATTGACAGAAATCGTCCTGTAAAAGAAACTGTCAGGTTATATAATCATTCTTACCACTTCCTCCTTGATATCCGATGTCTGTACCGTGCTTTGCTCTGCTTACATTACCCTGAATAGGTGCAGGTGGCAACTGACTCTGAGGATTTACACCCTGCTGTGAGTCATTCTGCGTCTGTGGATTTAAATTTTGATTTGGGCCATTATTATTCCGGATCTTTTTACATTCATCCTTCCAATGCCCCAATTTTCCGCATCCATGACAAGGAAATTTCTTTTTAGCTTCTTCTCTACTCATTCGTCCTCTCACTTTTCCACCATTCCCAGGATTACCACTCGTTCCAGAATCCTTTCCCTGATTTTCACTCGGATTTTCCAAATTAATTCCCTGTTTCTCGGCCATTTTCACCTGTGCCCACATTACCTTCTCCTGTAATTTCTTATGCCTATCCTCAATATCATCTCCACAATATTTTGCATATTTCAAAATCTCGTCGATAGGTTTCCCTTGCCAACACAGCATGTGTTGTTTAATCATCTGACAAATTTCTGGCTTCAAACCGTAAACAAATCGATACACAAACTGACTCATGTTCTTGTCTCCAATGTCCTCAAATCCACTATACTGTTTAAATACCTGCAATAAACGCTCATAGTAGGAATGTACCGATTCATTAGCTTCTTGTGTAGTTCGGTCTATTTTCACCCAATCGGTTTCTTTCGGTGGTATTTTCCCTTTCAGGTAAGTTATCACCTGCTGATACTTTTTCATCACATCATTTGATGGGGCACCTGTCTTTGGGTCTCTAGGGTATTCTTCGCTTGGCCAATCCACTGTGATTTTACAATCTGTCCACAAATCTGCAGGTACCACTATGTCAAACAAACCATCCAAATCCTTCAACAATACCTTTGACACCTTCACAAACCTTTCAACCTGCTTGTACCATTCAATTGGTTTTTCTCTCAACTTTGGAAAATCATTCGTAAATGACAAAATATCCTTTCTGCTCCATGGGACATGTACATATCCTCCTCCCGCAACTTCTCGCATTGGGTACATTTGGTCAGCTTTCCCTGTCTCTTTCATCACATATTCCGATGCTGATCTACTTGATCGTGCTTCTTCCTTTTTCTTGGCCCACCTAGTTCTCCATTTATCTAGGTCTCCCCATTTTTGTAGAACTATCATTAATTCTCTTACTTGTAATTTTCTTCCAGAGGCATTCATATTTTCTAAATCTTTTTCTGAAAATTCTGCTCTATAGGGTTTCTGCAACACTTTTGATCTCCCTATTTCTATTCCCATCTGTAGTGCTAAATTGGATAATTTTTCATGGAATAATCTTACATTTCTTGTGATACTCCTGCACATAAATAATAATTCTTCATCATCATAGGTATTTAAGCGATCTAGTCCTATATTTCCTGCTATTATTTCTTCTAATTCGACTTTCAATTTATGAATGTCTATTATTTTTGGAGGTGTGCACTGTTTATCTGATTCCTGTGCCCACCTTTCTAAATCTTCAGGGGTGACTACTGTGGCACTTTTCGCTCCTAATGAAGTTACTAAACTTATATCTTTTGAACACCCAGGTGTAGTTCTCTTGGGAGTAATATTGACAGAATCTCGAATGGGTAAATCCATCAATGATATTGTGGATTCGCTGTCACTAAAGTGATCTTCAACCATTACTACTGCTTCAGGTTTTGTAGCGTTTACAGGAGTAGGTGCAAGTATCGGTGGAGGACAGTTTCCCTGAGTACCATATAATGGAACTACTGGACCAATTGTTACAGGTATGGTCAATGAATCAGGATGTACTTTTATCTGTGTTATTTTCTGTATTAATTCTGCTCTGGTCTTCTCTAGGGCTTCCCTTTCTTTGTCATGAAGTATTCTACTAGGGGTGAATTCATGCATTACCTGTGGTACTAAGGGGGTTTTTAACGGTGGTGCACTTGGGGTACATCCACTTGTCCCTTCCTGATATGGTAGGGGGGTTCCTTAACATTTCTTCCATAAATTCATCTTCAGAATCGTCACTTCTCATTAAATGTTTTGTCTTTTCTGTGCATTTACTTCCTAATTTTTCCTCTGCTGTTAACAATGGATCTAATCCTTCTGTAATCATTGCCCTTCTCAATTGTTTCATCTGACTATCCCTAGACTCATGTTGGTTCCTGGGAAAGAATCCTCGATAACCCCTGTTACTTCTGAATCGGTCACGCTCAAATGCTTCGGTTTCCCATTCCTCTAAAGCTTCATATTGAGTTAATCTAGGTCTGGGTTCTAAGTCATTCATCCTTAATCTCAAGTTTTGCAAAATTCGTCCATTGAACGTGCCATTCTCGGGAAATGCTAGTATTCCATCATTTTTGGTATATTCTATCCAATTCTCTATCCATACACAAGTATGATAACCTCTCTCCATCATCATAAATGAAGCGGGCGTTTTAGCTGGTGGATTAATTCCTTCTCTAGTTTTGATTGGTTTGTCCTTTTTAAAATAGTTCTTAATCTTTTGCAGAAAGGACATTTTTCTCTTCTCTCCGTACATCCTATCTAATCTTCGGTGTATAAAATTGTATTCTGCAAAACCTAGGAATCTCCTATCCGGACGAGTTCCTGTTAAAGTCGGATCGCGTTTTAACATGCAATCTCTATCCACTAAGAATTTAGCTTATAGAATATCAACCAATCAAGTGTCTGCTATCTTTTATTCCCGAGCCAATCCTTGCGCGGCCTTTTGTGACGTTTGTCTGTCAACCCCTCCTTTACAATCTGCTCTTCACTGTCCCTCGCTGTTTCAACCAATCCCAGCGCGGTACCTGTGACGTCAGTACTGCTCCTGACTACTGACCCCTCCTTTACAAGAGTCGTTCCACACCCGCTGATTCAACCAATCCCAGCGCAGCGTTTTGTGACGTCAGCTCCCTCTCCGGCAACTGACCCTCCCTTTACAAAATCTTACGCAAACTTATTTTTTCTATAATTCTTAATTAAATTTCAGTAACAACATAAAACATTCGCTATCGTGCCAGTTTCTCTAAATTCGAAAAAGATAGTTTCTCTCACACTTAGTAAAACCTTTCCGTTTACTAAACATACACTACGAGTAAAACCCTTCCGTTTACTCTTCACACAAGCTCCAGAAGTACCTGTTACTTCTTCAATGTTACCCTTTCTAGGTGATATAACATCAAATTTTCACTAGCGTACTCTTTTGCTATTACTCACACGCATAGATTCCCTAACCAGTACTGATAGTCCTGCTTAACTTTTCAGTACTATTTCTGCCTGACAGATAACCTCACTGCAGTATGGCTTCCACTTACCAACCGCTATTCAATTTTCCCCGGGTTTTCTGGACAACATAAAACAAACTTTGAATACACGGTTGTTAGTTCATAAAAATAAAATTCTCATTACCCAATTAACAAAGAGTAACCATCCTCTGATAACCAGAAAACTGATCCAGCGCGATATTAGCAAACAGCAATCATACACAAAACACTCACTTGGGCCCATACATTCATACTACGCTAATATTTACGCTGGGGTGTCAGTTATACTCTTTATCAAAATATCCCTGCTACCAATTACCTTCTGATTGAAGAGTAATGACTTACCAATGAATCCTTTGCTAATTGGGAAGTTTAAAATGAGTGACATTCATTATAGTACATAATCCTGAAATAACCACTGAGTCAGAAAGTTTTAAAAATGTTTATCTAAAGATTTAGCAGAGTAAAATACAGAACCAAACGGTACTTAATCGCATACCCAAGATGAAGCATAGAATAACTATTGCTAATCAATGACGGTCCCTCAGAAAGGGAGAGGATAGAGACAGCAGCGCAACTAAAGGTTGCATTATATTTACCTAAGTGCAAGAACCAAACCCCTTGGCCAAGGAGTTGGAAAGAATAGGACCCAGGAAGGATGAAGAGCAAAGACTTCTTCCGGGATCAGGACAGGACCGGTGACCTCTCTACAACGACGCCTGCGTCGTTCCCCTCTCTGATACTCGACTTCTCCTCGATTCGCCCGTGTCTTCCTTCTAATGGACTCCGCCGCCCCCTCCTCAGGACCTCTCTGGACAGCGGTTCAGTCTGCAATCGATCAGCTTGGCAGTCTGGAGCTAGAAGCTAGCTAATTAGCTAATTCTATATCTATTATACCCCTCTACGCCCATGTACCTCCCCTTAATGTTGCTAAAATATGGGACCACTACTTCTGATTGGACAGGGACAGGGGGTGGATTCTCACACCATATTGATTTGTCTTGAATTCTGAAGCCTATTGTTTTTAAACTACCGCCCCTTCAATTTAATACATTTGCTTTATTTCCCACCCGTCTCATGACAAAATTTACAATTTATTCATATAAAATGTTTCTTTTCGACGAGAACATCTTGGTATGTAGTGGTGTCGGCCAGCAGGTCATGGCCTTGGGTGATGTCCAAGTTGACTTCATCTTTTTCTTTCTGGTCTGCCACTGCAGGGCGCATGTGCGAAATCTTTGTCACACGAGCTTTCAGTTCACCACACCCAGGCCCAAGTTTACGAACTAATAAAAGTCAAAGAAGAAAACATTAAAATCACAAATAAAATGTTTCACTGTATGCCCACTCTTTTTACTCTATTCCCATTTAATTATAAATTCTTTTCCGCATTAGTAGCGTTAGAGAAACGACAGTTTAATAATGACATGAGAGCAAGCTGAAGCATGTGAAAACATCAAGCAGCCATTTTAATGCACACTGCGCAGAAGCAGAAATTTCCCACCAAGCAAAGAAAGACATCACACCATGTGATATGGATGAGACATGCGCAGTAAGGTTCCCGCGCTTTAGCGGCCATTTTGGATTACGGACAATCGTTATTCATTAATAAAACACATAGGCAAGCATCCTTCCTATTCGTGTAGTGTATGCAAGGATTAGTAGAGACAATACAAATTTAATAAATTAATACTGTGAGGAGATTGCATTCGAGCAAGTCTCATTTATGAGTCCTTGCTCCATCAGTACCCAACGCATAACTTTGTTTCCTATTGTGTTCCATCATATGTATTTGTGGGCACCACCAGAGTGGTTTGCAACATGATGTCAACATTATACACATTTTAAAGTATTTTCCTTTTTGAAAATGGTTTGTTACTTATATAAGTGTAAATGTCACAGCTTTTAATATTATGTGGCATAGATAATTCCAATAAGGCGGTCTAGGTAAAATATGCACCTTGAGCACCATTTCTAAATTGTTTTGTGACTTATAAAAGTGTAAATGTCACAGCTTTTAACATTATTATGCAGCAAAGACAATACCAACATGGCGGTCCAGGAAAAATGTGCACCATGAGCAGTATTTGTTATCAGTACGATGTAAAAAAACAATTACGCTCTTTTTTGGTTGAGTGACGATTCCAATAATTCTGTTCACTGCCCTCATTGAGTCAAGTGAGCATGACTAATGTACGTTCACTGCGCATGCATATCCCCGCAGAATCAGGCAATAAGGGCGTGAGTTTGTCAGTTAGTGTTCTACAGAATCCTGGCATTATTCTTTTTCCAACTTGACTCCTATGGAGTTCCATGTTCTTGCACTCTTTTAGCATTCTAATAAGTTGGCATTCACAGGTTTCTTTAAACAAGCACCGCCTCATTGCCAGCCTTCGACTTTTGGATTTGGGCGTATGGCGGCAGCGTTGATGCTGAGGAAGCTTCTCCTCCTCGCTTCACGGTGGGATTTGTACCCTGTTAAATATTTTCAGGAAATATCTTCAGCAAGTGCCTGGAAATATTAGCGTTTAGAATACCTGTTGTCTAACATAAGAAGTTAGTATGCTTATAAGGTTTTATGTTAATTGTCAACAGTTTTCATATCCCTACTTCTCCGCTAGATGGGTGAGATACATTCACTATAGGCAGCATGAACTTGGACATGTGTACTGTGCATTCAAGTAATTGACACAAAATATCTTGGTTTATTTTAGTACATAATATCACAGGATAGTGTGAATTACCCTTGCTAGTCATATTTGTCCCGGATACCACCGGCCACTAACGGGCCAGGTGGGACTATTGGCCCGGTTCAGTCCTGATTCAAGCACATCGAGGTACGCTCACAAGTAGCTCTTGCTCATGTGTGTTTTTTTTTTTTAGGCATTGTCCTCTTGCATGGGCATACAAAAACACAGAAGAAGTTTCTATTTGCCGTTAGTTGCAAAGGGATAGAACGGGACACGGAGGGCACATTGCATGCCTAGTACCGGCATGGTTGGGAATGATTTATTGGCATTCAGCCACATGGTGGATGGTTTTGGCTATAAGCATTGGAATTGTTATATCTATAACAACTTTTTAAATAATTTGTTCGACACTTTTTGGTTTGTAGGTAACTCTTTAGCACAATTTCTGTACATTTCCTGGCTGACACTTGTGCATATCTTTAGCACAGTTTTCCCCCCTAGGTACTATGGACTGTGTTCCCACAAGCTCCTACATTTATTAGATATAATTTGTGATGTATATTAATTTATGTGTTTTGTCTATGGAATTGGTTGATCATCCCTTTACCTCTGGTCCTGATGAAGCCTTAAATATTTTGAAGGCTGAAGCGCTTCGGCCATTTCCCTTCTTGGAGAAGCAAATCCACAGATGGAAATTAAGAATTAACCATTCCACAATATTGTGCATCCCCAGATATTATCGTTTGGATGGATCTAAAATCTTTGTAAAGGATGCATAGCACCACCAATGTATTAGTTGATTGCTGTTTGAAAAGGTGTGATCAAGAGAGGCCAAGATTGACCTGTAATTTGTTTTTGTTGAATAAGAATGTCTATGTCCCTGGGCCTCTATGTCCAGTGTTCCGTCCTGTCGCACCACCGCTTGGGCTTCCAAGGCCAGTCTCCTTCGTCTCCTGGACTGTGTGCATCGTGACTCCCCTTGTTGGTGTCCCCTCCGAGACCTCACCATCACCGCCTTGGGACCTCGATCAATGGGGTGGCCCTCACTACGGACCTCCAGCCAGTCCCACTCCTCTTCTGGGGCTGTGAAGAAATGTGAACGCCCATAGAGCAGCATGTATGTACGACCCATGGCTTTCAACTTTTGCTTGACCCCAGCAAACGTCTGCCGCTGTTGCTGAACCAGCTGGGTGTAGTCAGGGAAAATACGAATTACATGTTTTTCGAGCTGCAAGTCTCCATGCTGTCTGACCTCGGGGAGTGTGTCTCCGTCTCTGTAGTTAAGGAGTTTCACTATCATTATCCGGGAAGGTTCTCCTGAGGAGGGAGTTGGTGCCAAAAAGGGGTGAGCCCTTTCTACCACAAACACAGAGGACAGGGCAGACTCCAAGATCTTCTCCTTGATCCATCGCTCCAGGAACTGCTACAGTGCAGCGCCCTCAGCAAACCCCACAAATCGTAGATTGCACCTCCTTGATCGACCCTCGGCATCCTCCGCACGCGCCTCCAATCTCTTTGTCTTGAGGGCTACCACTGTGACCCTAAGGGACGACAGTTCCTCCTGCATTTGGACAACTTGTTGTTCCGTCTCCTTAGATCTGTCCGCAAACTTGCAGAGGTTTGCTCTTAGGAGGTTTACGGCTTGGGCGATGGAGTCAATCTTTGCCTGAACATTTGCGCTGGATGTCTCAATGGCCGCCAGTATTTGGGGACCGGTAGGCCCCTGGGGCACCTGAATGTCCCCACCTGAGGTGTCTGATTGCCTTCCAGTCGGGCCATTGGCAATAAATTGGTCCAATTTGGTTTGTTGGGGTCCGCGGAGCACTCTGTCTCTACAAATGGCAGGACAAGGCTCCCCAGTCACAATGTTCAATGCCCCCACACCGCATCTTAGTCTCAGGGTGTCTCAGTCTACTCCAACTGCAGTCACTCTTTCCCAGATGCAGGAGAACTCCTCAGGGTGAGGGCCACTAGTGCTCTGACTACCTCTAGGACCGGGTTCCTCGTGTGCATTCTGTGTAGCTGGGCCCATGCAGAGCCTCCTCTAGTTCTCCTCCCCCGGTGACCTCCAAGGCGATGCGGATCCCGGTAGGGTGCCCCCCCCCACTTAGCAAGCTCCACATGGGGGCCCCTGGACGTGTAAGGAGTGGGGGGGCATAGGCAAATGTCACCACCTGCACTCCAAGTGCCCCCAACTCTGCAGCAGTGCACCAGGTAGCGGGAACCCAAGGGTGAAGAGAGGCACCAAAAGATCCTTGTTGATGCGGGCGAGGCAAGTCATCACACGCCCAGCCCCGTTGGGCCACTGCAGGGGGTCGGGATTAATTCTTTGCAAAAAGGGCTCCAGCAGCCCTGAGGGAGCCCCAGAACAGACCGCAGCTCACCTGGCTGCTGCTGTCGAGCCACTCTTCAGGCTACCATCGTTTACCAGGTAGGCACCAGTCAGGGGAGTGGGCATGGAACAAAGGGGCACAGCCCTGTCCTCCCCGCCAACAGTCTGCGAGTCTTGGCCGGCCTAGGCCACCAGTGCAACTACAGAGGGCTGCTCAGGCCGGGGCTGCACCTCTGGCGTGTCTCCAGGGCACAGGCCTGCTGCACTGCTGCCACGCAGCCCTATTCCCGAGCGGGCCAAGAGCAGAGACCGGACGCCACCGGCGTGACTCCTCCACTGCTGTGCCTAATAAAAGCCTCCATTAGCTCAAACACTCAGGTGGGGGGCTGGATTTGCTTCCTCGTAGCAGGTTCGTGCTTCCCAGGCAGCACCTGCAGCACTGTGCGGCAGCGGCTCTCAGGTCGGCTCCTCCGCTTCAGGGCACAGTTTCAGCTTCCCTGTCTGCAGCACAGCAAATTATGCCACCAGTGTGGGGGCATTGCAGTGGTTTTGGGCATTGGTGGGAAGGAGGATATCAAGGATAGTGCAGGTGGACAAGGAGCTCAGATTCAACACAACCGGTCGGCCATCTTGCCGACAACGCCCCCGCTCTGATGACATCTGAGAGAAGGAGTTGTCTCATATGTTCCAAGTAGAAATCTCGAAATAAAATCTGCAGGATTTTTGCCCTTGCCAGGGCAATGGATTATCTTAAATTTTCAATCTTGAAGGCAGAGACCCCACATTTCTATTTGTGGTAACATTGGTGTTTCCAAATATGGCGAGCAAAGATTGACTACGGTTCACAGCCATATAAAAAGAGATAAAAGTGCTCACAGGCCCACACCACTCTGAAACACTCCTTTTCTACCTGCAAGTATGCTATCTTCAGCTTTAAGAGGCTGCAGTTTGCGTATGCTATTACTCATCGTGGTTCTTTGGGATCACCATTTCTTTTCACCAGAGTGTCTCCCTAATCCAGAAGACTGGCATCTGTATGTATGTATGTAGAGTTGGCGCAAAATATGCAAGGCTTTCACCATTTGTGATTTTGGTGTAAATGTTTCAAAATAGTTTCACACTTCTAGGACTTTTTAAAAGAGTATCTCTTTATTGTGAGGTATCTTTGGGTGGGCTAACTGCCTCATTGTATCTGTCTGGAGCAGTCCTTGCAAGTCCTAGACATGAATGGAGGGCTGGCAGTCTCTGGCACAAGTGCTGGTGCTAACGTAGAAACTTTATTTGAGTCAGGATGCATGCCGGCACAAGTGCTGGTGCTAACGTAGAAACTTTGAGTCAGGATGCATGCCTTCTTTTGAGAAAATGTGGCCGTAGAATTTTAGAGAAGTTGTTTTGAATTGACACTTTTCTTTATTCAGTGTAAGATGAGTTTCTGTAATGCTTGAACGACCTTTTAATAAGGTGGCATCATGCTTTTAGTTAGATTTTTTTCAAAGACTAGGATATCATCACTATAGTTAAGATAATGAGGTATGCCTTAGATGACCTTTCTTATGTCTTCTTGAAATATTTCACCTGCAGAAGAGCTACCAAAGTGGAGGCATTTGTTTCGATATAACCCACAGTGGGTGGCTAATGTTATGATGCATCTCGACCCCGCTTTGAACTGCTACTGATGATACCTGCCTAGGCTGGAGAACATAAAGGCTCCATTTACTGATTAATCATATCCTGGATCCTTGATGCAAGGTATTTCTTGTGTTAAATGGTTTGAATGGGTTGACACATGTCAGCACGGATGCAGATTTGTTCTGTACAAGCTTGGCTAAAAATTCAGTAATTATTATTGTGCTTGTCAGAGAGGAGCCACTTGCTGCTAAGCAATCCATTTTACTTGAATGGAAGAAATGCTTAAGTGTTTGTCGCAAAAGCTGTAACACACGCAAGGAAGAAGTATGCATAGTATCTTGTTTCTGAAACAACAAGTTCTTCTTCATTGCAAGTTTGGAGGAGAGTTTTGATCCTTAAGTTTGCACAGGTATTGAAATTCTGAGTTTCTCCTAATTGATTTTGGCATGCTAGACCTGCTGTAATTTAGCAGAGGAGAATGCCCCTGAAAAAGGCAAAACAAGCGGAATTTGGTGTACTAAATACTGATCTCACGTGCCAAGCCTCATTTCCAAGCTGCAGGCTCCAAATAAGAGGTATTAACCAACCTCATACCTGGGACACTGGTATGTCTTGTGCTTGTTAAATACAACCCCTATTCCATCAAACTCATAATCAGGAACTTAGCAAATGATGGGTTATCCGATGGCCATCATATCCGCGTTTATGGCAGTCTAGTTAAAATTGGAAAATATGGCTGCACAATAGATGTAACTAAGACAAACTGCTGATATTCCTAGGAAATGAAGAAAAAATCTCTCTCTCTCTCTCTCTCTCTCTCTCTCTCTCTCTCTCTCTCTCTCTATATATATATATATATATATATATATATTCACTGAAAAAACCATAGGTTTCAGGGGCGTTATAGTTAGTTGGACATTTCACTCGTACAAAACCATAGAAATTCCCCGTTATAGTTAGTTCAGCTAACTATAACTCGCGCGCCCGCAATGCACTGCTGATGACGTCACATATTACATCACTCATGACATGGTCAGTGACATCACTCATGACATCACTGATGACATCTCAAATGACATCACTGATGACATCATCCTTGTGATAGAGTGGCAGACCTCCTCTCACCCTAATATAACCTTTGATACACACACTCAAAAATACAAACTAACATTTTCAAAACAATGGACATGCCAATACCAGTTACAACACACCTATTCAGTAATTCCAAGATCTACACACACATCCACCAACAGTCCCTATACAGTCACTCATACATGTACTCACTCATCATATGTACTCATACACCTATACATCCTGTTACACACCGCCACTCATCCATAGAGTTACTCACACACATAGTCACACATGCAAACAAAGTATCAAAGATCCATTTACTTGCATATACAGTTATACACACACTACCACACTTACTTCTACAGAAACTTACACATACTTACTCTCTTAAACAATCACTTATAGAAACACCTACTTATTTGTACAGGAACTCTTCCAATCTCTCACTCTCGCATATACTCACTTATATACACCAATACTCACATATACTAGTTTAAAACATATGTAGTTACTCATAAAGACACTATTGAGACAGTCATTCACTCACTAACACACCCATACACATACTCATCTACCTATACAGTCCTGCACACATGCTGTCTTCAACACATACAAACAGTGAGTCACTCATTCATGCATCTATGCACTAAGTAATACCCCCACCGAACCATACAGACACTCAGACACTCATACTGATACTCAAAAACCAACTAATAACCCATATAGACACTCATGTAGCTACTCACCAACCCATGCAGCCACTTATACACAAAGTGAGAGACTGATACAGATATTTTCATATTTAAACATTACTCACTAACCCATGTATTCACTAAGATACACTTAGTCAGTTATACAATCAATTTTACCAAAAAAATCATCCATTTAGACACTTATATACCCATTTATTCTTCCATCGATCTTGAGATATACATATATAAAACATATTTAATTTTCAGAAAAACACACATTCACTGGATGATGTCATCAGTGATGTCATTTGAGATGTCATCAGTGATGTCATGAGTGATGTCACTGACCATGTCATGAGTGATGTAATATGTGACGTCATCAGCAGTGCATTGCGGAGTGCACGAGTTATAGTTAGCTGAACTAACTATAACGGGGGAATTTCTATGGTTTTGTACGAGTGAAATGTCCAACTAACTATAACGACCCTGAAACCTATGTTTTTTTTAGTGAATTTCTAAGGTTTTTTAAATGCTAATTTCTAACTATAACGTGCCTGAAACCTATGGTTTTTCAGTGAATTTCTAAGGTTTTTTAAATGCTAATTTCTAACTATAACGTGCCTGAAACCTATGGTTTTTTCAGTGAATATATATATATATTTATTATACTATGTATACATGTGAAAATGTCTCGGTCCCCTGTTTGCCTCGGTGGCACGGAAAAAATGGGTGGAACTGACGTCAGCACGCCGACGAGGTCCTCTTATGGCTCCGATGGCGTCGGTGTCGCGAGCGGAGCCGTGCTCGTTGACGTGGGAGAGCTAGGAAAGAATTTCCGTGGAATGCTGGTGCAGGGGATATTCACCTAAGTGTTCAGGCTAGTCCTTTGGGAGCAACTGTTTATGTTTATGTTGCCACTCCAGAAACCGAAACCAGCCCTGCAGATGGCACACGAGGTGGGGTGCCCAGTCGTGTGCACCGGCGGGGCAGCGAAGTGACAAGCACCACAACCCACAAAAAAGGTAATGAGGGCACTGAATAACACAGGATCTTCTCTTTGTATCTGGCAGGAACAACGTAGTTAAAATGCCCTAGTACCAAAATGTAGAATTAGTGCTACGACGGTCTTCAAGAGGACCTGCGATGCCGCTTCTGCCTCCCGTACCCTGAAGGCGGCACATGGGTCACGCGGTACGGTCATACTGCGGTGGGACGCACACTCGTTGACCTCTCATGGCACTGCTCCACACTTCAGGGAGGACGCTTTCCATTAGCTATGTTTTCTGATGACATGTCGCGCCGGCCCCGTCCAACAACAGAACTCCTTTAGATCCAAACAGACTCTTCCACTCTCTCACCGGAAGTGAAACCAGGCCACGCGGACACTTTCACAATACAACAGCCGGGAATGCACTTTTCGGTAAAAACCACATTCCTTCCTCCTAATTAATCAAATAAATGTCTCACTGAAGAACAGGGGCCAGCTTCAATCGGTAAACAGCCGTTACAACGACTTTTTACTTTGCAATACCATTACAACGCATGCATTACCACGCATGCGTTGTACATCACGAAGTCATTACTACGCATTTTTTAGAACGCATGGTCATTTACCACGCATGCCTTTACAACGAATTTTGTTGTAAAGGTATGTATGGTAAATGACCATGCGTTCTAAAAACATGTAGACGATCCATGTCGTTGTAAGGAAACAGAGGCTGTTCCGTTTCCTCACAACGACGTGCACCGCCCCTCAGAGATGACGTGAAGCAGGAACCACGAGGAGAGAGGAACCATGAGGAGTGAGAGGTAAGGGGGATTGGGCATGGGGTGGGGGTTTCTTTTCTAGGGTTTAGGGTAGTGCAGTGGTGTTTGGGTGGTGTAGGGGGTCGTGCTGGGGGTAGTGTTAGGGTTTAGGGTAGTGCAGTGGTGTTTGTGTAGTGTAGGGGGTCATGCTGGGGGTAGTGTTTTATGGTTTAGGGTAGTGCAGTGGTGTTTGGGTAGTGTAGGGGGTCGTGCTGGGGGTAGATTTAGGGTTTAGGGTAGTGCAGTGGTGTTTGGGTAGTGTAGGAAGTCATGCTGGGGGTAGTGTTTCAGGGTATATGTTAGTGCAGTGGTGTTTGGGTAGTGTAGGGGGTAGTGCTGGGGTAGTGTTTTAGGGTTTAGGACAGTGCAGTGGTGTGTGTGTAGTGAAGGGGGTCATGCTGTGGGTAGTGTTTTAGGGTTTAGGGTAGTGCAGTCGTGTTTGTGTAGTGTAGGGGGTCGTGTTTTAGGGTATAGGGTAGTGCAGTGGTGTTTGGGTAGTGTAGGGGGTCATGCTGGGGGTAGTGTTTTAGGGTTTAGGGTAGTGCAGTGGTGTTTGTGTAGTGTGGGAGGTCATGCTGGGGGTATATTTAGGGTTTAGTGTAGTGCAGTGGTGTTTGGGTAGTGTAGGGAGTCGTGCTGGGGGTAGTGTTTTAGGGTTTAGGGTAGTGCAGTGGTGTTTGGGTAGTGTAGGGTGTCGTGCTGGTGGTAGTGTTTTAGGGTTTAGGGTAGTGCAGTTATGTTTGGGTAGTGTAGGGTGTCGTGCTGGGGATAGTGTTTTAGGGTTTAGGGTAGTGCAGTGGTGTTTGGGTAGTGGAGGGGGTAGTGTTTTAGGGTTTAGCGTAGTGCGCCCAACCAGCCACAATATCCGTGGACAAAGGGGATCCTGACTCTTTGGAACGCTCCGTCAATTGAATAATTTGGGTCAAGGGCCCTACCACGTCCAAGACCTATCAATTCCTTTCTTGGGATCCCTCATATACTTGGAGAAAAAGGTACATAGTTTCTCATCAATTTCAGGCGTGTGTGCCACCTTCCCCTTCAGTAAGGGCCTGGGGCATTCTCCCCTCATCCTATTCCTGACCTCCCTTTCAAGGGGTTGATGGATTTTCCCCACCACATACTCTGCCACTTTGACGTCAGGTGTCCACTCTGCTGACCTAGGATGGTAAATTTGGGTAGGCTCGAACATGTCCGAGTGGACCCCGTCCCCAAACGGGGACTGAGAGGAGTGGGACTCTGGACGCCAGGGACGCCCCGAGTCCTTATCCTCATCGGAGGAGAAATCGTCCTCCGATACACCCTCTCCCTCTAAGGGAAACCCGCCGTCGGGGTCTACAATAGTGGTGACAGTGTCGCAATTTTCTCCGGGCCCCTCCTCCTCCCGGCAGGGTGCATGTTTTAGCGTTCGCGCACTCTTGAGGAAGGTCTCCGTAAGTTTATCAAATCCTTCCAAGTGCCCCGCGTTATGCTTAATGGCCCTTTTATTCCCCATCTGGGAGCTACTTGGACCCGCCACCACCAGATCTGGGTCACTGAACACCCCAGGGATGCTTTTCGCCAGCTTATCAACCTGATCCCTAAGAGGAGCCAGCGCCCTAGAAATAGCCAGAGAGAGGGCTTGGTCCACTGCTGGAGGGAGAAGTTGGGGGCCATTCCTCCTCCACTTCCTGGTAGGAGGAGTAAAAATGGTCTTCTGGAGAAGACATGATAGCAGAGGGTGTGAGCACAGAACAAATGCCCTTAAAATCCTTAAGACAGCCCCCTCGCCGGTGCTCCAACAGCTGGGCTTTCCCCGAAGCTGTTATAAGAATAGACTGAGGCGCAATACCAATTACCACCACCAGGTGGCGCTGGTCACTAACGTGGCCGTGTGGGGAAATCACCGCGTAGCGGTGTCAAAATTAGGCAAGGGTTGGTCGGGAATCAAGCGGACACTAAAGGAGTGACCGGATTCCCAAACGCGCGTAAAGACCAGCGGGAGCGCTCGACGGAGCTGCCTCGCTCGGACCAGACGCGCCTGACAGGATCTCACCGCGCGCAGAGCACACAGCGGGAGAAACTGCGAGGGGGAGAACGCGCTCGGGCAAGAGCTTGCTGCGCAGGGAATATGAAACAATACCAAGGCAATAATGCTAATAACGTGCACAAGAAACCGCTATACAAACAGCAACAATGTCAGATTAAGCCAAGAATGTAAGGGATGCACTTAACTGACGAGCAGTGAAGAAAGAGGAAGCGGAAGGGACGTCACGATATTATATACGATGGACTGTGATATGATTGGACTATAGTTGCCTTGGAGACTACCCCCTAATGGTTCATGGGTTGTGTAGTCTTTTGTTTAATGATTGTTGTGTTACGTTTTCTTTGAACTGCTATGCAAATAAAGTGAGGAAAGATATGCATAATCCTCACCTCCGTCCTGCCATAGAATTCATTAAACTTTATTTGATCTGATTTAGAAACATAGATCATAAAAGTGTACATAAAAACAGTAAATCCTCTTTCCTAATACAATACAGTGAGAATTAATTAAAACCAGTAGGTAAAAACGGGTGTTACAAAGCCCGGTTCAGAGCAACTTCAGGTTAACAGAATCGTAAAGTTCAATGTTTCGCAAGATCAATCTCATGTACTTCGTGCAAAATACGCAATAAGGGGTCCAAGTAAGATGTAACGCTCCAATACCTGACCAGTTTGCACTATATAAAACTGCAGAAAAACTAAAAATAAAAAGTGTTTTGCACACTTCTGTCATTGGGCTATATGTGGGCTACATCTGGGTGATATTTGTGCTACATTTGGGCTCTTTTTTCTCTGGTGGCCATCTTGGGAGACTTATTTGTTATGAAGTTTCCTAATTTCGTCATTTACTGCAGTCTCCTCAGTAGGAAATGCTTTGTTTTTTACTTTGATTCCATCAAGAAGGCATTCAGATGTGTCACACATTTGCCATAAATTCAGAATGTTAGCACTCTAGTTGTTCATTAGATCACTGTAGTAAAGCTACTGCTCACCAGGGAGTTAACTGGAAGTCTACTGCTGGTATTGAAAGTGATTGTGTCAGTCTGCATGTCAGAATTTTCTAATGAAATAGAAGAGGATTTGAGATCTCACTTAAAACATGTCCTAATTTTTCTTTCTACAGCACTAACCATAATTTCTATGACAAAATGAACCCCCTCATTTTGTTCCTTTTTAAATTAAATGTTTTAGGTGTTACCAGTTTATTCCAATCAAGATGGCTTCAGGTGTGCCAAACTTTTGTCATAAGTAAGGCTGTTAGCACTCTAATTGTTCTTTAGAACACTCTGGGAAGCTGCAGTAGAAAACAAAGGAATCAACTGACAGTCTCTGCCCTTGTTGGATGTACATGTTTTACTGAGAATGTCAGACTTCATTCTCACATGACTGAGAAAGATAATGTGAATTTACAGAAAACATGCTCTCATTTTAGCTTCTGGAGCACCTTCCAAAACTGTATGGGACAAGCATGTGAAAATAGTTTTCTCTCAAACATGATTCATGATATCCCAGCAGAAGGTTTTTCACAGGGTAAAATCACCTTAGAACACACCACAATTCCTGAAATTAGTATGGTACCATCAACAAATGAATTCTAATGTAACTAAAGTCTGTTATCACCCTTTATAGTTCTCCTTTTGGTAACCCTCAAAATCTTCGATTCACTACAATGCATTTCAATGGGGTACTATCATTTATATTGGTCCCAAGATGGCTGCCAGCAATTCCAGGATGAAGTGCTGACAGCCAATCAGATCTCACGATGACATGTGTGGTTAGGCTCCGCCCAGATATATGTGTTTTCTTTTTCAAATTTCTCAGGAACTACTGAACGGATTTACACCATTTAACCAAAAGGCACGACTCTGAACCAAGGGCTACCTTTTTGCCAAATTTGGTTTAATTCCGTTAAGCAGTTCGGGCTGTAGCTGCGATGAAAGGTTCCTATGGAAAATTGCATGGGGAAAACACGTTTTGGGACCCCCCTTTTTTCTCGGCCCCCACTTGACGAATCACCCCGAGACTTTCAGGATAGGAGCGGGCCACGAGTTTTGAAAATTTCGCGAAGATTCGTCAACCGGCGCCAAAGTTATTTCAAATAGAATGTTGCAGATTTCCTATGGAAAATAGGTCCTAACTATAACTATCTACTGGCGACCGCCAGTAGATAATATATATATATATATATATAATATTCAAATGTTCAGCTGGAGAAAATAGTGATAGTTTTAATAAAGTTAAAACCCAGATTAACATACCTTCTAAAAAGAGCTAAAATATGTGTACTTAGTTGTCTTTAAATGTTTATTTTCTTAAGCACATGGCATACCAGAGCAGATTATTAGATAAACGTTTGAACATTTCCTTAAGTGAACCTTTCTGAATGTATGAGTATTGTTTCAGCTGTATTAATGGTTGTTTTCCAGTGCAGTAAAATTAGGAGATGTGTGCCAGAATATGTAATACACAGTAAAACATGCGTGGAGCTGGCATCCTTGCCCTGATTAGTTGCAGCCCTTCACCTCTCCTTACCTCAGTATACACAGTGGGTTTTTCCTCCTGCCTATCATAGATGCATCTTCATCACATAGGTACTGAAGCGCTCAGTGCATTCCGCAACTCTAAGATTACAAGATACTCAGTGTAGTAATCTCAAAATGATGAGAAGCTAAACAGCCCTCACTCTGACTCAAATCAGTAAATATACAGTTATATGCAGCTTTCTAAATTACCTATATAATCTGTTTTAGTTTTAAATGAATAGTACCACTTACATACCCATGCACATCATGTGACTTAGATAGGAATAGTTGACATTTAATCGGTCTAGAGTAATCAGCTTGTCTCCCATCTGTTGCTTTCGCTTATTATTTAATTTACTTTATATTAACCTAATTTATATATTGCTGCACATTCAATGGATCGCCCTATAGAAATAGGAAAGCAGAAACTAACAACTACTAAGATAATTTCTAGTAGCTTAAACAATTATGTTCACTTTTTGATATTCCCTTTATTGAGAGCTTTAGAAAAATCCATGTATCTTTTTCATTATCATGCCTTGATAAAAGACATTAGTCCTCCTCTCTATAATTTACAAACATTCGATTTCTGTCTGGTATTGCTTGCTTTCCCACTGTCTCCAGTCCTAGCACATAGAGAATCATCTCTAATAGCTTCTAGGTCCACAAGCTATTTGGCTTCAAATGCAATAATGGGAAACTATTCAGCTGATGCCAGATACCTCATTTTGAGACTGATATCAGCTTTTGCCAAAGCGGTATATTGGTACACTATTGCCTTGCAGAGAACAATAAAGCAAAACCTAAGATGAATAGTAAGAAAGGTAAAATGTGAAGTTTGACTCTGTGATGCAGTTCGCATACAGCAAGATGGAAATACAATTCAGTGGGGCACACAGAGTCCTTATATGATTGCTTAACTTCAACCAAGCATATTGCCTCTTTTTTCTGCAGCTTTGAAGTGTTAGGTTTTCAAACCATATTCACCTTATATTGCCATAGAATGCCCATTTGAAATGTAAAACTGTTACCTACCCCCAGTATATCCATGAGGGCAACCTTGATCAAATTGATTTTAATGATGTGATGATCTTCTGTTGTAGATTATGTGTCAACATTGTGAAGGAACATATGGTTGTTCGACCAGTATGGGTTCTCGTTTTATTTGTGAAGGATGTAATCCAAGCATTTAGGCAGTGTCAGTCAATTTAGTCATATGTCCATTGTTCTCCATCACCCTCTCAGGATTAACAGAGCTTAGACTACAAATCGAAATGACCATCTGTGTTCTCTGTTCCGCCATCGAGAGTCCATCTTAACGTGCTCCAGGTTCTGAAACCTCAGATGCTCTGCTTCATTAAAATGACTGTTCAACCACAGTAACATCCTTGGCCATATTGATTGATTCTGCTACAATGTTCATGTAGTCAGATCTAAGATTTAGGGTTATTTTGCCTACTGTGTTAAGCCTTTATGGATATATGATTTTGCAGATAACTTAATCATGCTCACACATGATGCTACACGGAAAAAAATCTTTGAATTATTTACTTCATTGGATATAGTGTGTGCCAAAACACTCACTTAAAAGATGCTCTGGGGACTGAAAATAAAATCATGAATGGAATTACCGCCTCCCATTTAGTGAAATTGTGAAATTAATTGACTCCTTCAGCTACAACACCTTTGAATGCCTAACCGTCAACATCAGCACTAGCAACAACAAAACACTAACCTGCCACCTTATCTACCACCCCCCAGGCAACTCCGCCACTTTCACTGAACACCTGTCTGACCTGATTGCCCACTGCTCACTACGAGTTGTGAATAACTTAATTCTGGGCGACCGCAACCTACACTGGAATGAAGAAAACAACCCGCTAATCCAGAAACTGAATGAGCTGCTACACAACAACAACCTTACCCAACACTGCACTGAGGAAACCCACAAAAAAGGAGCAATCCTTGATGCCATTATCGCCAAACGCGACACAGTTACAATAAACCACACCCTGCCCGTGGACTGGTCAGACCACCACTTAATCCTCTTCCACCTCACTCAACCAATCACTTTACAACCCCCCACCCAAGAACAGCCCAAATGGACCAGAAACCTCACTCAGATCAACATTGACTGACCTGGAGGAAAAGGTCAACTCCCTCCTCACTACCTCCGCGGATGATCTATCCACGACAGAACTCACGGCCCACTACAACACAATCTTGACATCCATTCTAGACCAAATAGCCCCCCTGAAACTAAAAAAAGCCAGGAACATCCCATCCAGATTCTGGTTCAATACGGACATCAACAACGAAAGGAGACAACTTAGAGCCACAGAAAGACTATGGAGAAGCAACCCCTCCTCAAGCCTACTCGAACAACTCAAAGCAGCTCGAAGAAAATACAAAAAACACATCTGCAGCGAAAAATCCAACTTTTTCTGCTCCGCCCTAGACAATGCAAAAAACAGGCCCAATGAACTGTTTAAAATCATCACGCAACAAACCTCCAAGCCCCCCGTACCCTCTATGCAGGCCTCCAAGGAATTATGCGAAAACTTCGCCATCTTCTTCGAAGAAAAAATCACCAAGATTGAGCTTTCACTAGACATCAGCACCAACCCCGCCTGTAAAAGCCTGCCCCCAGCTACAATAGAAAGCACATGCTTCCACCCCACGAAAACATGGAAGTCCTTCAATCCCATCCCGGAAGCCGAGATCCTCAAGCTAATCTCCACCTCCAAACCCGCCTCCCACGTCCTTGACCCTATTCCCACCCAATTAACCAAAAAACTCAAACTCTCCATAGCCCCTTTCTGGTGCAGAATCATTAACAGCTCCCTGAGAACCGGCATCATACCTGAATGCCTCAAAGTCGGCCAAGTAACGCCACTACTAAAAAAAACAGACCTGGACTGCATGGACCTGAATAACTTCAGACCCGTCTCCAATCTCCCCCTCCTATCAAAAATCCTCGAAAAATGCGTCCTCTCACAATTGACTCAGCACATGGACAACATCAACCTTCTTGATCCCCACCAATCGGGATTCAGAAAAGGCTATAGCACTGAGACTGCGATCCTCAGCATCACAGACGATATCCACAAATCCATCGATACCGATAAATGCTGCCTACTCATTCTCCTCGACCTATCGGCAGCCTTTGACACGGTTGATCACCAACTTCTCATCAAGGCCCTACAAGAAAGGGTAGGTGCCGATGAGGTGGTCCTACGCTGGTTCTCCTCCTTCTTACATAACCGTTCGCAAAGGATAAAAATCAAAAACTTTACCTCCGACCTTCACCCTGTCAGCAGGGGTGTACCCCAAGGCTCAGTGCTCTCACCACAACTGTTCAACATATACATGGAACCCGTCACCACCATACTTAAAAATGCTAAAATCCCCTTCCACCTTTATGCTGATGACACTCAGATCTATCTAGAAACCTCCTCCCTAGACGACATCCTCAGACTAAATGACACTCTAAAAGAAATACAACATTGGCTGTCCCAAAATCACCTAAAACTCAATCAAGATAAAACAGATCCTCCTCATCTCCAACAAAGAAGAGAACCCTCAAATTGCAGCATGGCTCAAAGCTATGGACGCCCTCAACGGTAATCTCACTCTGGCTAACTCCGTAAAATCACTAGGAATCACTCTAGACCCAAAACTTGACATGACCAACCACATCAAAAACTCCGCAAAGAGTGCCTTCCTCAACCTGAAGCTTCTCAACAAAATTAAACCATTCATCCCTACCAAGGACCTCAAACAAGCCACCCAATCACTGGTGCTATCCAGACTCGACTATGGTAATGCAACCTTAACTGGCACCACTAAATCCCACCTAGCTCTCCTCAAAACAACCCTCAACGCAGCAGCCAGAATGGTCACTGGAATCAGGAAATACGATCACATTTCACCAGCACTAAGGGAACTAAAATGGCTCCCAGTTGAACAGCGTGCCAATTTCAGAACTGCTTGCCTCACGCACAAAGCCCTACACACAGGAAAACCGGACTATCTGGCCGCCAAACTCAAGAGGGCCGGTCAGACAAGAAACCTCAGGAGCTCCAACACCCTTCTTCTCATCCCTATGAAAACACGCAAACAAAAAACTGCTGCTAGGTCCTTTGCTGGAAACGCGCCCAAAATCTGGAACTCCATCCAAGCAGATATCAGAACCATCCGTCCTTCACAAAATTCAAAAAACACCTAAAAGCCCTCTTCCTCAAACGCTACCTCCAGAATGGATAGCCGCCTTTACGCTAACCCTGACTCCGCTACTCTTTGACTTTGTATCACAAAGATCCACCTCAGCTCACTCTAAGACAATTGTGCATAAAATGAGGTTGCCTCAGGACTCACGTACTACCTCAATAATGCATACAACGAGGCTACCTCAGGACTCAAGTACTACCTCAGGAATGCACTGCACTCTTGGACTTCCGAACCTTTATGCATAAGACTGCTCTACTATATAACTCTTGCGAAACACTGTTGTAAAGCGCTCCGATACCCCCGGGTCCGGCGAGCACTATATAAAACTCCTTAAATAAATAAATTGTATATTCTGTTGCAAAAATTTGACTCACTGGTGTTTTGTTTGAGCAGGTCAAGTCATGGAATCAGTTAAATCATTGAAATAAAAAAAGAAAACAAAAAAGGGACTTGAATAGATTTTAAATTTCAAGAATTAAGATGGCCAGGATTCCTTTAGCACTGGTGACATTACTATAGTTTTTATTTTTTATTTTATTTGTGCATTTTCAAAAGTAAAGAACAACATACAGTTATCAAAAACAAAGCATTGGCATGGCCTAGACATGTTATATAACTCAGACAGCATGTTATAGTATTATAGCTTCATTAGTACAACTACAGACAGGCGTGTCAGAGGGCGAAAGTGCAATGTGCGACAAAGGAGTGCGTAGTGATCTTAAAACAGCAGGTATCATAGAGCAGTAATCGATAACAAGTAAGTCGTGAGCGGACTCCAGATGTCCCTTGGCTTGGACGTTGCAGGCAATTCCTCCGCATAGCATGTGAGCTGATCCCGACAGTACGTCAGATCCTGTAACCATAGTTTAGTGGTAGGCGCAGGTCTGCCCCCCCAGCATATAGAGACCCTGCGTTTGGCTAACAATAGAGCTATGGCCACAAACTTCCTATTGGACGCCTTAATATTGGAGACAACACCCAACAGGCAACCCGTGTGGTGTACATTCAATAGGCCCACCCACCACCTGCTGTAGAATCTGTATAACTGATCCCCAGTATTCGTGCACCTTGGGGCACTCCCAAGCTAAATGATAGAAATTAGCACCAGGTGCGCCACAGCGTTTACAGTGGTCATTGTCCCTCAACCCATACCTATATAGCTGAGCTGGGGTATAATACAACTGATGCAGATATTTAAAATGCACTAACCGTAAATTGCCATTCGCCGTCAATTGACTTGTTAGATGGCAACTAATCAACCACTCATCTTCAGAAATCGGAACTGGCAACATGGTATTCCATTTCGCTAATGTAGACATGGCTACAGGAGTCTTATCCCTCTGCGATGTCTGATACAGTCTAGTGACTAGCTTGACTCTGGATGTGGTAGTGTAGATTAAGTGCAGTGCGTCAAGTGCCTGTGGCTCAGCAGGGAATTGTGGATAGAGTGCCCGCACAGCGGCACGCAACCTGGTGTAGACAAACAATTGCATGGGGGTGGCGTTGCCTCCTGCTATTACATTATCAGCAGATATGAATTGACCCCCTGGGAATATATCTTCCATTGTGGACATATTCATATCTTTAAGGACCTTCAACGCGCCATTCTCTCTAGTAACAGATAATCGTGAGTGATGCAGTAATGGCATGCTGGGTGCATATAATGGCAATTTCTGTGCTCGCTTGCCCAACTCCTGCCAGGCCCTAGACGTGGTCTGTACAGTGTCAAATTCCCCCTTTTCAAATACCGTGTGCCTATTGACTAGCATGGCTTTGAGCGGAATTGGGTGCACCGTGCCCGCCTCCACCACCACATGAGGAATATAGGCTGGGTCATGCTGCCAATAGTAGGCGTAATGTGCCTGCGCGCATAGATAATAAAGATGGAAGTCAGGCGCTGCGAACCCCCCCTGATCATAAGGAAGTGTGAGTGTTTCCCATTTGAGTCGAGGTTTTTTACCTCCCCAAACCAACGTGATCAAAAGGGAGCGAAGTCTGTCGAAAAAACATCGTGTTAAAAGCACAGGGATATTTAAAAACAGATAAAGAAAGCGTGGAAGGATTACCATCTTCGTCAATGCCATGCGATCCGCGAATGACAGGGGCAATTTAATTCAACGGCTCACCTGTCCCTCAAGTCTCGTGATAGCTGTACCATATTGGACTGTATGACCGCCTGTGGATCCTTGTGGAGCCAAATGCCTAAGTATTTTACAGTGTCAGTGCACCATGCTAATGGATATTCCATTTCAAATGGAGGTGTACAATCGGTGAGGGGCAGTGTAATCGATTTAGTCCAGTTAATGCCCAGTCCCGAAAACCGTTCAAAGCGAATATATTCTCGAATAAGTTGTGCAAGATATCTAGCAGGGTCCCGAACATATAGCACCATGTCATCAGCGTACATTGAGACAGCTAGCGGACGTTGTGAAAAACGCAATGCAGTCTGAGCATGGCGCTGCCTTAAGATACAAGCTAACGGCTCAAGTACGAGGGCAAATAACAAGGGCGACAACGGACACCCCTGTCGCGTGCCACGCTGTATGCAAAATTTCTCCGACAGCTGCCCATTAACTCGTACCCGTGCTACAGGATTGGTATATAATAATTTGATCCAGTTAGTAAAGATAAACGGGACTCCCATGCGATGTAGAATTGCAAACATATACGACCAGGCTATTGAATCGAACGCTTTTGCAGCGTCGAGAAGCACGGCCACTGCTGGTAGAGTAGGGTCTAGTACATGCATCACAGCGAAAAGCGTACGTAGATTGTGCGACGTGGATCGAGTCGGAACAAATCCCGATTGATCAGGAAGAACCATAACTGGTAGCAACAACTTCAATCTAGTGGCTAATACTTTCGCCAATAATTTCACGTCCGTATTAATTAAGGACAATGGTCGATAAGAATCACATCGATCTGGCGGCTTCTCTGGTTTCAAAAGCGTGACTACTAGTGCCTCGCGCAATGTTGGTGGTAAACACTGGGTTTCATATGCTTCCTCATATAGTTGAAGGAGGCATGGCGCCAGCTGGTCAATATATTCTTTATAAAACTCCGCGGGCAAGCCATCCGTTCCCGCGGCCTTGCCATTTGGCAAAGCGGTGATTGCGTCCCGCACTTCATCTAAAGTGATGGGGTGCATCAAGAACTCCTGTTGCCCACTTGAGAGCCATACTAATGCGATATCGTCTAGATATTGCGCGAGTTCCGCCTCATCTACAGTTGGTCGATGAGCGTACATCTCGGCATAATACTCCGCGAAGGTTTTCAGGATAGCGGGCGTATCATAGAGCGTGTTGTCATCTGTAACAATCGCTTTAACCAAACATGCTTTGGCGTGTGGTTCCAGTATACGGCTAGCTATCGTTCTGCCCGGTCTGCCGCCTTCTCCATAATACTGAGCTTTACACCTGCGCGACAAGTGTTTGATTTCCTGATCCGCCACATCGTTGTATGCTATAATTTTTTCCTTAATAAGCTCCAGAGTCCTGGGATCTGCCTGATCACCATATTGGCGCTCCAAGTCTTGCAGCTCACATTCAATCACTGACATAGTGCGACGCAAAGACTTTAGGACCCCAGCCTGAAGACCTATGCATGCCCCCCGAATTGTCACTTTAAAGGCCTCCCAGAGTATTTCTGTAGTTTGGACAGACCCAGTATTAAGTGAGAAGTAATCTGATATGGCCTCACGAATCCCTTCCCGAAAGACCTGATCCAGTAGGGAAGACGACTGTAGCCGCCATTGAAAGGAAGGAGGTGTGTGCGATGGCAGAGTCATGCTAAGGACCACTGGAGAGTGATCCGATAATGTTCGAGATAAGTGTTTAACCTGTGTAGTCCATGTGCAGACGTCCTGTGTGACCAGCCAGTAGTCTATTCGGGACCAGGATTGTCATGGATATGAGTGACATGTACCCTCTCTAGCGCTTGGGCGCCTTAATCGCCATATATCTGTGAGACCCAATGTCTACAGACCATCGTGCACTGACGCAGCGGCTCTCCTGGGAGGGGGATCTGCCGTAGTCTTCCGATCCATTTCAGGATCTAACACCACATTGAAATCGCCCCCACAGATAAGAGCTGAGGGTGGTAGTTTGCAGAGCCTACTCCATAGCGTATCAAAAAATGCAGGGTCGTCAACATTGGGCCCATATAAATTCACAATCGTTAGCATTGTATTATAAAGTGTTCCCTGCACTATAATATAACGCCCATCTTCATCTATATGTGTTGGTACAAAAGGGACGCCCTTTTTTATAAGAATCATAACTCCCCTTGCATAGGAGTAGTATGAGGCAGCCAATCGCACCCCCGCCCACCTAGTGGCTATGTGTGAGACCGTCTGCTTGGTAAGATGAGTCTCTTGCAACAGGGCAGCTTGGATATGATGCCGATCTAAATACGAAAGCACTTGTCGCACCTTTTTAGCATTATTTAGCCCTCTAACATTCCAACTTATCCACGATATCGTAGATAGTTTGGGTTCATCCATTTCTGAAAATTGTGGCAACATAGTATACACAGCTACCTAAGAGATAAGCGCCTGATAGTACAAATTCTGCCAGCATGCCATAACCAATGCTATTACACTGAAATAGTGTTCCCCAACAATCCCCCCCACCCACTACAGCATAAGAACCATGCCGTGAGTAACCCCCCCGCAGTACAAAACAGTACAGAAATCTTTGCATCCGTGAGCCACATAGCAGGAAAAGAAAAGAAAACAGCTTCAACATTAAGGGGGATCCAACGGGCATCCCACTAATAAAAGGAACATTTTGGGGAATTCCCATACTGAGGGTCGCTAGTAGCCATCGGCCCCCTGGTTAACAGGGTGGGTCGAGACAAATATAGGCAGGCTAACCAGCCCAGGGCACAGTGGCGTTTAACAGGTTTCAGGGCAGAAGGCCCACTTCAGATCCATAGTAAACCCCCGATCTTCCCCCTTTGTCAGGCTGTTGCGGGACAAACAGTAAGCATACGAAAATCATGTTCGCCTGGGAGGTACCCCAGAGATCAAATACAGAGCAAGAGCTACCCCATCCTCAAGAGCGAATTAACACTGCGATACAGAAATAACAGAACAATAATATCACTGTCCAATGTCCAGCTCACGTGCTCAACCCTCGGAGTCGGAGTCCACACCCCTCTCTCGTAGCGTCTCCTGCCGCTCAATCCGCCGGACATGTTGCATCGCTTCCTTGGGCGTCGCAAAGATGCGTGCCTTCCCAGCATGTTGAATCCGCAGACGGGCAGGATACAGCATTGCGTATTGAACATGCAGAGCCTGCAACTTCTTTTTAACTGCTTGAAATTCACGGCGAGCTTGTTGTACGGCGACGGTGAAATCAGGGAAGAATTCCACCTTCATCCCTTGATAGTTGAGAGTGCCCTTTTCTCGAGCCAGACGGAGAGCTGTGTCCCGGTCCCGATAATTCAAAAGTCTGGCTATAATGGGGCGAGGTGGGGACCCCGGGATAGGCCGAGCAGCTAGGGAGCGATGAGCTCTTTCAACTATAAACACCTTAGAGAAGTGGTCTGCTCCCAGAAGAGTCGTGAGTAGTGTTTCAACATATGCCTCCATAGGTCCAGTATTGGTGGTTTCTGAAACCCCAGTTATACGGAGATTGTTCCTGCGGGAGCGGGCTTCAATATCTTCATTCTTTGCCCTTATTACCTCCAATAGTTTCTCCATGGTGCTACACGATGTACCGACGACCTCCATTCGATCCTCCGTGGTCGAAATACGTTGTTCAGCCTCCGCAATCTGTGAGCCATGTTTGTCGATCTTTTCCGCCATGGTGTCCATTCGTAAGTTGAGGTGATCAATTTTGGCGTCAATAGATTGTAAGCTTTGCTGCATATTCAACATCAGACGCTCCAGCTTTGTAGTCGTTCCCGATTCAGGATCAAGGTCGGTATCCGAGGCGTTTGGAGTGTGAGATTTAGCATGTTTTTTGGCTTCAAAATGTAATTTGCTCTGCTGTTTGTCCGTTCTCCCCATTTTGTAGGCACGTGCAGCCGCCAAGTGAAGTGACTGGGACACCTATTGGAGACGTGAGCTCGCGCGTCCGATAGGCACAAGGAGATACAATGGTAACGTGTATGGTCTGGTCTTAACGATGTCTACACTCCAAGTAGAGCCGGGCAATGCGCAGGTTGCGAAATCTAGCAGTTCTGCAGGCGCAGCGGAATCAATGGCAGACGTGCAGCAACTGTACCAGCTAGGATCTTTTCAGTAGCTCAACCCTCCATGCCCTCCTGCGCCCCAGGCTGAGCGGAGCACGCTGGCAGTGCGAATTTAAGATGAACCGGAGATAGCGCGTCTATTAAACAACTTTCAGCAGCACATTCAGGGCCTTTGATGAGCGCTATACCGGATCACGGCACAAGGCGCAAGGGCACCGGGGAGTCCATAGCCAGTTCTGTATTCTATAGCACTCAGCTTAGCCAGCCAGTTAAGTCACAGCCCTTCCCAGGTCCTTCCCAGGCACTCCACACACTGCAGCAGCCTCCTCAAGACAGGGAATATGGAAAGGAGCCGTAGGGGAGCACCACGCAGGATCGCGCTACACAGCGATGTTCACAGCCGGCACTATATTGAGGCCCAGTTCGTTCCCAGTCACGTCAATAATGTGGGCGCCGCACTCAGCACACCACCGGGGGTTCCGTGGAGCCAGGCGACAGTTCCGCTCAATTCTGGGGAGGTTCGCTGTATGCAGCGCTCCGGGAAGACGTTGCCTCTGACGTGGAGCGCGGCGGCCGCCGCAGCAGATATCTCGGTGCGGGGATTAGGAAACGCAGCCGTGCGGGAGCTCCGGGCCTTATATCGAGATGTTGTGGGCCAATTTGAGGTGCCGGTGCAGCTTATGCGCGGCGGCGCGTCGCTGTTATTACCGCTCCCCGCAGTCTCCCACAGCGCATTGGAGCGAAACACCCCACCTCACCTCTATGGCCGGGTACGTGAGACGGCAGCCGTCCGTCACCATGCGGGGGTTAACCGGATGCAATGGGCAGCCACTCCGCAATTCACCGAGAGTCAGGCAGCAGGCAGGCAGGGCGGGGACGCCGAAGGGAATCCCCGAAGAGGACTCTCCGCGCCCGGACAAAGGATCTCAGCAGTCGTTATCCTCCGCCGCCTTCATCTTGAGACGATCAAGGCCGCGCGGCGTTTAGGCAGTCAGGGACCACACACAGCCGGTGCAGGGATCGCAAAGTATTCTGCCACTCCTCCGGAGTTAGGATATGCCACTTTCAGCCCTGGATGGTGCCAAAATTACAGAATATTTGTCGGATATTTATCCCGACCAGCAGAGCAGCACTAAAGTGCGGCCATCTTGCTCCGGGCTCTCTAGCGCCCCCCTCGACATTACTATAGTTAGAAAGGCAATGAAATGAATGTGTTGTCCCGACAAAGAAGATTTCTGTTACTATGAAGTCCCGAAACGGTGACAGACATGCACCTTACATATGACAGAATTACTGTGTTTTCTCTTATTAGTGAAAATATAGGGGTTAGATTGTGAGTTGATTAGTACTCCAGACTGTACTTGGCCTTTGGTTGCCTTGTATAGGCTTTTCAGAGACTAATGGAGTGTAATAATGGTGACATTTGTCTCCTTAGAGAAAAATAGTTAACCACCTTTAACATTGTTTTTATTATGGACATTTTTATTAATGAATTGAAAAGAAGGAAATATTTTTGTAATTTTCATAACTATATAGTTTATTTGTGTGTGGCAGATGAATAGGTTGTCGCTTATCCTACTTAATAAATAGCGCAAATATGTTTTCCATATGATAACATAATATAGAATGTTTGTCACGTCAAGTGAGGTAAGTTGAAGCACTGTAGAGAAGGATATGGTTAAGTACACATGATACGTTGTTAGATTGTGAACGTTTTTGTGATTTAGATGACTGGAAGAAGTATCACCACTACATGTGTAATTGCAAACACTGCACAAATTGCACTAAGAACAACCCATTTTTGTAGAATATATAAAAGTTGTTTTTTTGTAAAGGGGAATCTGCCTTGATTCCAAGATTGTGGTTGATAAGGAAATGGAGGTAGGGCTGAAATGTCCTTACCAATAGCAGCATAAAAAGAAATATTTTGGTACAGGTTTTGAAAAAAAAAGATAATACATTCATTGGCAAACATGGTAATTAAGGGTGATGTTTTCATGTCACTTAAGGCGTTGTGGTAGTCCTAAGGCATTGCGGTAGTCTGGCTTTTAGGTGCCTTATGTTTAGCCTTCCTAATCGGCATGGGTTGGTATCCAAAATTGAAAAAGCATGTTTTCTATTTCTCTAAGGTTATAATGAGGCTGTGTGGGATCAGAAGTTATCTGACTCACTCTCAAAATCCAGACTAGATTTTCCTACTATAGGGTGATGCCTACTGGCCATCAAGAGAGCTTAAGAAAGAGTGTGGTAGTTATTGATTATTTATATCGTAGGTACTATCAAGTTGACTGAACCTTTATTCTTAATTATCTACCAACATAATATTATTTGGATTCACTGATTCCACAAAGATTGTTTGTGTCACTATTCCAGAGCATACATTTTGAACTGTATGAGCTGAACTATGCATAGACATGAGGAATAAAACAAGACTACAAAATATGATGCCCACAGACTTACATCATCTAACAGTAAAGTCTTTATACCAAACAGGTTGTTGTGGCTTTCTTCTGGAACGTAACCCACTTCCTAGCTCACCATCAGGTATGAAACCTTTAACACACTTTAAAAGTCTGGCCATGCTTCACACATCACCTTTGTCCACTTTTACAGCATTTGTCTTGATTTTCTTGATGGTAAAAGGGCAGTAGTGACAAACAACGCCCTTTTTACACATGTTGGGTTTTTCAGCCAAAGTTTATCTCCAAAATGCCACACATTAGCTATGAGCCAATGCAACCTATCAAATCTGCATTTGTATTTCCCTTGATATTTCATTATTTTATGCCATTCGCCATTGCTCAGCACTTCACCTTCCATTGCTCAGGACTTCACCTACCTTACTTGTGCAACTGAACCACTCTGGATGCACTTTGCTACCAGCCATCCTTCCTTTCAGTGTTTGGAAAGACATACACTCTGTGACCATGTTAGAAGTATTTCTATGGTCCCACAATGTTTCTCTGAACACATCCTTCAGTTAGCACTTGCTCTGCACAGCACACTGCGCACAAGCCTTGCCTAACCTGTTCATGCTCTCTTGCAAAACATATCTTGTGGTCAGTAAAGAGCAGTCCTTTGATGCATGATATCTGTAGAATCACTGTGGAATTCTCACATCTCCAAAGATGTGAATTGTACACCATTATCTGTCACAATGAACTTGTGAATCCCTTCTTTCACAGAATAATTTAATTCAGTGCGCCTCAAAGCTCTGAAGCCAAATGCCACCTCCTTTTTTCACCATTATCTACTTTGCAGAGTACGGCACTCATCCCTTTAATGCTGATGTTTGTTGTCAGTATTATTTTTTTTTTAAATTGACATTTTCTAACTTGGGCTTACATCCTATCCTCTTTTTCACTTCTTTACACGTTCCAGTGTACATTCAAGCATTACTCCGTTCCTCAAGAGCTCTTTAAGAGGATGCACTAAATCATCAAAATTCTTAATGAACTTATAATAATATTCTGTGAGGCCAAGGAATAAACACACTTCATCTTTGCTATCAGGCGTAGGAGCCTCTACTATAGATTTTGCTAAATCAATCTTTGAATTTATGCCTTCTACTGAAATAGTGTAACTAGATAAATCACTGTGCCCACCTTAAACTGGCATTTCTCTCTTTTCAGCGACAAACCACTCTTTTCCAACTTCTCTGAAACTTGCCTAATTACTTCGTCATGGTCTTTTTTTATTAGTACTTTAAACCAAAATGTCATCCTAAAAAGCCTTTAACTGCTTGATACCCATGGCATAACAGAATGCCCCAACGCCCCCTGCGGGGGGTGGGAGGGAGGAGGGGTGGCAAGCTCCAGTGGGCCCCCTCATCAAATGTGCTAGGTGTAGGGCCAGGGGGGGGAGCTGTACTTTGCAGGCCCCCCCTCAAGTTTCATTACACCACTGTTTGATGCCCTCCAATACTTTCATCATGCGTCACTAGAAATACAAAGATGCCAAACGCCATATGGACAGACATAAATACTCGGAATGGTGCGATAAATTAGGTGAGTAGTCTGGAGTTTTCAGATAACCGTACTTGGCAATATGCTTCTGAGAGGTCCTTGACACTAAACAACTGAGCACCCTTCAATGTAGGCATCCTCATTGATATTCAGCAGATATTGTGGTTCAACCCAATTATTCTTGTTTAGGTTGCATTGGTCGGTGCACAATCTGATGTCCTTGCCACCATCTCTAGGTGCCAACACAACTGGTCAAGCCACTCTGAGGATTCAAGCTCTTCTTTTACACCAGCAGTCAACAATTTCTCCTATTCTATTTTCAAAAGCTCCAACATGAGGTGAGGAACTTTGCAAACTCTATGGACCACATACACTTTTCTTCAAGACGAGGCGATCTTCGAGACCATTTAGTTGACCTAGACCGTCTGTAAGTACTTAAAGAAATTTGGTAAATATGGTCCGAATGCACAAAAGCTCTTTGTTTCTCTTAACTGGCCGAATTGCAATTTCGGCCCGTTAGGAAATGCAAAACAGCCTTTTCATATGTACAAAGACCAAAAAACGGGTGCAATTTTCATTTCTACCAGGTGGAAATCGCAAATTGCAACTGCGATTTAGGAAATGCAAAATAGGGATTACCTATTTTCCATTCCTAAAGCTCATGTACAATGCATTTCCTAAATGCTAATTGGGCATTTAGGTAAAGCTATTACCATTGACTCAAAGTCGATGGTAACCATGTGTAAAATTAAAAATAATTCCTTAGGGCATATGTGCACTTACCTGTGCACTACAAATTTCAGGGGGGCCTTAAGGCCAGAGGCACCCTTGGGTTTGGATTTTCTAAATTGCGATTTCCTATTAGAAAATCGCAATTTAGGAAATGCAGGCCGTTTCCTATTTGGCCCATAGGTGGGAATGCTATAGCAAATTAGTGAATGCAAAGCCAAGGGTGCCCAGGGGCCTAAGGCCCCCTGAAGCACCCCAAAAAAATTAATGTGCACATATAAAGCGCACATGTGTGCGCTACATGGCACTTTGAAAAATGCAGTTTTTTGCATTTTTGAAAGTTTGCACCTGGTTACTATCGACTTGAAGTCGATGGTAATTGCATTTTCCTAAATGCACAGTTTGCATATGGAAAATGCTTCATACATGTGATTACAGAATAGCGAATTGCGATTCCCTATTTGCATTTGCAATTTTTGGTAATTGCAAAAAATTGCGATTACCTAAATTTGCAACTGCAAAGCCTTTCATATAACACAAAACGTTTCATACATGTGGCCTTTAATCTTTTCCCCCCAATCAAAACTTTACACTGAGGCATGGTGACCTTCCCTACATCACATTCAACCTTCGCATCTTTGACAGCATTCATGTTCACCATCACAGACTTCACTCCTCATTGAGCTTCATCAATTTTCTTGAATTACTTTCTTTTATTTAGAAATCCGAACATTTTGCAGACCCTGGCACAATGTCCTCTTTTACCACACCTTTTACAAGTAGAGTTTTTTTTTTTTTTTACAAAACATGAATTACTTTTTGCTGTAAGCAATTTGCTCCCATATCTGTAACATTTAAGTCTATTGTAAGTAGGTTCAAATGAGGTTTCTTTAGCCATTTTTGTAGCCTCTGAAGCAATCTCCAACTTGGATACCCCCATTCTCGAAGATTCTGAAATGTCAGCTGCAGCTTCGCCTGGGTCCCAGACAGGGAGAATCATCGGAGCACCCCCCCCCCCGAGGAGACTACAGCTCCTGCCATCCTCTGCGCGTGTTCGCGCTTAAAAACAGCACCGCGGGCCTGCGGTGTGGGACGCGCCTGGGCCAAGGGCGGGCCCGTCCATGCCCGTCGGAGCCCGGGCTGGGCCCCCCTCTAACAAAGTCGCCTCCACTTAAGGTACTGTGCACAGATAATTTAAATATATTCAACTCTATTATTCCCTTTAAAATGAGTAAACGTAAGGGCCAGAGCGACCAGGCGGGTGGAGGAATGGCAGGAACTCTCGATGCATTTTTAACAAGGGCTGCGTCTGTTTTAACTCATGAAATAGAACTGACTGAACGACGCCTATCCTGGGAGCCTATTCCTCAGAAGCGATCTTCCCTGGGGGGCCAAAGTACACTTAACGCTCCCACACAACTTCTCCCACCAGAACCAGGAGCACTTATGGACCCGACACCACAAGAACCATTGCCTTTAACGCCATCTAGTATGTCAAGAATATCCACCAGGGACATGGGCCTGAAAACACACCCGGTCGTTAACCCCGAACCACCAGTAAAGAGAAAAAAGGGGTGGCGGCCCACAGAGACAGAAACCAGCGAAAGTCTCTAGATAGGTCAAAACAAGGGGGGTTGACGAAACGGAAACTGCTCAAAGTGGATTAAGTGCCCCGGTACCCCCCGACTTTGTGCCCATTGACGAACGACGATGATACGTGGCAGAGACTAGAAAATATGGTCTCTACCATGTTGAACCCTATCCTATTGAAGTTAAATCAGATTGAAGAGAAGTTAGACCACTTGGAGTCCCAGGCCACAAATAACTTTCGCTCTCTTGAGGCATCGTATGCTAGGAATGGTCCCATTGTTGGCACAGAGTCACATTTGCAGGCGGGGACCCGCAGATCAGAAATGACCCTGGACCGCCCAAACATAGATCATGCTCATACCAATCGGGCCAACCCTGCACACTCCAATCCTGACACTCATCCTATCTCAACCCCTCATACTCGAATGTCCCTGCAACAGCTTAACGTCCACTCTGAGAACCTAGCAGGGGAGGCTGCGCAAAACTTACATCCCAATACAGCCTCGACAAGCCAGGTTTTAACCTCGCCAGGGCCGAGGAGGAGGGATGACCCCCCGAGGGGGGATAGACTCAAAGCCGAAACTTTGACCAGTGGACTTCAGACCCTACACCTCCCCCGGCAGCATCCTCACTTGTTTTGGTGTTGACGAATGTAGGAGAGTAGGATCTGCTTCACAGGGGTACCCCCACTTTTTGCTGATACTTCACTGGTTTTCGACATTAGTCTGGCTGGGGCCCTGCTATTCAGAACCCCAGCCTAGCTGTTTCCTCTTTAAAAGGGTCTCCATGTGCCTTAGGCACATCACTGATTGGGATCTGGAGTGCCCTTGTAAGTCCCTAGTATATGGTATACTATGTACCAAGGGCATAGGTACCTCAGAGGCCTGCCAGGGGCTGCAGCATATATTATGCCACCCCTGGTAGGCCATCCAAACTGACACCACAGGTCTGCTACTGCAGCCTGGGTAAGGTGGTGCATGCACCCCTTGCTGTGGTATAGGTTACCTATATCACTAAATGCATACACACATATAAACCTATAAGTCACTCCTAAGGCAGGCCTTATCAATCCTAAAGGCAGAGTGCATGGTTCCTATGTGAGAGGGTGCCCCTGCATGAGCAGGGCCCCTCTGCAGCGTTCGGAGACCATCTCTGATGCTGTTTGTAGTGCAGCCTGACCATATACTCTTAAACGCATTATATCCTCGCGGTAAAATGCTAACTATGGAATGGCTGCACCGAAACATGTCGTGTTTGGTGTCAAACATCTTGGAATACTACCCCCCGCCAATCCTGGCGGCGGGGGTAGCATTCCACCCTTCTAGAGGGAAAGGCATGTTAACTCTGACGAGTCCGGTAACTTCTTTCCAGAGCCTGGCATCACAAAATGGATGCTACTGCCACAGACACGAGTCTGGCCTCCTGCTGCTGGACGAAACTCCGGCAGGGGAGGCCTGGACAATAGGTTTCCTGTCCCAGGGAGGTGTGACCACCTCCCCAGACAGGACAATGTGTATTGGGGCTGGGCGGGAGCACTTTCGGGTGCTTTGAAGTCCTGCACTGGGGGCACATTTGGTGTCCCTGTGCATACCCCAGTTCAAACCGGATCAGGGGCTTGCAGCCCCTGCTTTGGCGCGAACTGGACAAAGGGAAAGGGGTGTAGCCACCCCTCTGCCCTGACCCACCCATAGGTGGGGCCACAGAGTAGTCCATCCCCTATTTTTAGAATAAAGGTAGGAACCCAGTCCTTAGGACTTTAGATTATACCTGGACGAAACTCTGAAACAGAATCCTGGACCTTCGACGCTCTACTCACGATTAGAGGACTGAAGAATCTCCCTTGGGGTCAAGGAGTGACTCCCCTGCTTGGCAGGCACCAAAGAAGCATCTGTCCGGTTCGCATCACTGAAGCTCCCGTCGGACGCCGAAGTCATCGCATCACCAGAGGTGGATTCTCAGACTTCCCCGAGGCTACCCTGAGTCCCCAGCAAAGCTGAGGCCCGTGGCTATCGTGGGTAACGTGAGACCGTGACCCCTGGACACCGAGCACACTTGCAAGTGCACCATCTTCTGGGTCTCCCAAGAAGTCGTGCTTTGGGCTCCGAGTAGCCCTAGCCTCCAGCACCACCTGCACCGAAGATCACTGGCCCCCACTCCACGAGTGTCCTGTAAGCCAGCTCCACGTGCGGCGTCACGAGGCTCCTTCGCGGTCGCTAGCCCGTTGGCTAGTAGCCCTTACCGAAGGCCAATCTTTTCTTTACTTGGCAGTCTGGTTGCTCCAGGCCTGCCCTCACTTACCCTTGCTGGGTGAGTTCCCCAGACCTTGCTGGTCTGCATCATCGACGATCTACATCTTACTCGAGACTTGCCGTTGCCAAGGCCTGTTGGGTCCAATCTGGTCGCCGACACCTCTGCACTCGACAGACATCGAGCAACAGCCCGAATCCTGCTCCTGGTCGCCGACAACGCCTCCCGGACCTCGTGGCTGAAGAGTCAAGACGACCGTCAACGAACTTGAAGCACTCGACATCGGTGGGCATCTGTCCATCGCCCTCCTGGTCACTGGCTAGTGACCCAGACTCTGTCCCCTCTGCTTTCAGGTTCTTCAGAACTCCGATCCACTCTTGGATCCACCCGGACACTTTTCTCCTGGTCGCCAGCAGCACTTTGCAGCAGATCGCCATAAGAAACGACGACGAAACCCGACCCCGAAAGGCACCTATGCACCCGGCTTCCCTGGGTGAGGTAACACGAGTACTCCGGTGCTCCCGTGGGTAGAGACTCTTCAAAGTCCTAGATCTCAAAGGGTTTTGTCCTAGTCCTCTTTAAAGTGTCCCTTTCCTCTATTTTCCCGATCCCGACTTTCTCCATAGAAGTTAACGGCGTATCGCGGTTGTGTATTTACACTGCACGCGTCTCCCGTGGGTCCCCTGTGTCACTACCTTGGGTGGTTCCTTGTGGTCCAAGCACTTCTAGAGGCTCTAGGCCTAGTGTCTAGTTCAGTCGTGGTTCGCATACCACTTTATTGGTATATGGTTTGGTACGCCCCTAGGGCCCAAACGTGTATTTGTGCTATTACTGTGATTTAAGATCTTATAACCTATGTATTTCGAACTCTAGCCTCATAAAGAGACTAGAGGGGTGTGTTTAGTAATAAATACATATATTTTGAATATATACCTGGTGTGGTGCTCTTTCATTTGGTCACTCAAGAGATTATAGACTGGTAAAACAAGCTGCTTTACATTCCTTCAAGACTTAGCCTGAAGGCTGCTCTCCACAGCTACCACTAGGATAGCTTTCAATAAGGTTGTCTTTAACCTACCTACCATAAGAGTCGATTTGGACTGGTGCAAGGTGCCCACTATAATTAGTGGACAGCATATGCCAGGCCAACTTCTCACATTGGTGTGCAGCGTGTGGGATTCCAGCTTGCTATTGTTTTACCAGATAATCTCAATTGAATTGATCAACTGAAAACCACTAAAGGTACCTAAGGTACATATAATTTAAGCTTAGAATATCAGTAAGTTCTACTGAACTTAGAGTTGTGTGTTAAGGGATAGCACAACCCTTTCTACAACTCAAGAGAGTTTAGTAGGCCACACTAGAGTAGGTAGTGCATACACCACACCACACTAGTAATGTCTTTAAAAGCAGGATCTAGAGATGCCCTGCAGGAAGCCATTGAGCTTCCCCTCCAAGTATGACACACTCCCATTCTTGGAACTGAGAGCTTTGTGTAACGTGAGGAAATTAAGGACAGGCCAAAGTCCCACCACCCAACACCTCCAGGAGATGTTGGTGGCTTATGATCTTAGTAAGTCCTCAGAGACTGAAGGGGTAGGAGCAGAGGGTGGGCCAGCAGATGAGGAAGGGGCCAGGGGTACTACTACCCCCAGCCCCCCTCTGAAACTGACCAGGAGGGTGACAATGACCCTGACCTGGAAAACCCAATCCCTTCTGGGGAAGATGAAGATGAGGATCTGGAGAACCACACCTTTGTCCCCCCAGGAAGGATTATGAGTGTGCTCAGAAAGTCTAGGTCTCCTTCTCAGGAGTCTAACCACTCTGGCACCTCAATAGGGAGCTCTGTTTCTTCTCACAGGAGGGAATCCTCTCATGAGAGAAGAAAGAGACTGGTCCAGTATGAGGAAACTCAACTGGAGATCAGGAAGAAGCAATTGGCTTTAGATAGAGAATCCCTAGATCTCCTTAAAGAGAGAAGAAAGTTGGGACTAGAGTCCCATGGTGGCAGCCATATCCCTAGAGATAGGGAAAGGTCCTATGACCATAGGAACCTGAGCAAGATTGTCCCTCCCTACCAGAGTGGGGATGATATCCACAAATGGATAACTGCTTTAGAGAGGGCCTGTAAAGTACAGAAGGTCCCTCAGGAGCAGTGGGCAGCAATCTTGTGGCTCTCCTTTGCTGACAAAGGTAGAGACAAGCTCCTCACTGTTAGAGAGGAGGATGCTGACAATTACAAGGTCTTGAAGAGTGCTCTTATTGATGGGTTTGGCCTAACCACTGAACAGTACAGGTTGAAGTTCAGAGACACCCAAAAAGCACAGACTCAAGACTGGGTAGACTATGTGGATTGTTCTGCCAAGGCTCTGGAAGGCTGGTTGATGGGCAGTAAGGTGTGTGACTTCTCAGGATTGTATAATCTGATAATGAGGGAGCAGATTCTTAATAACTGTCAAAACCAGCTGTTGCATCAGTACCTGGTTGACTCTGATCTGACCTCTCCCCAAGAATTGGGAAAGAAGGCAGACAAATGGGTCAGAACCAGGGTGAAGCAGAAGGTACAGAACCAAGGTGGGGAAACCAAGAAGCAAGATGCTAAGAACTCTGACAAGGGTGGGGAGAAGGGTAAAGATCAAAAGTCTTCATCAGGCCCCCAAAAATCTTCTTCTGGTGGGGATTCCCAGTCTACCAAGGGTAAAGGCCAAAGAAAACCATGGTGCAAGGTCTGTAAGCAAAAGACCCACTGGACCAGTGATTGCACCAAGTCCAAAGACTCCAGTCCAGCATCCACCAATGCCCCTAAGGCACCTGTTCCCCCTAGTACAGTTGGTGGAAGTGCTCCAGCAAAGGGTTTAGTAGGGTTCACCCTGGGAACTGAGTTGGGCTCTGACTTAGTCAGGGAACTGACTCAGGCTGTGTTAGTCTGTGATGGAGGCATGGATGTGACCTCCACTGTGAGTCCCAGTAATCTGGGCAAGTACAGACAACAGCCTTTAATCAATGGACGAGAGGCTTTGGCATTTAGGGACACAGGGGCAAGTGTCACAATGGTGACACAAGACCTTGTGCTACCTGGGCAAGTTATACTTGGTGAAATGTACCAAGTGACCAATGCTAGCAATGTCAGAACAGACCATACTCTGGCAGTTGTTAACTTCTCCTGGGGAGGGGTAACTGGCCTTAAGAAGGTTGTGGTAAGTGCAAACCTACCAGTCGAATGCTTGCTTGGCAATGACTTAGAGACTTCTGCTTGGGCAGAAGTGGAGCTCAGGACCCATGCAGAAATGCTGGGGATCCCTGCAGATGTGTTTGCTGTGACCAGGTCACAAGCTAAACTGTCTAAAACTGAACAGGCCTTGGATTCTGGAAGAATGGACCAAGTGCCTTCCAAGAGGAGGAGTAGTAGGGTTAAGGCAGTGCCTTCCCCTTGGCTCAGGAGGAAGATCAGTCCCTTGAGGGGGATGATCTCAGCCCTGAAGAAGGAACTGTCCCAGAGGAACTTGAGCCTGACCAGGTTGAGTTCTTGGGGACAGGGGGACCTTCTAGGGCAGATCTGAGCCAGGAGCAGCAGAGCTGCCCCTCCCTTGAACCCCTCAGACAGCAAGCTGCTGCTGAGGCTGCTGGGAAAGCTAGTGGTCCCCATACAGTGTATTGGGATGATGGACTCCTGTACTCAGAGAGTAGAGACCCCAAGCCTGGTGCTACCAGGAGGTTGGTAATACCTTTGAAGTTCAGGGGCTTCCTATTGACCCTAGCCCATGATATTCCCTTAGCAGGACACCTGGGCCAGAACAAGACTTGGGACAGAATTGTCCCTCACTTTCACTGGCCCCACATGTCTGAAGACAGTAAGGAGTTTTGTCGCTCCTGTGTAACCTGCCAAGCCAGTGGCAAAGCAGGTGGCACTACAAAGGCCCCCCTGATACCACTACCTGTGGTGGGGGTGCCCTTTGAGAGGGTAGGGATTGACATTGTTGGTCCCATGGATCCCCAAACAGCATCTGGGCACAGATTTATACTGGTGGTAGTGGATCATGCCACCAGGTATCCAGAGGCTATACCCCTTAGGACCACTACAGCACCTGTGGTGGCAAGGGCCCTCCTGGGAATTTTCTCAAGAGTGGGCTTTCCTAAGGAGGTGGTATCAGACAGGGGTGCAAACTTCATGTCTGGGTACTTAAAGGCAATGTGGAAGGAGTGTGGAGTTACTTATAAGTTCACCACACCCTATCACCCACAATGCAATGGTTTAGTTGAGAGATTCAACAAAACCTTGAAGGGCATGATTAAAGGGCTCCCAGAAAAGCTTAGGCGTAGATGGGACATACTCTTGCCCTGCCTTTTATTCGCATATAGGGAGGTGCCTCAGAAGGGGTTGGTTACAGCCCTTTTGAACTTCTGTTTGGCCACCCTGTGAGGGGTCCACTGTGCTTGGTGAAGGAAGGATGGGAGTTACCTCTCAAGCCCCCAAAGCAAGATATAGTGGACTATGTACTTGGTCTCCGCTCCAGGATGGCTGAGTACATGAAAAAGGCAACCAAAAACCTTGAGGCTAGCCAGGAACTTCAAAAGGCCTGGCATGACCAAAAGGCTGTCCTAACTGTTTACCAGCCAGGACAGAAGGTGTGGGTGTTGGAGCCAGTGGCCCCAGCAGCTCTCCAAGACAAATGGAGTGGACCCCACACTATTGTTGAGCAGAAGGGTGAGGTCACTTACTTAGTAGACCTGGGAACACCCAGGAGTCCCCACAGGGTTCTCCATGTCAACAGACTTAAGCCATATGTGGACAGGGCAGACATGGGCTTGCTCATGGCTACTGATGAAGGGCAGGAGGAAGAGAGTGACCCACTCCCTGACCTGCTCTCACAGAACCCTGACGATGGGTCAGTTGATGGTGCAGCCTTGGCAGGCAGCCTCACTACCCAGCAACAAACTGATTGCAGGCAAGTCCTCAATCAGTTTAGACATATGTTTTCACTGACACCCAGTCAGACCACCTGGTGCACTCATGAAGTGGACACTGGGGACAGTCTGCCTATTAAAAACAAGATTTATAGGCAACCTGACCATGTCAGGGACTGTATCCGGACTGAAGTCCAGAAGATGTTGGAATTGGGAGTGATTGAGCCCTCAGATAGCCCTTGGGCTAGTCCAGTAGTCCTAGTACCTAAACCTCACACCAGTGGTGGGAAAAGAGAGATGAGGTTTTGTGTAGACTACAGGGGCCTCAATGCAGTCACTAGGACTGATGCCCATCCAATACCCAGGGCAGATGAGCTCATAGATACTTTGGCCTCTGCCAAATATCTCAGCACATTTGACCTAACAGCTGGCTACTGGCAGATCAGACTAGCTGATGCTGCAAAGCCCAAAACAGCATTTTCAACCCCTAGTGGGCATTACCAATTTGTGGTGATGCCCTTTGGTCTGAAAAATGCACCTGCCACTTTCCAGAGGTTGGTGAACACAGTTCTCACAGGACTGGAGGCCTATAGTGCAGCTTATCTAGATGATATTGCTGTCTTTAGCTCCACCTGGGAGGATCACCTGGTCCACCTCAGGAATGTTTTACAGGCCCTGCAAAAGGCAGGCCTGACTATCAAGGCCACTAAGTGCCAGATAGGGCAGAGTCAGGTTGTGTACCTGGGCCACCTTGTGGGTGGAGGCCAGGTTCAACCTTTGCAGAGCAAGATCCAGACCATCATGGACTGGACTGCTCCCACTACCCAGACTCAGGTGAGAGCCTTCTTAGGCCTGACTGGGTACTATAGGAGATTTGTCAAGGGGTATGGATCAATAGTGACACCCTTGAATGACTTAACTTCTAAGAAAATGCCCAAAAAGGTTCAGTGGACAGTTAGCTGTCAAAAGGCATTTGATGACCTCAAGCAGGCCATGTGCACTGCTCCAATTCTGCAGAGTCCTGATTACTCCAAGAAGTTCATTGTTCAAACTGATGCATCTGAGTTGGGGGTAGGGGCTGTACTGTCACAATTGAATGAAGAAGGTCAGGATCAGCCAGTAGCTTTTATTAGCAGAAGGCTGACCCCTAGAGAGAAACGTTGGTCAGCCATAGAGAGGGAGGCCTTTGCTGTGGTCTGGGCTCTGAAGAAGTTGAGGCCATACTTGTTTGGTACACACTTCCTGGTTCAGACAGACCATAAGCCCCTCTTATGGCTAAAACAAATGAAGGGTGAAAACCCCAAACTGCTTAGGTGGTCCATTTCCCTACAGGGGATGGACTTTACAGTGGAACATAGGCCTGGGAGTAACCATGCGAATGCAGATGGACTCTCTAGGTATTTCCACTTAGAACATGAAGACTTAACTGGGCAAGGTTAGTTTAATGTCCCTACGTTTGGGGGGGTTGTGTAGGAGAGTAGGATCTGCTTCACAGGGGTACCCCCACTTTTTGCTGATACTTCACTGGTTTTCGACATTAGTCTGGCTGGGGCCCTGCTATTCAGAACCCCAGCCTAGCTGTTTCCTCTTTAAAAGGGTCTCCATGTGCCTTAGGCACATCACTGATTGGGATCTGGAGTGCCCTTGTAAGTCCCTAGTATATGGTATACTATGTACCAAGGGCATAGGTACCTCAGAGGCCTGCCAGGGGCTGCAGCATATATTATGCCACCCCTGGTAGGCCATCCAAACTGACACCACAGGTCTGCTACTGCAGCCTGGGTAAGGTGGTGCATGCACCCCTTGCTGTGGTATAGGTTACCTATATCACTAAATGCATACACACATATAAACCTATAAGTCACTCCTAAGGCAGGCCTTATCAATCCTAAAGGCAGAGTGCATGGTTCCTATGTGAGAGGGTGCCCCTGCATGAGCAGGGCCCCTCTGCAGCGTTCGGAGACCATCTCTGATGCTGTTTGTAGTGCAGCCTGACCATATACTCTTAAACGCATTATATCCTCGCGGTAAAATGCTAACTATGGAATGGCTGCACCGAAACATGTCGTGTTTGGTGTCAAACATCTTGGAATACTACCCCCCGCCAATCCTGGCGGCGGGGGTAGCATTCCACCCTTCTAGAGGGAAAGGCATGTTAACTCTGACGAGTCCGGTAACTTCTTTCCAGAGCCTGGCATCACAAAATGGATGCTACTGCCACAGACACGAGTCTGGCCTCCTGCTGCTGGACGAAACTCCGGCAGGGGAGGCCTGGACAACAGGTTTCCTGTCCCAGGGAGGTGTGACCACCTCCCCAGACAGGACAATGTGTATTGGGGCTGGGCGGGAGCACTTTCGGGTGCTTTGAAGTCCTGCACTGGGGGCACATTTGGTGTCCCTGTGCATACCCCAGTTCAAACCGGATCAGGGGCTTGCAGCCCCTGCTTTGGCGCGAACTGGACAAAGGGAAAGGGGTGTAGCCACCCCTCTGCCCTGACCCACCCATAGGTGGGGCCACAGAGTAGTCCATCCCCTATTTTTAGAATAAAGGTAGGAACCCAGTCCTTAGGACTTTAGATTATACCTGGACGAAACTCTGAAACAGAATCCTGGACCTTCGACGCTCTACTCACGATTAGAGGACTGAAGAATCTCCCTTGGGGTCAAGGAGTGACTCCCCTGCTTGGCAGGCACCAAAGAAGCATCTGTCCGGTTCGCATCACTGAAGCTCCCGTCGGACGCCGAAGTCATCGCATCACCAGAGGTGGATTCTCAGACTTCCCCGAGGCTACCCTGAGTCCCCAGCAAAGCTGAGGCCCGTGGCTATCGTGGGTAACGTGAGACCGTGACCCCTGGACACCGAGCACACTTGCAAGTGCACCATCTTCTGGGTCTCCCAAGAAGTCGTGCTTTGGGCTCCGAGTAGCCCTAGCCTCCAGCACCACCTGCACCGAAGATCACTGGCCCCCACTCCACGAGTGTCCTGTAAGCCAGCTCCACGTGCGGCGTCACGAGGCTCCTTCGCGGTCGCTAGCCCGTTGGCTAGTAGCCCTTACCGAAGGCCAATCTTTTCTTTACTTGGCAGTCTGGTTGCTCCAGGCCTGCCCTCACTTACCCTTGCTGGGTGAGTTCCCCAGACCTTGCTGGTCTGCATCATCGACGATCTACATCTTACTCGAGACTTGCCGTTGCCAAGGCCTGTTGGGTCCAATCTGGTCGCCGACACCTCTGCACTCGACAGACATCGAGCAACAGCCCGAATCCTGCTCCTGGTCGCCGACAACGCCTCCCGGACCTCGTGGCTGAAGAGTCAAGACGACCGTCAACGAACTTGAAGCACTCGACATCGGTGGGCATCTGTCCATCGCCCTCCTGGTCACTGGCTAGTGACCCAGACTCTGTCCCCTCTGCTTTCAGGTTCTTCAGAACTCCGATCCACTCTTGGATCCACCCGGACACTTTTCTCCTGGTCGCCAGCAGCACTTTGCAGCAGATCGCCATAAGAAACGACGACGAAACCCGACCCCGAAAGGCACCTATGCACCCGGCTTCCCTGGGTGAGGTAACACGAGTACTCCGGTGCTCCCGTGGGTAGAGACTCTTCAAAGTCCTAGATCTCAAAGGGTTTTGTCCTAGTCCTCTTTAAAGTGTCCCTTTCCTCTATTTTCCCGATCCCGACTTTCTCCATAGAAGTTAACGGCGTATCGCGGTTGTGTATTTACACTGCACGCGTCTCCCGTGGGTCCCCTGTGTCACTACCTTGGGTGGTTCCTTGTGGTCCAAGCACTTCTAGAGGCTCTAGGCCTAGTGTCTAGTTCAGTCGTGGTTCGCATACCACTTTATTGGTATATGGTTTGGTACGCCCCTAGGGCCCAAACGTGTATTTGTGCTATTACTGTGATTTAAGATCTTATAACCTATGTATTTCGAACTCTAGCCTCATAAAGAGACTAGAGGGGTGTGTTTAGTAATAAATACATATATTTTGAATATATACCTGGTGTGGTGCTCTTTCATTTGGTCACTCAAGAGATTATAGACTGGTAAAACAAGCTGCTTTACATTCCTTCAAGACTTAGCCTGAAGGCTGCTCTCCACAGCTACCACTAGGATAGCTTTCAATAAGGTTGTCTTTAACCTACCTACCATAAGAGTCGATTTGGACTGGTGCAAGGTGCCCACTATAATTAGTGGACAGCATATGCCAGGCCAACTTCTCACAACGAATGTACCACCTTTGAGGGAGGGCCAACTAGAAACGACTGACCAACTAATGTCTAAAGCCCTTCACTGGCTGACGCGTCGACTGAACGAAGCGGGGGGAAGAGGCAGCTGTCTCTCTAACCAAATCATCATGGCTAGAAGGATAGGTTGGTTGGGCACATCGAGGAAAGAAATGCCGGGGAATTGTGTGGTTATACATTTTAATAATGAACTTGTTGTCAGATCCCTTCTAGCTCCACCTAAGGGCTCCCAGATTACTGTTTTATCATTGGAATACTTTTACAGACCTCTTTTGCCGCCGGTCGCAGGAAGTAGACCCCAGCAGAGGGATGCCCAGACATGGCTAAACCCATTAGGAAACTTAGGGGCATTGGGTCTGAAGCTGGAGAATAGATTTGCCCCTCTCTCCGATTTAGAATCATGCGATTGACTACGCCCAACCGAGATAAAATTTTCAGAAGGATGTGACAGTCAGGATATTCTGGCCCCTGACACTCAAGAGAGCCCAAAGATAGTTAACATACAACTGGGGGCAAATAAAACTACTTTTAAAATAGCATCATGGAATGTGGCAGGTATTGTCCCAAAACTGGGTGACGATAACTGAAAACATTCTGGCAAGTCCACGAGACATGGTCTATGGAGCCAATTTTCATAAATGGATATCGCTTCTTCCAAACACTGGCTAAACCTTCTCTCTCAGGGAGGGCTAAGAGGGGTCTTTGACTCTAATTCCAAATAATCTACCAGTAAAAGTAAAAAGTTTGAATCGCTGAACCTACATTTCCATTTGCTGACACTCGAGGTAATAAACGAAGGCACCTGGCTCCTAATACATTTTTATAATAATGAGTTTGGGCCAAATATGCACGTGGTTGTAGGTGAGGTAAATAAGGCAACAGATAACCTCTTAAGCGATTTCAAGAACGAGGCAGTTAACATTATTTGGCTGGGCGATTTTAACATACACCCCTGTAAATACAATGAAGTCCCTGTCTGTGGCTTAGAGGACTTGGGGGAAATTCAATATATCACTTCACCCATAGTGAATATGGAAACTGCCTAAATAGGATTTTACCCTCCTTTAATATGGTAATAATTAATGACCCAAAGTTATCACTAGGTAATCCAGGGCGAACTTTTCAGCAAAATGGGTATGAGTCAACGATTGATTATATTGTAGTTACTAATCCACTCAGCATTAGGGCTACCCTGTAAGAAAACCAATTCATGACTTTTAGCGACCATGCCATTCTATCCTTACAGCTAAGCAGTGCTTAATTTGTAAAATATTAAGTACCAGGGCTCTGACCAGGAGGCCACTGCAGCTTGCACAACCCATCGCCCCTGTCATCGCTGCCAAAACAACTACTAACCATCTCTCTCGCATGTAAATGATTATTCCATGTCCCCAAAGCTAAAGGAATGGCTGGGGTGGCAGGTATTAGTAATTTTTTAATGTATATTGTTTTCCTAAAAAACTGTTATGCTGCTCATCTCTAAATTACATGAGCAGCGCCACCTTGTGGCAGACTGCCCTAAGTGTGGTGTTGACAATTAGGTGCCAGTGCCAGTGCCGAGCACCGGAAACCAATTAAGTGCCGGTGCTCAGCACTGGAAAGCTCCGGCTCAAATTAAGCACTGCAGTTAAGTGTATCCACATGGGACCCGACCTCCCATCAGAAACACCAATCGTGGCAAGGAAAAATGGCTTTCAACTTAAGTGGGCTCGCATTGATAAAATTAAGATGGTCCCAGAAATTGTTTCGACTATACAGGATAATATATCTATCTGCCTGGAACCCGACTCTCATCCAGCGGCAGTGGTGTCCTCTTTTTGTGGTCTTTTAGAGAGAGTAAAACTGGCTCTTACACACACTAAATCGTTAAATATTGGGAGAGGTAAGGGCTGGTTTGACTCGCCCTGCACAAAAGCGAGGAAGGCTTTAATGTCTGCCCTGAAAATTAAACCTAGAATCTCGGACCAAATAAGATCACTGCGGGCCGATTATAACCTAGCAAGAAAAAATAGGGAAAGAGCCATTAAGGATGAGGTATGGTCGGAACTTGAAGATGCAGCTAACACAGGTAACAGTCGTGATTTTTGGAAGATAGTTAATGCACCCCACTTTAAAAATTCTAGAGACCCTACATTACATATTAGTGTAGATGAAGACGCATGGGTGGCCCAGTTTGAAAACATCTTTGCCTCAAGCATTCACCCTCCCACATCATCGCGTACTACAGAGCCAAACTCACAGGATTCACTGTCTTTCTCACTCACCGAAGTGAGAAGAGCCCTGATGCTGTGTAGCCCTGGAAAGGCCCCAGGAACGGATGGGGTCCCAATTGATTTTTTTCAGGAAACCCCGGACCTGTGGGTGCCCCCATTAATGAATGTTCTTAATAGGATACCTCTGACAGGCCCTCCCCCCTCATGGTCAACAAGTGTTATCGTCCCAATTCACAAAAAAGGGGACAGGGCAAATCCAAAGAACTACAGGCCAATTTCCCTGCTGGACAACACAGCAAAGCTTATGGGCCGACTCCTCCTTTTTAGGCTAGAGGGGTGGGCCCAGGAGAATAACATCTTAATCCAGGCACAGTATGGGTTCCAGCAGGGAAAGGGTACTGTGGACCAGTGCTTGAATTTAGTGCTGATAATAGACAAATATACCAGAGTGAAGGAAGGGAAGATCTACATGGCATTCATGGACCTGTCGGCAGCGTTTGACTATGTGGGCCATGCTAAGCTTTGGAACATAATGGAGGAGATAGGGGTTGAACCAGCCATAATTACCTTCATTACACAGCTATACTCAAACGCCACGGCATCGGTCCGCTATGCCAAAAATGGGGATTGTACCCGCCTATTTAAAATAGCCAGGGGGGTAAGGCAGGACTGCGTCCTTGCCCCATTCCTCTTCTCTATTTATACAAATGGAGTCAAGGACACCCTCTTGGTGGCCACACAGGATGTTCCCCAGTTTGATTCGCACCTGTTACCCTTATTGGCCTATGCCGACGACGCAGTGTTGATCGCAAGAACGGGGCTAGCTCTCCAACGCTTGATAACTGTGTATGTATCCTTCATGGACTCAATAGATTTGAAAGTTAATCAAACTAAGTCCTTTGCTATTATAGCAGGGGCTGGAAAAAGAGACAAAACCCCGTACCTCCACGCGGACTCCGGAAGAATTGAGGTGGTTGATACCTTCCCCTACCTAGGGGTTCTTTTTGGCAAAAATCTATTGTGGTCAAAGCTGTTGGAAGGAAGGATGCTGGGAATGGAGAGAAGCCTCTTGGCCATAAAATCTTTTTCCAAAAAACTGGGCGCCAGACCATTACTCCCGATAAAGAATATCTATCAGGCCAAGACAAAGGCCGCAGCAATGTATGGGGCAGGTGTCTGGGGCACTCCAGACTCACTCCAAACTATTGAAAACAGCTTTTTAAAGTCCCTAGTGGGCCTTCCTCCCTCTTCCTCTAATTATATCCTACACATAGAACTGGGCTTGCCCTACATCTCCGACTCAATTCGGTTAGCCCCGATCCTACTGTGGCACTCAATCTGGCGGAGGGATACGGTTACCCTGACGCAAAGCATAATAAGAAATTGCTTAAAATTGGAAAACCACAGAAGGTTCAGGTGGCTTAACTATATTGAGTCAGTGTTGAATGATATTGGGCTCCCTGACTTATTCAGGGACCTATTAGCATGCAGAAAGGTCTCAAAACAAAAGGTAATTAATATTTTTTTATCGAGGGCAGAATACAATCGGATGGAAAAGAACCGGGACAAACATGCAGTTCGTATCTATCGCCTGAGCCCGCCGTTGATAGAGGGAGGGTACTTCTATTTAGCAAATGTCACCAGTGCACAATACAAATTCATGTTATTAAGATTTCGCATGAACATGATGCCGCTGATGTTAGGTTACCCAGAAAAAACATATAACCACTCAGATTTGATTCCGTGCCCGTGTGATAACCTCTCCTCACAAACTGAGCTACACTTAGTATTGTTTTGCAGGCTCTATGATTTTAAAGCGCCAAATTTTTAAACAATGTCGGGTTGCACTTTATTTTCTAAAATCGTTGTCTGACCCTCTAGTCTGCTTCTCGGTAGCCACGTTTTTTTGGGCTTGCACAAAAAAAAGGAAGGGGGGGCTGCAAATAGTACTGGGATTATTATGCGGTAAATTTGCACAATACACTTTGGGGTTACTTAAACAAAAATTATCTCATAATATGTGAAAGGTAATTGCTGCTATTGATTTTATGTTAGATGAGTTGGAATTTTATACTGTTTTATCCTCTTTTTATTTGTGCTTTTATGATCTTATCTTTTGGATCGAATAAAGAACTATTGATTGATTGATTGATTGAAATGTCATGTTCCTCTTGTCGTTTTTCTTTCATCCAATCTAAAGTGTGTTTCATACCTTTAATAATGACTAGTGCCTTTTTTGAGATCAGGGTTTCTAAACCATAACGTCTCCTGTACATAGCACCAACTGATGTCTGCAACTCCAAATTCACAAGTTCTAGATATGTTTCCTAAACTAGCAATACACCTAATTATTTTTTAAGCGTGAAGTCATGTTGCATAAAATTAATTCAAGAAGCTGTATCAGAATTTTGTTATTGAATGGTAATGGACATTTCTGTAAGCAATTCCTAACCATTATAAGGCCTTCTGAGTGATAAGTACATAGATGGCAAATGTCAAGTGTGACTAATAGGTCATCACTTTCTTGATGTTGAAATTATTTGGTTTTGTAATGTGGTCTTCTGAATGGTTCAGAAAAACTCACAAAACTGTGGAAGCTGTTGCATTAGTGAATGTAGCTGATATAATGGGCTTTTAGGAAAATTGCTTGTATTTTTATACACCATGGTAAAATGTATGTGACTTGTGCTCTGGATGTAGACTTGTGATTAGAAACTTGTAATGCTCGAGCCAAGCCACAAAATGTAAAGGCCTATATCCATGATGGCATCTACCTCTTTCTGAAATCACATTGTGGGAATCTGTTTTTCAAAACTACTCTGGTTTGATAACTTGTTAAGGGTCTCTTCTGTATATAGTTATACTAAAGACAATTCCACACACTATGTTATGTGGACTTGTGATTGATTGCAAATTCTCTGGGGATTGAAATTCTGCATTGATAATTTTCTAGTAAATTCTGTATTTTCTGACGTACTGTTTCCTGCAGTACTAAACACATCACATGGGTGTGTGTATGGAAGCATAATTTTATGGATGAACAAATTCAAGTTTGTATTTAAAATTCTGGTCTCCGCATGGTAATTTGTTCTTGTTTTGGCAAAAAAGTATTTTAATTAGAGTAACTGTTATAATCTTGTGAGCTTCATACATGTGCATGAAGGATCATTTGTGGATTTACGCACCAACCACAGATGCTTGTAAAGCATTTTGATAGCTATTGGTTATATTAAAAGGCACATTTTTTTCTGTGGCGCATTTCTGTACCAGTTACTTGGACTTGTGACACGCTTGTTTTATCAGTTAAATTGTCTGCAATTGAAGGCTTTAGCTTATATTCTGGTCCTAATTATTTAATAGTTAAGCTTTCAACAGGTTTCTGTGTATATTGTTGCAAGCAGCAGCGGTGCCTGTTCTAACTGAAGTGGTTGGATGTACGTGGCGGTCCTTAAGCGGTTTTGTGGTGTGCTAATTTAGGGTCTTATGGTGGATGTCTGGTACTAGTGGTGTAGTATTACGATATTGAACGGTGTTTAATTATTTGGAAGGGGTTTGTAGTAGTGTAGAAAATGTTGTGATGTGGTCTGATGTGATGTGTGGTTGTTGCAATGGGTGGTGTTTTCTGATAAGCATGGACTATTGTAGAATGTAGCTGTGAGCATAGTGCCAGGAGGCTTCTGAGTGCCATTGTGCTGGTATCTGTACTCACTTTCAGATGAGGATGTTTGTACTTTCTACTATACAACTGTCTGGTTGTGCTTTCAGCTGGCATAAAATCTGCTTCACATGGAGTCACTCTGTCCCTTCTTCCATATGTCCAAGCTGGTGTTTTAGAATTAATGAACTCTGTTATAGATAATTTTTGAGGCTGTGTAATATTTCCACAACCACCAGGACTAATATCTGATCAAGGATTAAATATGGTGTTACCTCTGAATCTTTATTATCTCCTAATCTCTTACAAGTAGGTACATTTATACTTGATCATTTTAGCAGTTTAGGTAGACAGAATAAAACTGAAATCATTAACTGTTTGAGTGCGGCGGTCGAACCGTTCATATCTACCACATTTCACAGAGGGAACCGCATCCTGAGATTATTTCTTTAATCAGTGAGATAAGCAACACACTGATGTCATACTGATTGAAAGTGAAACAAGGTTTTCACTTTGATCTGAGCTCTTGTGGGCATATCTCAACCCCTCGAGCACCGATCCATGCGGGGGAGGGACCCCTAGAAAGAGGACAATGTCCCTGTTCTAGCAGAGCAGAACTACTCCCTAGTGGATCCCTGCTTGGTGATCGCTGGAGGAGTGTGATCTCCAAGCAGGATGGCCCCCCCACCCCCCCCCCCAAAAAAAAACCATCCGGGAGTGGATATGTAGGCTACATAGACAAGTGCACTACCACACAAAAAAAAATCTGAGTTCCCCCCACATATCCCCCTCCCCCCGGGTCATATGAGCCAGCATAGAGGGGGTAAATTCCAATTTCCATTCACTTACTATGGTGAATTTCTGCACTATTTGTGCTTTGGGACAGCCAGTAACTAGAGGACCCTACGAACCCTGGGCATGGCTGAATCTTAGAGACCCAGACGATAAGCTCATCAGCATCCTACGTAGGGGCAGTAAGTGCTATACAAATGCTAGGTGTTGTAGCTTGCGTGGATTAGAATGGTCTGCAAAGTCAGACTTGGGCTAAAATCGCACATTTTCCTAATTTCTGTGAGGAAAGGTTCCAGAATCTGGAACACAAGATTCCAACCACCCAGCGTTGCCACACTTCTGCCGATAAAAACGGTTCCAAACTTATGCGATTGATTGGTTTTCACAACGTCAAGTGTGCACACATCTGTGAGGGTGGAAGTTATGGTCTCTGGTGGCCAAGACAAAGCTGGAGATAAGAGAATGGGCATTCAAGGAATGCTAACTCAAGAACTGATTGTTGGATTTCTATATGGTCAGTGGTCCTTGAATAAGTGGAGCCGTTCATAGTTACCTCTCCGACTACTTCAGGCCAGATGATGGCACTGAGGTGGTCTTTGTGGTTCCTGGAAGCAATTAGGAGCTCATGAAGGTTTCCCTGTAGCTCAGATGGGGTCAGGGACAAAGCATGCTCGCTAGTCACAATGTTGGCAACAATTCTTCCCCTGGGCCCTAATTAATTTTTCCTTCTGTACAGCAGCTGGGTAGCCTCATGGCATGGAGAGGTACCAACAGCACTTTCGTCCAAGCAACCTGTCCTCCATAGTGTGTAGACCTGCATCTCCTCTCACAGCAGGAAAGCTTGTTGCAATCCACTTCCATCAATACTCGAAGTAAGATTTCTGTCCCAGAAAGGTCCTCGTCTGGCAGGGGAGCCTTGGTCAAGCAGACTCTGCTAGCACACATCTTCCTGGTCACAAGGGGTACTAGAAGAAGGTACTGGTAACTCTGGCTGGTGTTTTTCACCTGAGGTGACCAATCTGCTTCTTTGCATAGTGTCAATTCTGGAGGTGGGGAGCTCCTCCAAGCAAACCTGGCATGACCGCTACAGGATTATGCAAGTGCCACAGACAGCAGGAGCCCCTCCTGGGGTTGCTCCAGATACCCAGGTAGAGTGTAACCACTGGACAAGAGGAGCATTTCCTGGGCTAGGTCCAGGTCTAAAAGTGTGTTGGGAAGATAGCAGGTTATATTTCTCATAGTTATGGAGAAGGGGGAGATGAAAGTGCTCTGCAAAAGGCATGGTTGCATGCTTCAAACGGAATGAACTCTGCCCTCTCAACCACAGGACACTGTATCCTTCTACATCCTCATCCAGGGGGATGGAGGAGCAACAATGTGGCAAACGTGAGCTCTGAGGCAACTCCTCACCTGGACTGCCTCGCAAAAGATCTCAGAATTTAAGCTACACTTAAACCAAACGCTTCTGGAGTAGTATATTTCAAATACCCTCATGGATATAAAGCACAAGAATTAAACATGTATACCAAAAACCATAGTACTAAAAAATAACATAGAAGTTAGGGAGACAAGCTAGGCAATCTAGACATAACTATCACACTTTAACAACAAAAGTGTTTTCTGGTAGATGTAATTTTGAGAAACAGTAAGACAACTATAGTCAACGTTTCAGTCTTACTATGACAGGCATACACCAGACCCTCTTCAGGACATAAGGCTATCTTTAGTTTGTATTAATCCCCAAAGATTTATAAATAATTTGCTGCCAGGCCCTGTTATTCAATCCTAACACGCAGCACATTAATGTGCCGGTGTCCTGTATCGAAAGAATTTACAGGAGCCTCCAAAAAAAGAGTTGTTTTTTCTGCATTATAGCCTTCATTTCTCTCTTAAACAATTTGTTCAGATATGGGCTGTGACTGGTGTACCACCCTCTTCATTGTGGTAGGTCACCAGGTGACAGCTTAGCGCCTTAGCAGGCAGCCTACAACAGACACAAAGGGGCCGATTCTGATGCGGGTTGGAAAAGCTTCCCGACCGAATCGGTTGGGAAATGGTGTCCGACCCACTCGGATCGGGAAAGTCCGACCGGCGGAGTAGGATGCATCCGGATGCTTCCAGATACGATTTGGTTGAACTCCCATTGACTTCAATGGGAACATTTGTTCCTAACCGCATCAGAATTGGGCCCTCGGTCGGGAAGACACGTTCCCGATCCGATTTGGAAGGAGCAAATGCCGTTAGGAGGCCTTCCTAACCGCATCAGAATCAGGCCCTCGGTCGGGAAGCTTTTCCAACCCGCATCAGAATCGGGCGCTCAGTATATACTCACACTTTCCATGTATATTCCAATCATATACAAGTGAAAGCCATGGAAGGCCGGCAGAACCTTTTATATGAGGAAGGCTGGTATGCATCTCTGCCTGAAAGAAAGGAGTACACGGGGTTGTCCCATCACTAATACTAACATTAATACCTGCTCTACAAACCCTTTCAACTGTAGTCTCTCTCTTAAAGAGTGGTGCTTTTTCAGACCCCTCGTTTGACCTCATGGTACTGATCTGGGTTCTCAGTCAGTTTTAACTGAACTTGCATGATTGTCAAGATCACTGGGGCGAAAGCAAAAAACACAAACTGCAAAGGGAAACGATATAGGGCAAGGGCGCACACTGTCCTGAACCAGGCTACGATTTTCAATTCCCAGCTGTATTCTGTTAATACACAACCTGGGGAATGGTTCTGGCTCCCGTAGCATCTGATAACTAACTTTATTATTCTTTGGGAGTCTAGCTATAAATACTTAAGCTGGATGTGGATTGGTTCACCCACTGTGTCTCCCGAATCTTGGTAGATTCACATTGGTAATAATAACATGTGTTTGATGAATCTAAGTGAAAACGTGCAGGAAAAAAATATATCCACCGCAGCTCCTTCCTGGAAACTGTAACCCTAAAGATAGAGAGAAAAGCACTATTTAGAAAATGTCTAATATTCGTAGTATGAAAGCATGCCTGTACAACCACAGACCAGTCACTACAAGAGTGTATTCTACTGTAATCTATGCCTTTGCAGACCTTAAGGTCTATACGCATTCAATTAGTGTAAACATCCTGAAACACGGCGAGCTTCTTGCCTTGCTTTTTAGGTCGAGCCTCGAGTAGCGCGCAAGCGCTGCTAGGCGAAGACTTTATGTAAGGGGGTTTCAGAAGCTGACCACACGCTCGTGCGTCGTGGCCTTTTTCGGGCGGTTACGCGCGCAGGGCCGACATCTGTTTCCCATTATCGTGCCCAGACGCGTGCGCGATAATTGGAAACATATACCACCCGTGCAAGGGAAAAGGCCATGACGCACGAGCGTCTGGTCAGCTGAGCAGGCTGCCGCGCCGCCGCCCCCTCGCCCCGCTCCTCTCTTGTTTTTTTGTAGTCGAGATGTGGCTACAATTCCGATTGTGACCGGGAGACTGCTCTTCCCTTTCCGCATTCTCTGACCATAGAGAAATGATAATCGCGACTCCTTCTGTGTGCCATGGTTCTTCCTCAGAATGAACGCTTAATGCTTGTTAAATGTAGATAAGAAGCTCAATGTAAAATGACTGGGCTTTTATGATAAACCGTCTGTTCCTCACCACTAGGGGCACTAACTCCACCATGCCTCAACAAACCCTCAGATTGCAATCCTCGCTGGAGAGAATTACCGGGAGCGAGCTGCATTTCTCATACCCCGACGAATCCCAGAACAGTCTAATTGCATTTCAAAAGTCGACATCCTTCTTTCCTGGGCAATGCAGCCGCTTTGTATAGTAGGATGACTTCCAAATGGCTGCACACCAACAAGTGTGCGTATTAAAAGTTATTAGAAGTTTGAACTGACCTGGGTTTGGAAGTGGTGACGTTGGCAAAACCGCGGTAGGAGGGATTGGTAAGAGGGAGGATCGTTTCTTAAAATGACTTCTCGCCCCGCCTTCATTTGGCTAGTTTTGCCTTTCGTTAGCCCCTACAATCGAACACTTTCTTCGTCTACAGAGCCACATTTTCTTTAATACACCTTTTATGCCATTGAGTTTGTTTTAATAAGGAGGTCTAATTACATACTTTAAACTGTAATCGTTCGTTGTGCAGTGTGGCGAGAAAGGCAGTTCTGGTTGCTTGTGGTAATTCAGGTAGCTTTTAAGAAAAGCCCGTCATGATAGAAAACGGCTAAGTTCGCTATGTTCCTTATAGGACTTTACCCGTTTTGTTACGTGATATTTTACGTGAAAAGTATGGTGCTGTGAAGTTATGCACGCTCACTCACGTGATTGATTTTTTTTTTTTACAGGTGATGTATATACGAGGGAAATTTATTTGATTCGTTTGTCATGTTCGTTATCAATGTTCCAGATATTACTGTAGATTTAGGAAAACGAAATGTTTTAATGGCATTTGGAACCACCTATTTCACGAAGTCTGTGTTTAAGTCAGTGGTGGATCTTCCACGTGGTCTTCAGTCTGGCGTGCTAATCTGTGCCATTTATGCACTTAGTAGTTCAGTGTTATACGACAGTTTTTGGTCTGGCCTAAAGATGGCTTTAGTTTCGTTCTCAACTCGCGATTTTTGTTTTTTTAAATACTACGTAACCATTAAACATACCTACCTAGAGGGACTTTAGGTCAGCCCTCTTCACCCGTGAGTCTTAGTGCCATTCATATCTTGCTTTCATTCAAAACAGCTTAACACATGGGCAAGTTGATCAGTCCACTTGAGGCATTTGCTCTATTGCACTTTAAGTGACTGCATTTTGCCCAATCATAGGTGGAAATTCAACGGAGAGTTGATTGTGGCCCAAACCTCGCTTTTGTTTATTTCTATTTCTTTTTTCTGAAAGCGTATGCCCCCTGAGATAGCAATATTTTTACCTTTTCTTTAATATTTAGATTTCTATTGCATATGCTTGGAAAAAATGTATTGTTGCCAAGGCCAGACCTACTGGCTTTTCAATAGTTGTGGCTTTGGGCAACGAATGTCGGAACCACAAGGTTAGGGTGGTATTCGAAAGCCTTTGCACAATTTTTTTTTGGAAGGGGCTGAAATTAATTGCACATACTGACCTGAATTCCGCTGGATCCTTTCTCACTAACTGAAGCCGCACGAAAAGTGGATATTCGTTCCTTTCTCTAGGTTAGGCTAGTTTAGGTCGAGCCTAGAGCAGCGCATGCGCTGCTTGCGAGACTTATAGTAAGGGGCTTCAGAAAGCTGACCAGACGCTCGTGCGTCATGGCCTTTTTCCTGCGGTTACGCGCGCAGGGCCGACATCTGTTTCCCATTATCGTGCCCAGACGCGGGCGCGATAATTGGAAACACATGCTGGCCGTGCGGGGAAAAGGCCATGACGCACGAGCGTCTGGTCAGCTATGCAGGCTGCCGCGATCGCTCGCCCCGCTCCTCTCTTGTTGCTTTTGTTTTCGTCCCAGCCTGGCTTGCTCTGCATCAGCAGAAGGCATTCATGCCTTTAAAACCTGCACTCAATAGGCTATGGCATAGATAAACACACAGCATACGCTATACGCCAATCCTGTACGAGTGACTGAATGCATAGGGGGCATCTCTCCACAGTGCCATTGTTCGTGTCCAGCGAAGCCTTCGACCCCCGGCGCCCATCCGTGCTCTAACAGCATGCCAATGGGTCTGGCTCCGGTACATGCTGTCTCACTTGCATCTCCCCGGACCCAGGCGCGTGGGAGTTCATTAAAGTTCTATATTTGGAAGTAACAGTGCTGCATTCTCAGATCCGCTTAACATAGGAAACCGCAAAAGAGCCCCAGAGTTTAATGTTTGTTGTAAAACACTCAGGTTCCATGTAAACGGAAGCAGCAGCAAACTTTAGCTTTCTAATCTGACAAAGATGTGGGTTCATATTTGTTTGCTGGAACCAGCAAATCCAGTAAGCATCCTTTGCTACTGTTTTCGTAAAAGTGTGAAGCACAATTCTTTTGTTGCAATCCATAATGGATATATATTTTTGCTGAAAAAAAGGAAGACATAATTTTCCCGCTGTTTGAACTTTACATTAAAAAAACAGATGAAAACAATTTTCTTAAAATCAATACCGTCTTCCACCTTTTTAAAGTAGAACAAAATGCTTTGTTTGCTGTGTTTTTATATAATGTAAACAGTAGAAATTGAACAAAAGCCACGCACTACATTTTTGCCGTTTTACAAACATCCTTTCATGGCACAGGCAGCAGGAGAGAATATCTGTTCCATTTTCGTTTAGACTAGCAGCAAAAAGGCTGCAAAATTAATTGGCTCCATATTTTGCTCTGGTGGGACTGTATGTAATATAGCTGATCGATTATAATGTGACCTCTATAAGCAGAATGTGCTTAACAAAAAATGTACACACTTAAGTGATAGGTGCTCAAAAGGCTTGATTTATAGGCAGAAATGCAGATTTGCTATTCTTTAGAAATGAAACTAGACCCGTAAAAACTGTACTCACACATACTTTTTCGAATGAGTACATCTTCTCCTAGTGACATGGAGAGGGCATTCCAGGTTGGAAAGATTGTGCAAACACACAAACTATTGTTTGTAGGTATTTGCAATTTGCACAGCCCATTCCCACCCTGGCCATGACCAGTGATTTACTCCTGGGATGGATAGGAGAGCTGCATTAAATCTGTGACCAGGAAGGGAATGGGAATGATGGGAGGCAGAGTTGGCCTTGCAGGGTTTAGAGCTTGTAACCTGGGGGCCTTGGCACTTGTTAACGTGAGCATTTAAATCAATAAGTCATTGTGCTGTGATATAAGAATCTGGCAGATTCAGAGCAAAATGAAGAGAAACATCCTATTCCAGAGGATCCCCAAGGGACATCATTTATGTTGTGGCCTTCTCACTTTTTCCTGTTTAAGTTTGTTGCTATTGGACTCTGTGCACTATGTCACTGCTATACAGTGTAGAGGTACAGGGCCTGTGATTTCCAGGCCTCAATGACTTATTTATATTTTCTGTAAGACTGTAGTAAAGGGTGCTAGCAATGCACTAGTGGCATTTAAAGTAAAAGTCATATCGAGTCTTCAGTGTGTGTTTACAGCACTCATGTACGACAAAAAGATATGGCTGCCAGGAGCAGCTCTTGCTGGGCTAAATTTTAAAAGCAGGTTTTACTTGTCAGGTAAAAGTGCCTTTGTCATGTAGAAAATCTATCTTTATACATTAAATAAGTCACCTCTAAAATTTCTTTTAGAAGTCCACAGGGCTGGGTGCCTAATATATAAAATATGTTGTACTTCTTATCTGAAAGAGACACGTTAGTGACAGATTCCTTACCTTAGAATATCCCCAGGCGTCAGGCTGGATCCGGAAAGTTTTTGCGTAGCAGTACCCTTGCGCGTCGGTAGGCGGCGTCGTGCGGCTCCGCGTCCGTCGTCGGCGTCGTGATCGCTGGGATGACGTCGCGGGCAGTACTTAGGCGCCGCCCCTGCGCGCTGACGTCAGTTCTTCTTTTTCCGCGCCAGTAAGCGCAGATCCGGGAAGAGCAGTGCCCTAGTCACTTTTTGACTATCTATTTTGGTGAATTTTTTCACTGTTTCTTCAACGAGTCTTCACGACTCCTAAGGTGTCGTAGGGATGCCCGGCTTTAAGCCCTGCGAGGAATGTGGTCGCATGATGTCGATCACGGACCCGCACCTCGAGTGTCTCTTTTATCTCGGCCGAGACCACGACACGAAGTCGTGTCCTGACTGCCGGAAACTTCATCCTAAGGCTTTGCGAGAGCGGTCTCGAAAGCTCCTCGAAGTCCGCGCCGCACCAAGCCCCAGTCCCGGGAGAGGTCGAGGGGCCGGACGCGGAGTCCCCGCAGGTCGTCGGAATCCAAGTCTTCGCGCTCCTCCGGTAAGTCGAAGCACAAGAAGTCTAAGCGGCGTCATCGCTCTAAGACTTCACCTCGCCGGTCTCGCGACTCGGCTGAGGTCCCTGTCGGCACCGTCCCCGCGGCCCCGGACGTGCCTGTCGAGTTGCCCCCGCAGTACCCGGGCTCGGGGGCGACTCCGGCCGATATACAGGAATTCCTGTCGGCCATAGCCCGCCTCTTCGGGCCTCAAGGTCCCTCCGGTGCGCCTTCGGGCCCCGCGGGCCCTGATGGGGCTGCTCCGGCGTCGCCGTCGACTCCGGTCCCGGCGTCGCCTGTCCCACCAGCCTTCGTCCCGGCCTCGGCTCCGGCCCCGGCCTCGACCCCGGCTCCGGTGGTGCCGCAACCCCCATCGACGCCGGTTGACCTAACCACGCCTCCGCCGACGTCCCCGGTGCCGTTTCCGACGCCGTCCGGGGCTCCGGGCGGCGTCGTTCCCCAGTTCTCTCCGGGTCCGGACATGGAGCCGGACCGGCGTCGCCCGACGCCGGTTCCGGCGCCTATGAGACCTTGGGTCCCTGATGTCCCTCTTCCTCCATATTTTCACCCTGAGGAGGACCAGGAGAGCTGGGAGGGGTCTGAGGACCCTCTCACACAACAGTGCGAGTTTGACCCGGACTGGGTTGAGGAACTTGGGGATGCCAGTGGTCTGGATACCTCTCCTGACTCTGGCATGCTGTCTCCTCCCGTGGCAACGGAGGAGGGGGCTAATTTTGCAATGGTGTTCCGTAGAGCTGCTGGAGCCTTGAATCTCCAGTTGCCTACAGTGGCCGTCAGGACTAACATCCTGACTGAAGTGCTTCAGCCGGCGGCCTCCTCTTTGGAGACTGTGCTGCCGTTCAACGATGCACTGACTGACGTTCTTTGGGTGCCTGGTCCAAACCCACCACAGGGGCTCCTGTGGATAGGAACGTGGCCCGACGCCATCGCCCTGCTCCGGGCGACCCCCTGTTTCTCTCCCAACACCCCACCCCTGAGAGCTTGGTTGTCCAAGCCTCTGCCTCCCAAACCGCCTTCCCTACCGCCCCTCCGGATAGGGAATCCTAGCGCCTGGATCACTTTGGGAAGAAGGCTTTCTCTTCCTCCAGTGCTGGCTTGCGGTCTGTTAATACCGCTTGCCTCTTGGGCCGATACACCCACTCCCTGTGGGATTCGGTGGCGACTGTTTTGCCGCAGTGTTCTGAGGAGGTCCAGACACTGCTTACCCGCGCCATTGCGGAAGGGCGTGATGCGGCTAAATATACCATCCGCTGTGGCCTTGATACCGCCGACTCGCTGGGCAGATCGCTTGCAATGACGGTGGCGCTGCGTCGCCACGCCTGGCTGAGAACCACTGGTTTTTCAGGGGATGTCCAGAATACACTCATGGACATGCCCTTTGATGGAGTCGGTCTTTTTGGTTCAAAGGCAGACCATGCGCTGGAGCGTTTCAAGGACTCACGGGCTACTGCTAAGTCCCTGGGCCTTGCTGTTGTGCGCCCTCCGCTCACGTCTGCTTTTCGCCCCTTTCGTGGCCACGGAAGGGGCGCCCAGTCACGCCCACAGCCCGGCCAACGGCCCGCGCAGCAAGCGCCCGCGTGGCCGAGGACGTGGATACCGCCGTGGCGGTTCGGGCAACCAGCGTGCGGGTCAGGCCACCACCTCCAACCCGTCCGCGGCCTCCAAGTCTCCTCCTAGTCCCTCCTTTCAGGTGCACAGCACGCCAGTCGGGAGGCAGGGTCCGCCATCACCTTCACCACTGGCGTCCCATCACCTCGGACAGGTGGGTCTTGGACATTGTCCGAAGGGGCTACTCCCTCCCCTTCGAGACCACCCCCCAGCCATGCCACCTCAATTCCACCGCATGTCAGGGGATCACTTGGTGCTTCTACAGAAGGAAGTCACGGCCCTCTTGGCCAAGAGGGCCATCGAGCATGTTCCGACCCCAGAAGTAGGGCGTGGTTGCTACTCCCACTACTTTCTGGTGCCCAAAAGGACAAGGAGGACATGCGTCCTATCTTGGACCTCCGGAACGTCAATCGCTTCCTCCGGAAGGAGAAGTTCAAGATGCTCACCCTAGCTCAGGTCTTGACTACCCTCGACCCCGGAGACTGGTTGGTAGCGTTGGACTTGCAGGACGCCTATTTCCACATCCCCGTCCTGCCGGCCCACCGGCGTTACCTTCGGTTCACGGTAGGCCTCGAGCATTTTCAGTTCACCGTGCTCCCCTTTGGCTTTACCAGTGCCCCTCGGGTGTTCACGAAAATGATGGCGGTGGTCGCAGCTCATCTGCGCAGGGCAGGGGTTTCAGTCTTCCCCTACCTCGACGACTGGCTGCTGAAGGCGGGCTCGTCCCAGGCAGTCGTCTCCCACCTCCAGACTACGGCCGAACTCCTGCACTCGCTGGGGTTCTCCATCAATGTGCCGAAGTCGCATCTGATTCCTTCTCCACAGCTCCTTTCATCGGAGCAGTTCTGGACACGACGCAGTTTCGGGCCTATCCTCCCGAACGGCGAGTCCGGGATATTCAGGCTATGATTCCGATCTTTCAGCCTTTATCCTGGGTTTCGGTACGGATGACCCTGAGGCTGCTGGGCCTCATGGCCTCCTGCATCCTGCTGGTCAATCATGCCAGATGGCATATGCGGGCTCTGCAGTGGGACCTGATGTTCCAGTGGGCGCAGCACCAGGGCAACCTGTCCGATCACGTCCAGATCTCGGAGGGGACTGCAAAACAGTTGCAGTGGTGGCTCTCGAACCGGCAATGGGTCATGGGCAGATCCCTCTCCTTCCCCAGCCAGAGCATACAATTGTGAAGGACGCGTCCCTTCTGGGATGGGGCGGTCACATGGGAGAGGCGGAGATCAGAGGCCTCTGGTCTCCGGCGGAGTCCCGGCTCCATATCAACCTTCTGGAGCTCCGGGCGATCCGACTTGCACTGAAGGCATTCCTTCCCTCTGTCAAAGGGAAGGTAGTGCAGGTGTTCACCGACAACACCACCGCCATGTGGTACTGCAACAAACAGGGCGGGGTGGGGTCGTGGACCCTTTGTCAGGAGGCTCTGCGCCTCTGGACATGGCTGGAACATCAGGGCATGTTCCTGATGGTTCAACACCTGGCAGGTTCCCTGAACGCCAGGGCGGACGAACTCAGCCGCAGGTGCATGATGGATCACGAATGGCGCCTTCACTCGGAAGTGGCGCAAGGACTCTTTCTACAGTGGGGAGAGCCTTGGTTAGATCTATTCGCCACCGAAGAGAACGCGCAATGTCATCAGTTCTGCGCGTTGGAATTTCCAAGGCGGCACTTCGCTCGGCGACGCTTTCGTCACGAGTGGAGTTGCGGTCTCATTGTACGCCTTTCCGCCTATACCACTTCTACCCAGAGTGTTGAAGAAGATTCGGCACAACCGGGCCCAAGTCATTCTTGTGGCTCCGGACTGGGCTCGAAGAGTTTGGTATCCCGAGCTACTCAGTATGAGCGTAGATCCCCGATCCGTCTGCCTCTTCGGGAGGATCTTCTGTCGCAGCAGCAGGGGACGGTCCTCCACCCGAACCTGTCCAGTCTACACCTGCTTGCGTGGAGATTGAGCGGCGGCAGTTGATTCCTTTCGACTTGCCTCCCGAAGTTTGTGATGTGATTCTGGCAGCCAGGCGTCCCTCCACTAAGGTGGTATACGCCTGCAGGTGGAACAAATTTGTGGCATGGTGCACAGCAAAGGCTGTGAACCCCCTTTCTGCCCCTCTTTCTGAGGTCCTTCTGTTCCTTCTTTCTCTGGCCCAACAGGTTTCTGCCCTGGGTACCATCAAGGGTTATCTCTGTGCTATCTCGGCCTTCCTCAGGCTCCCTGATCAGCCCTCCTTTTCAAGTCCCCTGTTGTTAACAGGTTCTTAAAAGGCATTACACACCTCTTTCCTCCTGTTCCATTTGTGATGCCTCAGTGGGACTTGAACTTGGTTCTTACCTTTTAATGTGCGCTCCCTTTGAGCCTCTGCATAACTGTCCTCTTCGTCTTCTGACTCTAAAGACAGCCTTTCTGGTGGCCATCACCTCCGCTCGGCGGGTGAGTGAGCTCCAGGCTTTATCTTGCAAACCTCCCTTTCTGTCTGTTCATCCAGACAAGGTTGTTCTTCGGACGCGTCCGTCCTTCTTGCCAAAGGTGGTTACTGCCTTTCACATTGGGCAGACCATCACTTTGCCTACCTTCTTTCCGCCTCCGCATCCTTCCAGAGAGGAAGAGAGGCTCCACCGTCTGAGACCCAAAACGTGCGCTCTCCTTCTATATCGACCGCACGAAACACTTCCGGGTGGATGACCAGCTCTTTGTTGGCTACGTGGGCGCCAAAAAGGTCGGGCGGTGCACAAACGAACCATCTCCCGCTGGGTTACCTTGTGCATCAAGACCTGCTATTCTTTGGCTAAGAAGGAGCCTCCTGTTGGGCTGCGTGCCCATTCCACCAGGGCAACGGCTGCTACCACGGCCTTGGGCCGCGGTGTTCCGCTGCCGGTTATTTGTCAGGCAGCTACGTGGGCCTCGCTGCACACGTTTACAAAGCATTACTGCCTTGACAGTCAGGTCCGGAGGGACGGCTTCTTTGGCCGTTCTGTCCTCCAGGACTTCCTTGTCTGATCTTTGTTCGCAGACCCACCACCGGGGTTGGTATTGCTGGGGTATCTATTCTAAGGTAAGGAATCTGTCACTAACGTGTCTCTTTCAGATGCACAAGTTACTAACTTGTGAAACGATATATCTGTAAGAGACAGTAGTTAGTGACAGATTCCTTACCGCCCACCCATCCTCCCCGTTCTGCGAACTGATTTCTAGGGTTCAGGACATCCCTTTCAGGGCCCTAGTATTTTTCAGACACCTATGTCAGCTTCTTGCATGGCTCTGCGTTCCTGGCGCGGAAAGTCGTGTACAGAACTGACGCCAGCGCGCAGGGGCGGCCCCTAAGTACTGCCCGCGACGTCATCCCGGCGATCACGACGCCGACGACGGACGCGGAGCCGCACGACGCCGCCTACCGACGCGCAAGGGTACTGCTACGCAAAAACTTTCCGGATCCAGCCTGACGCCTGGGGATATTCTAAGGTAAGGAATCTGTCACTAACTACTGTCTCTTACAGATATATCGTTACACAAGTTAGTAACTTGTGCATTAGGAATAGTGTGCCCTCACAGTGAACAATTACCCAAAAGTTGTTTTCAATGTGTTGAGAAAACTCAATTTTCGATGAACAGTCCTAGGTGTAAATGCACGTTTTACTTTATATCTCTACCAGGGACAATACTACATAAAAGATTCAAAGTTATTTTTCACTTAGTTTTAAATATCTTATTCAATAGTGAAAGTAGATTTTTGCTAACTTTTAAAAAGTGTACTTTGTGCTGCCTCAGAGCAAACTGGTTTAGAACTAATTTGCCACTCCAGGGGCCTAATGCACATTCCTGGTTGGGCTATAACTATGCTCCAAACTGACAATGGCTTGACCTCTGGGCCCAGGAAAGCAGGGGTGTTGTCAACAACTGGAAACCTTAACATGCATTAGCCACCTGGTATGGGGCAGGAGCAGCCGCCTGAATAAAGGACAGCCTTAGTGCTTCTGCTTTTGACTTTGTTATACCAAATGGGTCTGGAAGGAACTGTGGCCATTCATTCCGGAGCTCCATTCTAGAGTTTATGGCTCAAACCCCAGCAGGTGGGAAAAACCAGTTTCGACCCTGACAAAGGGAGGTCAGATCATTTAAACAAGAGCCACTATGGATGGAAGAAGGAGGTAGTCGTCTTCTATTTGGAGCTTCTGGAAATTTTTGAAGCAAACCAAAGAGGAGGTGCTGAGAATAAAGGTGGGGATCATGTGAGAGAGAAGTTAGGATTGGGTGCAGAAAATTATCCAAGACTGCATGTCGCCTGCAGCACCCCTCCGAACATTCCTGGACTCTAAATGTATCTTGTAAGCTCATATCCGGGGGCGCCTGAGATATTAAATAGCGACATATTAATATTAAAGAAAAGTATGCCCCCCTCCTTTCCCCAGCACCAACTGCTGAAGTAAATATCCTCCTCATTAGCTTATTACCTAACCAACATGGCTGCCACCAGTTCCCACGGCAATCCATCAATGGTTTTTGCACATGGTAACCTGTGCAACCGTACTCTTTATTAATAAGGCCAACATGATTGACATTTGCATTCCATACAGTTTGTTTAAGACCATTTTTAAGACCTTTGTTTAACTACATAAACTAAAGTTTATTAGTTACCTGAAAGTTTATTAGCTACTGGTCGCTAAGGGACCTTGTTTTTTCAAATGACTACGAGTCTGCTAATGCACATTTTACTGGTTGTGGTCGACCCAACACAACAGACAACCTAAGATACATTTTTGTATTAACCTCGAGACTGCAGTCTAGCCTTTATCCACATTAGATCCTTTCCATTTTAATCCCAGCACGCTTGAGCTGCATCTGTCTCTTAGGTGAAGGGGCCAACTTGAACCGTTCACCATTCAAACAAGCATTGGCATAGCCAATAGGTCTCACCTTTGCGACCTTAGAAGTGTTTAGCCATGCAACAGTTGATGTTGTTGCACCAAGGATATTGTGCTGCATAACTAAATACTTATAAGGTCCCAAAAGCGAGACCTATTGGCTATGCCAATGCTTGTTTTTCATGGCCTCGTTTGCATAAACGGGCAAATGCGAAATGCTATTCTGTAGGTAGGCTCAGGCCGCAGAGTTCACCAGATAAGTTGTTTACTGAACACGTTGTGTGTAAAGGAGATGGCCAGGTGTCTTTTGAAAAAGCTCTGTCATCAATTTATAATGTTTCTGACCTGCTGGAAAGCTAATACCTTAGTTAAAAAAAAAACGCAGCCTACATATGACTCTGGTTGGTGCTTTAACTCGCCTGTGCGCTGGTTAGATAAGATTTGTTGTTCTGTGACTTACATAAGGCTAGGCAGGTGGCACTGCAAAAGGCTGCTCACGTAGCAGAAATAAGAGTTTTGTCATGAATATCTGAAATAATAAATTGTGTTTATGTACATGTGCATTTGCAGAGAAAAATGCAAATAGACCAGAAACCTTTCAGCAATTTCTAGTTTTAGAGGCATTAAGTAATTCATTTTTATTAACATTTCTGGAGCGGGTTAAAACGGGCAGTAGAAAGAATTAATCCACGTAAGGCCTGATTCAGGAAAACGTATGGCGCACTTGAGTGTCTCTTAGTTGCGCAAGTTGAATAATTTTCTTTGGAACTGCATGACATTAGTGTGATATAATTTTGTGTGTGGTAAATTTTATTACTGGGGTCTGAACGTTACAGGAAGGATACCCCAGCTAAAGGTAGTGAACACCCATACATTTAGAAGTGTATGAATATTGAAAACCCTTTTGCAGGTAGTTTCCCATACTGAAAAGAGTTGCAGATTTATGCCTGTCAAGGGCGGGAGTACATTTTTTGAGTTATAAATATAAGGGAGCATCCCCAAAACTAATGGGAAGAGGTTTTTACACTAGGAAAATGCTTTTATTTTTTGACCCACTGGAAAGATAACTTTGTTCAGTGGAAAAGCATTCAATAATGTGCATATTCACCAAAAAGAGTTTCAACACCTCATCAGGGGTAGCAAGCGCTATATAAATGCAAACCTTTTCCTCTTCAATCCAACCACTATCCTTCTCAATCGAAATAACAGACTAACCTATCCACTGCTCAAATTACTTCCATATTTCACTATACTAATTTACTACTAATCATTTATGGGTTCCGGAGTAGCGTGCTGCTCGGCGAAAAAGTGCTTTGACACCTCTTCAGGGGTAGTAAGCGCTATATAAATGCAAATACAATACAATATTCTACATTTCAGAATGAGTGTCAATGCATGTAAGTAATCCTGGAAAGCTGTGCTAAATGCAGCTTTCCGAGATTGCTCCAGGAATGATGGAATTCTTTGTAAATTCCAGGAAAGTCATAAATTTGCTCCAAAGTTAGAAATCAACTTACAGTTGCAGTTTTGCTTCGAGTACAGGCAGTGCTTAATTTGTGCCGGTGGTTTCTGGTGCTTGGCACTGGCACTTCAGCACCGGCTCTAGTGACAGTCCACCACATGGTGGCACTGTTTTTTTAATTTTGAGATGAGTACACCTGTGTTTATTAAGTCAATATACAATGAAAATGAATAATACCAGCCTTGTGCCATTATTATAGCTTTGTGTGGCCTGAAATAGGCAGAATTGTCACACTTGTAGGAGTGCGATGTTTAGGTGTTATGTTAGTACTGCCATTGGCAGCGTTAGCAGGGTATGGGTGGTGCAGGCTGCCGTGGCCTTCCAAAAAAGGACCTAGCACTTAATTTATTTTTATAAAGCACTGATGTACAGGATCTATGCAATTTCCTAATCAAAGGGTAGATGGTCTGTGAGAGAGTGCTAGGTACCTTTCAAATGTGATGCTGAAGCTGTCAGTTTGCTGGATTCATGCTGAAGCCTGCTCTTATCCTTAAGTGTTGCTGGTGCTGTTATTGCAAAAGGTACTGTTCAACTGGCCTCGGATTGGCCGGAGCCCAAGAAGGTACCTTTTTGTTGGTGTTGATTGGTTATAGGTTAAGTCTTGAGGCTTTCTTGGGAAACTTCTTTCCCCACGGAGACTAGAGATTTCTCTATTTCTTGATAAGTGTACTACTCTTCTACATCTTTGAGAAAAGCTATGCTTACAGTGACTCTTCTTTCGTTTTACTTCTCCAAGGAGGGATCCGAGTTGTGGTGCTTTAATGAACCTTACAGGTTGTGTTTTGTAGGGCCTATTATTCTCCAAAGTAATTACGGAAATGGCGAGCAGTAGAAGGACTTGGCTAGTACCCAGACAGCACCTGGAACATCTTGGAGTGACTCACAATGGAAAGCAGCGCCTGGGTACCCGCTTAGGGGTGATAAGTTGCATCCTACAGATCGACTTAACATAACCTAACTTTAAACGGAAATCATAGTGGTAATAGAAGTAACATAAAAAATTTGCCCTATACTTCCTTTTTATGACATTGCACAAAGTGACATTGTACGACTTCTGAAATGAATAGCGGGCTATTGATTTTTTGGCAATGGCTGAAGAAAATTTGAAGCTACTGTAAACAGTGATTAAAACAGGCAAAACCATCAGGTACTAAAAAAAGCAAAATCAATAGGCACAGTTATTTCTAAAAATCTGAAGTGGGATTTGCTAAATCACAGGATACTTTGCAGTGGACAGGCTTAGCAAGTAACATTGAATCAGAGGATAGTAGCTCCCCTTAAGAAGCATCACTAATTTGTTTTTGTTAATTGTTATTTCTATTAAATAGATCATCTTTATTAGAATTGCTATACAAAGCAGTATGGCCATATCATACAGCCATGTCAACAAGGTGGTATCAAAGTAAGTGGCAAAAAAGATTGGTGAGCTATGGGACATAGCAGTATTTCTCTCAAATAGCTTTCCAGCGTTTATTTAATTGCAAGTTATAAGTCCTCTGCATCTAATCAGAATGTATATATATATAACATCCAGGAGCATTACGAAGGGTTTTTATACATGCAACCGATGTAAGGCTTGTAAGTTCAGCAATAATTGTAAAAAAGTCCAATTATCATCAAACCAGAAACCATTTATCATCAACAAATTTCTCACATGCGATTCTGAGTATGTGGTATATGCCCTCGTCTGTCCATGCAAACTTGCCTACATAGGCAGTACTATTCATAGGGCCAGGAAGCGCATTTTAGAACACATGCGAGCCATCCGTAATAATGATCAGCATTATTCGGTGGCACGCCATTTCAAGACACACCACGCTCAGAACTGCAGTCAATTTGAAATTTGTGGTACTTGATACCATACCCATTAAAGAAAGAGGGGGCGATCGTACCACTGAGTTGAGGAGACTCGAATCCAAGATGATAATAAAGTATGCCACTTGTACCCTAATGGTTTGAATTTGGACGAAGAAATGGCAGTACACTTAGGTTAATTGTGTTTCACACTTATAACCGTGCATCTTTTCTTCTGTATATGCTTGTGCCTTTTTAACTTGTGTGTTGTAACATTGGTTTTAATTGGAATACTTTGTTCTTTTTTATTTTAGACGGAGAAGTTTGAAAGAGCAGAGAAGCGATTAGACCTTAGATGGCCAGCTTATGTCCACATATAAAATTGATTATGTCCCATTTGGATTTTGGTCCGGACGAGCCCACGGTGGCAACATGAAATTTAGTAATCCTTTGGAAACGAATTGTACGTTTTATTGTTTATTACGAGATCATGTTTAGGATTTTATTGCGCTAAAGCAATGCAATTGGCAGTTTGATCCACAAAGACTGTTCATTTGATTTGGTGTTTTTGAATGGCAAAAATAATTGTTGGTATATGATATCCTTTAAAGAACAGGTGCCTGTTTAATTACATGATTGTTTTAATGCCCACTGGGGCGGAATTGGGTTACGTAGTACCACACTCTTGGTCAGGCTCTGCTTATTTAGGAATATTGTTGCAGGTACCATGTAGATCAATGTGTTATTCTTTTTTGCATATTGCCCACTGGTGCATGAGAGTTGCCATTACCGCAATACATTCATTAGTTAAGATGTATTGCTTTGAACTGTCCTGAATATAATGGATATTACATGCCAATCACTCAAAAGTGAGTGTTACAATGTTTTACATGATTATTTTACATATCTGTTTAATAATTTGCTTTGCGCACATTTTTGTAACCGTTTGTATGACCAATTGTGATTATTGATCTGGGGTATCGGTTCCTGTGGCGTGTTGCAGTTTTGTTGTGTGTATATATATATATATATATATATATATATATATAGCCTAGGATTCTCCCCATAAAAAAATAATCATCCAGCACTCCAAGGGGGTTTGGTCACTCGATAGTTTATTGATGACGATACATCAACGCGTTTCAGCAGTCTCACGCTGCCTTGCTCACGATGCTAGAGCGCCATTTTTTTCACATTAAAATACTCAACAATAGAGAACACTGATGAGGGACTCCATTTAAAATGACCAACAAGCAGCTCACTTTTACTTGCAAAGCGGCGGCCATCTTGGAACATGTTTAGTATGCTCAGATAATAATTAAAAGGACAGTTCCAATTATTACATAGCCTTCATTTTCCTTCTTTTGTAGCAACGGATTTCATTCATTGCTCAAATCTCAGGACAATAATAATACAAACATTCAACCTATCTGGATTCTTGTACTTCGCAGAAATTTACATTCCTCGTTTTCAGTCCAGTACTTAATCGGTTAAATTATAATTACATCATTGCCCTTAATCCACAATTTTATATCCGCTTTTGAAATTCATTTTTTCAATTTCAAACTTGTCAATCAAAAGTGCATGTGCCAGATGTCACTTAACAGTTATTTAAAACAAAAGGGAGGGTATCAGTGCATTTTTCATACAGTACAATTCATAAACAATTAAAGTGCCAGTGCTTTAGTGCAAGTCAATCGTTGAAAGCCAAGTGCTTCACAGTATATTGTTTCTCCTTTCATAAAACATATTTCATATACTTGATAAAAACACTTTAAAAGATACTTAGAATATCAATATATATATAGATGATGTAGTTTGGAATCCTGACTACTTGCTTATCTCATTGGATGTCTCGTCCCTTTATACGAGTATTCATCATAGGGACGGCTTAAAAGCAATTGAGTACTTTTTAAACACCAGACCAATTTGTTTTTTTAAGCATAACAAAATGTTACTGGCCATGATCACAATGTGTCTTGAGAATAATTTCTTCCTTTTTCAAAACCAAGTGTTCCAGCAGGTTAGGGGCGTGGCAATGGGGGCCTGTTTTTCCCCCAGCTATGCCTGCCTGCACATGGGACTGTGGGAAGAACAGGTCCTCAAGCCCACCTATGGTGAAACAATGTCTACCCATGTAATAAGGTGGTATAGATACATTGATGATCTGCTGATAATTTGGAAGGGCTGGGAGGATGGAGCTCTACAGTTTATCGAGCAAATCAATAATAACAACTTAAATTTAAAATTTACAGGCCAGATTAGCAATGAGTCCATTTGCTTCCTTGATGTTGAAATTGTAGCCCAGAACAATCAGTTGCACACAAGATTGCATAGAAAACCAACGGCTGGGAATGCTTTATTGCATGCGGCAAGTCACCATCCTGCACATCTGATCCGCAGCATTCCCTTTGGAGAAATGCTGCGGATAAGAAGAATTTGCAGTACTGATCTGGATTGCCGAAAAGCACAAAATGAATGCCGAGATAGGTTTCTCATGAGAGGCTATTCCCTGGAAGTAATCAACAAAGCCATGATTAAAGCAAATGAACAGGGTAGATCTCAGGCGTTGGCTTGTAAACCTAATATCGATCAAAGGCCGACTTCTGAGATAGCACAACCATCTAGATTGATTCTCACTTATAGTAACCAACATCAAACAATACGTAGGATAGTTAATAAGAATTGGGCATTGGTCAGAAATGATCCAGTCTTAGGTGCCAATTTGACTCGATCACCTAACATTACATTCAGAAAAGCACGCTTGATGAGCAATTCTTTAACTAAAAGCAGTCCCGAGGTGAGAACCAATACATCATGGCTTAATGTAAGTAAAGGGTTCATCAAATGTGCGATATTCAAAGCGTGTAAACATGGAGTCAGTAAAACAGAATATGTTACACCCTTTAGCAATAAACCATTCCGTATCAACAAAAAACTGACCTGCAAGACAGAATATGCAGTCTTTTGTGCTGGAGTGTCCTTGTGGCCTGCGCTATGTGGGAAGTACTAAGCTGCAGGTCCACAAGAGAATACTCCAGCACATAAGGGCAATTAACAACGGAGTTATGTCATATCCCGTTGCTCGGCATTTTGAGGAACTCCATGCTAAAAAGTCACAAGAGCTCAGGTATTTTGTTGTGGACTCGGTCCCCCCTCTGAGAAGAGGCGGTGACTGTGAAGGACTTTTAAGGAAACTGGAGACCAAATACATATTAGAAATGGACTGTAAAACACCTCATGGTCTGTATTCAAGTGAGGATTTTTATACGTACCTTTAACATTCAGGTCTTTTAAGTCCTTTTGTAAAATGTTTAAAGCTTGCTGCTGCCTCATTAATGTTTTTACAATTTTATGTGTAGTATGTTTTTGCATTTTTTGCACATTTGAATTTAGGAATTTACTGGTGACACTTTACATTGCACTGGCACTTTATCTTATGGCATGGAATGCCAGTTAAAAGCCCACTGGGGCTATATTCCTCCACTCTCAGTCTTTGAGAGAAATTGGTAACGAACTGGGATTGATTGAACCCAGTCAGGATTGGATTTTTGCTGCTATATATATAGAAAAAGTTTATATTTTTTTTACTTTTTAATATGCATTTTATCCAATGTAATGGGTTCTGATGCCTTTTTAACCTGGCAATTTTTATGAGCGTTATATGTATTTTTTCAATATTTATTTATTGTATTACATATTTAATGATATTTATATATCGTTATTGATCATTTTGCACAGTATCAGTTTTGACATACTTGCTTTGCAATGTCGAAAGGAACTTTTGGAGAGTGTTGATAAGTACTGCAATTTTTTCCATGTCTATGATGATTACGAGTCACGTTATTCAGCACTGTCACTTTAAAAGGTTGAGACCGCTCCTTTAACATGTCATGTGATCAAGGCCCCTGGAGGGCTGAAACGCGTTATGGCGGCGGTGCAGGGCACAAAATAAAATAGAATTGCACCAAATCCTGGGTTCGCATCGTCTTTTTCAATGGAGTGAGCAAGAGGCGATTTCATTATATATATATATATATATCAAACGCAAACGCACTCCTTCTGGACTGCATGGGACCCATGGAGAGTGGCGCGCACGCCGGCGGAGCACACCGGCTGTATCAATCAAATATATATATATATTATATTTAAAGTTTTTTGTTTTTTTCAGAGTATATATATATATCTATCCACAATCCTTGAACGGCTGACCCCAGGCCTCTTGTCACAGCGGGCAACACAGCAGGGTAGCCACCCCTCAATATCCACACAGAATCCAGTGAAGACGTTCTTTTCATACAAGAAAAAACCGAAGCCGTGGCCACAATAGCAAAACGTGTTTATTTTGCAACGTCTATGTCTATACTCTGAAAAAAACAAAAAACTTTATAGTTAATTGAAATGGTCAGTAACAACATAACGTTTTAAACTCTAAACTTGTTCGCCATATGGCGTGGCTCTGAACAGTCAGCACAAACGTTTGTTGACAAGCTGAACATTAACAATCTGAATTTACATTTTACCTCGAGCATCAGTAAACATCAAAAGACGTTTTTAGACCTCACCATATATGTAGAACAGGGTAAATTGTTCACTAAGACCCTTAGGAAGCCATCGGCAGGGACTACGTTATTACATGCTTGTAGCTTCCATCCCAGCAAGCTTAAATGCAGAATACTATATGCTGAAAATGTACGCATGTGAAGAAATTACAGCAATAACAAGCAGCTAAAACACGCACAAGATGACTTAGCGTAGAGAGTTTTGGACAGGGGATGTAGTCTGGAGGTAGTAGAGGGAGCAAGACACAGAGCCAATTTAAAGGGAACAACTGTTGTTTAAGGAAAAGAAAGGACAGGAGGAAGGTAACCATGTGATTCGCCTCATCTTAGCACCTTGATGCCCTCAGGCATTTGTTTGCGCTTTATAAGTTGTCCAATCAATCAATCGATCACGAGTGTAGTGTACAACATCAGGAAATGAGACGGATCTTGACTATTCACTGGCACTTTCTACAAAGTGATCTGGTAATAGGATCCTACATACAAGATAGACCACACATAGCTTTCAATAAAGCAAGATCAATGAGGGAGCAGCAGGTATTGAACAGTCCAGAGAAACTCAGAAGTGTCAGTTGGCTTAGTGGAAGCACAGGCTTTGAAAAATGCCAATGGTGCAAAGCGTGCAAACACGGGGTCAACACCACCCAAGTACTCCTCCCCTTTAATAATAAGCCCTGGTATATCAACAAACCCCTGCACTGCAAATGTGAATTTGTTGTCTATGTGTTGAGGTGTACGTGTCCACTTATGTATGTGGGCAGTACAATTTTAAAGGCACATATGCATATACTGCAGCACATCAGGGCAATCAGAAACAAAAATCCAACGTACCCGTACCCGGTTGCGAGACACTTTGAAGAAGTACATGGGGGAAGAGAGGAGGATTTAAGTTACTTTGTCCTTGATGTGGTCCCTAGCAAGGTTAGGGGTGGGAGCAGAGAACACAATTTGAAACAACTTGGGGCTAGATACATCCTCAAACTGAACACTAAGACTTCATCAGGGTTGAGTATGAAGGAAGATTTGTTTATGCACTTGTAGATTGATTTCCATTTTAAGAGAAAAAGAGTAACTTGTAGCCTAGATCTAGATGTTGGGCATGTAGACATCTTGTGTAGTCATGCCTTTTTGGAATAGAGTTAGTATATTAGTATTTTGGTGTATCATATGAATTTAAATTTCAAGAAGTATTTGTTCACTTAGTGATTTTATATGTCCTGTGATTAAGTGCCACTATTTTTACTATTAACCTAGGACCCTGGACACCGCTAGATGTGTTAAACGCTCTAGATTTTGTTTCCTACATTTTATTTGTTGTGTACAGCCTCAACCAAAAGTTACCAATAGCCCATTTGGGCCTAATTTTGGAGAAGTGTCATTTGAATTTCGAGTTAGTATGCACAATTGTCATTAATATTAGATTGTTGTGTGATCTTGAATGTGTAGCATAGTGCGCTGAATAGTAAATTAATTTTGCAAGTATTATATTGTGGCGAGGTCGTGTGGAATAGTAGCCCACTGGGCGTTATCATAGGCTTTTGCTTTTAGAGTCTTGTTGCAGGATTTTATTATACTATGCACACAAGAATTATTACATGTCACTTGACAAGAATTTAGAGAGTACATTCAATGACCCTATGGGAAGTGTATACTGGGGTCCGGCACAATGAACTATTTACTGTCTTAAAATCATGAAGTGTGGCTTTAATTTAACACAGTGAACTTGCACAGGACATAGACATTCCAAAAATTTGATTAGGGTGCAATACCTTGATACAGTGATCCAAAAGAAATGTATTTTTGACTATTGTGAACTTCCACAGCGGGGTGATTTATTTGGTATTTTTTTAAATTATTGATGCACATGTCACTTAAAAACTTTTGAAAAAAACGATGTATAAATAGAGCAAGATGGCATCTGTTTGTTATTGGAAAAAGGCTGTTCGTAGCCGAATCGTGTTACCTGTGTGTCTATTGTTGCGGCAATAAACAAGCGTATTGTGACACTGAGCGTGCAGGAGCCTGTTCTTACCTGTGGGATAGCATTTAGAGAGTGTGTGTTCGAGCAGCTGGCGCTAGAATTCGGCATGCCCTCTTGGTTTTGTGCACTATGGCCACTGGCATCCAAGGAGGTTGTGTACGGAGTTATATGCTGCCGAGCCCCCCCAACCGCAAAACGAAGAACTGATTTGGCAACTGTTGCCCGGTGTCGGAGGATGCCGGGATTACGGTAAGCTGCGCCGTACGATCGTAGCAGGCATTGAGGAGAGCAGCATTACACTGCAGATCGGGACACCGATAACGTGAAACATATTGCCAGAGACAGCAGCAATGAATTGGCTAAGGGAAAGACTGAGTGCTGCAGAGAGGATGTTCAACGAGGAGGAGGAGGTGGTGCTGGAGGGACACGACAATCGGGGGTCACAGAAACGAAGTGACCAATCCATGGAGTTACAAGACTTAATGTGTCGATTGGAGAAACTGCAAAAAAGAGAAACATCAAAGTGGTGGGAGAGCAAATCTCTCCAATGGTATTTGGGGGTCGGGAGAGTCCTGAGGGGATTACGAATACTCATAGCTCCTGCATACGAAAACCCGAAACCTGATATGCTCCGCGAGTGGGTAGAAAACAATGCAGAATCTCCAAAAAGGATGATGGCCATGTTATTTATATATGTAGATATCGATCGAGAGGCTCTTCTACAAGAGATAGAAGAGGTGAGAGATGAATTGAAAAAGCAACCGGACCTGGCACAAGTTGAAAAAAGTGAGGCAGAGATGAGAACACGCCTAATGAAGTACGAACAATTTATTAAAGATAGAAAAGCCACTAAGTTCAAAGGTGACAAACTTGATTTTCAAAGAGGCCAGATTTTTACTTTCTCCACACAATTTGATAACTTAAGGAGACATGATGTCTGAGAGTATGCACAGTGAGACACAGTCAAGGCACAAAAAAACAAGTTCTAAGCTCTGCTTAGAAGAGGAAACGGATACTGAGGAAGGTAAACAAGGGCAGAAAATACCATCAGTGGAAGATAAGTTACGTTTTTTACATTGGGACCGGACACTCGATCTCAGACCCCTGCCTAGCAGAGAAAGAAATCCCAGAGGAGGAGGCAGAGGAAAAGGAAAAACAGGTGACACAGAACTAAGAAGTGGCAAGCAGAAGAGCAAGGCAATCAAGAAATAATTAACAACAATTGAACAAATATAATCCATTTATCAGATCTAGAGTTGAATGATGAAGAATCAAGGATTCTGGCATTGGGCCTTTCGTACTGTGCACCAACTAAGTTTGACTATGTGTAAACACGGATAGATTTCTTTAAATTTATCAGGAAAATAAAATTGAGTAAACTTCACAAAATGAAACAGCTCATCGAAGATAGTGACAAAACATTGGAATGAAGGAGGCAATCTGCAAGTATCGGCTATGGCATTGTTAATCGGCATGGAAATGATATTGAGAGAAAACATAGGGGAAGATGAGTGAATCACAGCAGATTCAGTGATCCTGGAGCATGGATTGGTTGTGTATGAGAGTCCTAGTACACCATTTAAACCTAAATCCTCATTTGTGCCAGTAACCCCACGGGACTCAATTGACATTTTTTCACAGATGGTTGTTAAGGACTTGAAGGTGATACAGTCCAAAGGGACTGCTGGTGAAGGGGGGACGAAGAAACTCTCATATACCTAAATACAACCAGGTGATGGAGAAGATCAAACTGAGAAAAGGTGTGGTGGTGAGACAGGCCGACAAGGGCAGGAACATCGTCCTATGGCCATTACAGATGTAAGATGTTGAGGCATATAGGCAGCTGGGAGACACTGATTGTTACTGTAGATGTAGCTGATGTCAAAACGAGATATAATGCCGAGTTGTCTCATTGGAGAGGGGAGTGTTGATTAACCAGGATGAATACTTTTATCTAAGAACAGATACCCCCATTATGCCCATCTTCTATTTGATACCAAAAGTACATAAGAACATGTCCACACCACCAGGTAGGCCAATAATTGCTGCCATTGGTGGTCTGCTTAAGAGTACTTCCAGATACATCGACTATTTCCTTCAACCATATGTCCAGAACCTGTCTTCATACATACAGGACACCAGTGATTTTCTCAGGAAGATATGTGGTATCACCTGGGAAGATTATATCTTGATGACACTGAACGTGTCTTCCCTCTATACTGGCATCACCCATGAAGATGGCTTGAAGGCTGGGGAGTATTTCTTCAGCTCCCGACCTATGACATTGTATAAGCACACACAAATGTTACTCTCCATGGTACAATGGTGCCTTTACAAAAACATGTTCCTGTTCGGAAAGGATATTTATAGGCAATTGAGAGGCACAGCCATGGGCACCTGCTTCGCCACCAGTTATGCGAATTTGCATATGTGCTGGTGTGAGGAGAAGGTGTTTATTTATAGGCAATTGAGAGGCACAGCCATGGGCACCTGCTTCGCCACCAGTTATGCGAATTTGCATATGTGCTGGTGTGAGGAGAAGGTGTTGGTGCAAGACTTTGGACAGGAACAGGCTGACAACATTGTTCTGTGGAACAGAAGCAATGGGGTTTGCCCAAATACCCCTCCACCATCTAGGCAAGCAAATATCACACTATACAACAAGTGATGTGGAGGAATGGATATATTCACAGTAGTCAGGGTACATCAAATTACTCCTATTTCATGGTACATAGTCCCATCTCTTTTACCTACATCTCAAAGAGCCACCCACCAACGTTTATTCCTGGTTGGAACAATTAATTGCTCTCCAATAAATCAACATAAAAGACAATACATAAAAGTACATAAATCATCACAGAAAAACACATAAACAACAATTGTTTCTACCCCCAATTTTACAATGAAATGTTCGCTTTCTGATTAACAGCAATCCACTGCGAGGTAATCCTCTACACACTTGAGGTACCAACTACACTTCTAAAACCTTTTAGTAGTGTGAACACCCATTTTTAACACAATGTTTTTATTTTGGTGGATTCCTCCATTCTTCAACTGTCGACGCATTTCAGCCTTTTCATTCGGGCCTCATCAGGACAAGGGTATAAGGAACAACCTAAAGCATAATAATCAAAACCACATGTATATCCAAATTTCAGTCTCCTACGTATATGCTCAATTATGTGCTGATCCACCCAGTTGTGCATAGGTGCCCATAAAACAAGGCTCAAGCCAAGCCATTGGAGGGTAAACTTACTGTTAGAGTGGATTCCTAATTTAAACAAATACTGTATCACCACAACGACAACAACATGCCTGTTAAATGGACACAGGACTTATTACTAGTCAGAGTGTACCCATACTTAGACAGACACCTTGTGGCCATGCCGTTAGCATGCTTAAATGATGCAGAAATTAAGAGAATTAAAAACCATCACCCACAGTTGCAAGTGTGATAGCATCAGACCTCGAACTAAGTGCAAATGGCAGGCTTTTTAAGCTAAAAGACAAAGGGGGTTCACTTGACTCGCTTGTGAAGCCTCCCACAGGCACTAATGGGCATCTGTGGCGCGGTATGCAATCTAACCGATTGATGCACGTAAATCAGGACTCACTTGCGCAGGTATTGGTACACTAAAGAAATGAGAGAACAAGATTGATGATTTGCGACTTAGGCACCTTATAAAACTAACCAAATACAGCGGGGAAGGAAGAGAAAACCACTCTATCCCGCGTACCTGTAAACTCACACGGTACGCCTGGTCTTCCTTTCAATGGCCACCAGGTGTCTGTCTAAGTATGGGTACACTCTGACTAGTAATAAGTCCTGTGTCCATTTTACAGGCATGTTATCGTTGTGGTGACACGGCATTTGTTTAAATTAGGGATCCACTCTAACAGTAAGCTTACCCTCCAATGGCTTGGCTTGAGCCTTGTTTTATGGGCACCTATGCACACCTGGGTGATCAGCACATAATTGAGCATATACGTAGGTGACTGAAATTTGGATATACATGTGGTTTTGATTTTGATTATTATGCTTTAGGTTGTTCCTTAAACCCTTGTCCTGATGCGGCCCGAATGAAAAGGCTGAAACACGTCGACGGTTGAAGAATGGAGGAATCCACCAAATTAAAAACATTGTTTTAAAAATGGGTGTTCACACTACTCAAAGGTTTTAGAGGTGTAGTTGGTACCTCAAGTGTGTAGAGGATTACCTCGCAGTGGACTCCTGTTAATCAGAAAGCAAACACTTCATTGTAAAATTGGGGGTAGGAAACAATTGTTGTTTGTGTTTTTCTGTGATGATTTATGTATTTTTATGTATTGTCTTTTTATGTTGATTTATTGGAGATCAATTAAAAAGAAATGAATAATTGTTCCAGCCAGGAATAAGCGTTGGTATGTGGCTCTTTGAGATGTAGGTAAAAGAGATGGGACTATGTACCATGAAATAAGAGTAATTTGATGTACCCTATGACTACTGTGAATATATCCATTCCTCCACATCACTTGTTGTACTGTTCACACCAGTCTGGCAGAGCACCACTTGCTAGCGCCACGGGCTCCTCTATCTGTTGCATTATCTTGGTGGTGATCTTTTTGCTGGATGGTGGAGCGGTATTTGGGCAAACCCCATTGCTTTTGTTCGGTTGAATAACACTTGGTCAAGTGTGAGGGTCTTTCGATTCTGAGAATAACCATATTTTGTGTCTGATAGAGATAGACCTAAAGTGGTGGCCACGTACTGTTTATTCTATAGTTTAGTTTATGTAAAAAAAAATGTCAGTCAGCACAAACGTTTGTTGACAAGCTGGTCATTAACAATCTGAATTTTCACTTTACCTCGAGCATCAGTAAACATCAAGTGCAGTTTCAGACCTCACCGTATATGTAGAACAGGGTGAATTGTTCAATAAGACCTTTAGTAAGCCCTTAGCAGGGAATACAATATTACATGCTTGTAACTTCCATCTCAACAAGCTTAAATGCAGCACCATACGTGGAAAATGTACGCATGCGAAGAAATTGCCGCAATTCACAGCAGCTAAAAAAAGCACTAGATGACTTGGTGCTGAGATTTTTGGACAGGGGATATAGTCCAGAGGTAGTAGAGGGAGCAAGACACAGAGCCAATTTAAAAACAAGCATTTGCAATGCAACAGGTCTCGCATTTACGCGAGTTTGAGCTATTGGCATTGTAAATGACAATGCCTTTTATTTATGTTTTGGTTTCTGAAACATAAATAAAACGCATTGTTATTTACAATGCCAGTAGCTTAAACTCGCGTAAATGCGAGACCTGTTGCATTGCAAATGCTTGTTTTTAAATTGGCTCTGTGTCTTGCTCCCTCTATTGCATTGCAATTGCTTGTTACACCCAGTCTCCATCACACTTGACTTTTCTCTCGCTTGCTTCCATCCTACCTCCCTTTCTCTCTACATTCGTCTCCACAACCTTTGCCCTCACTTTCACTCATCTGTTTCTCCAATGGTGCACTGAGGAGAAACTTGAATGGCATAAAGATTCATACAAAAACATAAAAAACGAAAAACATACTGCCTGGCCCCAAAGATAAAGATTGACATGAATGCCACTGACCCAGGACCGGAAACCCCCCTTTTGTCACACACATCAATCACCCATATCTCACGCACCTCAACCAACATCTCCCACATAGGGCATACTTCACCTAACACCCTTCCAATAATGCACTCCGAAGGGCGCCTGTTCCTGATGCAATTGGAGCGCTTCATGGCCTAATTCAGGGGTATGAAGCGCTCTACAAATGTGACAGTACACTACAATATCTCCAAATCCATCTGCCCCTCTGATTCCTCCCGGCTATCTGCAGCACTGCTTGTGTTCACCACCCTACGTGAAGCATTACACCGTCCCTCGTGGCTGTGGCAACATCTCTGCCAGCTGATATCTGTCAAAAAAGCATTACTGTGTCAATGAGATGATTATTGTATCATCTCCTGCAAGTACCTGTGTCTTTAACTGCTGATTCCTTTGTGTCGGGACATTTGAAGCTCATAGATCAGGACACAGCGATGGTGTAAGTGGAGCAAACAAATAGTTAATAACCATGTTCGTTGTCTAGGCACTTTGCAAATTCAGTAACAGGCGTGCCGATACCCAACAGCCTCTGCACTCTTTTTACCGATCTCACAAGAATGAAAGGCTAAGTAGGCCCCAACTGGGAATCAATGTCTGTGACTATCATAGGTAACGTTTTTATTTTGGATTCATCAACAAAGAGTAATACGACCTCTCTCTCTTTCTTTAACGGTCTGTGTAGCTCAGTCTACTGGTCTGTTTTTCTGCCAGTGTGGCGAATCTGTGGAACGCTCCCAGACATTCTTTGCTCACTCACCAGTGTGACCTGGTGCAATTCCACACGATTGCTCGGTGCTGGTCTCTGTTTACTGCAGCTCGAGTCGTGCAGCATGAAAGAAAGGTGGTTGAAAAGTAGGCCTCTTTGGCCCGTCAGACCGTGACGCTCAAAAGAAAGATTTAGATAATGAATCCTTGAATACCGAGGCGGGATCGGGACCCAATGCTGCGAACTCCTGAATGGAGATGCCATGCTGTCTCGCGAATCTCCACGGAGGAGTCTAATTTTTAACCAGGCCTGAGTTATACACAGGCCTGGCTTTGGTCATGCTTCATTAAATGTTCCCAGGAGTCTTTTGTTTCTTTTAGCTGACCTATGCTGGAGGTATGATGATTAGGGGAGAGGGTGTGGCATAACGGCCAGAGCCGCCGACTTTGGATCTGGAGAACCAGATTCGAGCCTGGCGTTTGCTCAACATCCTGTGATTTTGGGCAAACCACTTACGCTCCCCGTGCCTACCAAAAATGAATGTGTGCATGTGTAACGTAACCGGTGCTCAGCGCTCCAATACCTTCGGGTAGAGTTCACGCTTTATAAAAACTGCAAAAAAAAAAAAAATGCCGGACCGCGGACTCTGAACAGAAACCACACACTATCTTTGAAATTAATGACGTGTCAACACTGGGGAGAGACATGTCAGAATAGAAAATAAAGAATGCAGGGTGCCACGTTGAAGGGCGCCAGGGACCAGGCCTCATATGTTCTTCCTTCGAGATATCTGTTAATCCTGTTCCCGAATTGTCGCCTTACATGCAGATTGTTGCCAATTAGCACCTCTGCCATGGTTTGGCCGACTGGGGGTGCATTTAACCAGAACACCGAAACTTAGCCCCTAAGGACACGTCTCGCATGTGGAATCACGTAATATGATTGGAAGCAATATCTGTGCTCAAAAGGCTTGTGGCAAAAGCCACTCGTTATTTCGCGTCTTTTTCAATAAATGTCACCTTAAAAGCAGGCCTCATGTACAGAGCAACAGCGACCACTCAAAAACTCACAGAGGGTCGAGAAATATGTGAATCGACCCAAAAGACTTCCACCCCTCTCCCCAATACATTATTTATAGCTTCTCACCAACATGACATGAAAACAATCGGTTGAAATCCACAAAAAGTAAAACGGAATTTCAGCACGGAAACCGTAAACACGTTGGAATGCCAAGAAACCCTCCTCCTCCCCACCCCCACAGACCCCTACTGCCCCCCACCAAATTAAGCTGTCGGGCCCCGCCCTCTGCATCCGATAAAAACAAATGAACAACATCGCCAATGCCAGTGGACGTCTTCTAGAAAATGACAAAGAGGCAAAGAAAAAAAAAACACACATCTCTGGAGCCCAAAGACACAGACAATATGAGAAAATAACTACTAGAGGAAACACTGCTTTAGCACCAGACCATCGACAAAAAATGTTAACGATTAGGAGAACAAGCATCGATCTCTTGTCTTTATGGGGCCATGTGTTTCTAATTAGAAACACATGGCCCCATAAAGATAAGAAAGTGCTTTGCAACAGCAGCAAAGCAGGCGAGCCAGTCCGGCTGGGAGGCCAAAGGGCGTCAACCAAAAACCCTCATTTCCAATGGCAGGCCACCGTTTAGCATAAACGGTGATGCCAGCCAATGGAAATGAGGGGCGGGGCTTCAAGCCCTCTACTGAAACTCCTCATTCACAATTAATCTCGCCGAGGCGAGCAGTGCTTTGCGCTGCAACGCCACGCGAGACCTAACTAGGGAACAACTCTTGTTCGAGGAAAAGAAAGGACAGGATGGAGGTGACCATATGATTTGCCTCATCACTGGCTATAGTGTGCAACAACAGGATGAGGCAGATCTTGGCTACTCACTGGAACTTATTACAAAGTGATCCAGAAATAGGATCCTACATACAAAATAACCACACATAGCTTTCCGTAAAGTGAGATCAATGAGGGAGTAGCTAGTAGTGAGCAGTCCAGAGCAGCTCAGGAGTGTCAGTTGGCTTATTGGAAGCACAGGCTTTAAAAAATGGCATAGGTGCAAAGCGTGCAAACACAGGGTCAACACCACCCAAGTACTCCTATCCTTTACTAATAAGCCCTGGTATATCAACAAACCCCTGCACTGCAAAAGTGAATTTGTTGTGTATGTGTTAAGGTGTACGTGTTCACTTACATATGTCGGCAGTACAATTTTAAAGGCACTTATGCATATACTGCAGCACATCAAGGTAATCGGGAACAAATATCCAACGTACCCTGTTGCAAGGCACTTTGAAGAAGTGCACGGGGGAAGAGAGGAGGATTTAAGTTATTTTGTCCTTGATGTGGTACCTAGAAAGGTGAGGGATGGGAACAGAGAACACAATTTGAGACAACTTGAGGCTAGTAATAGCCTCAAGCTGAACACTAAGACTCCATCAGGGTTGAATATGGAGGAGGATTTGTTTGTGCACTTGTAGATTGATTTCTATTTTAAAAGAAAAAAAGTAACCTGTAGCATAGATTTAGATGTAGGGCATGTATGCATCTTGTGTAGTCGTGCCTTGTTAGAAATGGGATCTCTAGTTGGCAAGGGCTTGCACCTTTGTCCAAGTAGGGACCCTTCTTCCTAATCAGGGTAAGGGAGTTACACTCCTAAAATAACCCCTGCTCACCCCCTTGGTAGCTTGGCACGAGCAGTCAGGCTTATTCTAGAGGCAGTGTGTAAAGCATTTGCACATAACCAACAGTAATACAGTGTAAGCACTACAAACTGACACCACACCAGTTTAGAAAAATATCCAATATTTTTATATACTTTAAAACAAGACCAAAATTCGATAAAAATCCACAGTACAGTACTTTAAAAGTGATTATGTTGCAAGATAACTTCTTCTTTGCAGGAATAGTTCAAAAACAAAGTTCGTACGAGTCAGTAGCTCTGTCCAAGTCTACCGGAATGCTGAAAACCACAGAGTCTAACAGTTCCAGCCGACCGCGTCGATACGGGCCAGCAGAGTCGTGAACAGACTCGGTCACAGTACCTTTTTTCGTTGTGGTGGGCACGGAGTGTGCGAGCCGGTCGGCGTACGTCGCGGTTGCGGTGCAAGATGGAAGCGGTGCAGGGCGCGGTGTCCTCTCGATGCGGTGCAGGCAGCGGCTCGGTGACAATCGTGCAGACGGAGTCGGTGAGTCCAAGGCGTGCGGTGCAGGGTGAGACGGTGCTCGATGCGGTGCTGGCAGGTTGCGATGCAGGCGACCAAGCCGGAGTGCGGGAGCTGGCGTCGGACAGCGGAACGAGTCGGAGCGGTGCGTCGCGAAGCGTGCGAGCGGTGCCCCAACTGCGATGCGGTCACAATTGTTGAGCCAGTTGCAAAGACAGCGTCGGTCTGGTCCGGCTGGCACAGTGAGGCGATGTGATGCGAACTGCGGTGCCCACAGGTCACGGTGCAAGCAGCGGCACGGTGGCGATGGCGTCGGACGTCGTCGTCGGTGAGACCAGGGTTGCGGTGCGAGATGCGGACGGTGCGGTCTGCGGTGCAAACAGGACACCGGGCCAGCGATGGAGTCGGTTGACGGAGTCGGTTGCGGTTCCCTTCCTCTGTGGCAACTGAAACAGCGGTTCCAGAAGCGGTACCCAGAGGGTTGTGAAGTCTTTGCAGTCCCTGAGACTTCTTAACAGGAGGCCAGCTCGGTTTCAGGCCCTTGGAGATTCTCAGCACAAGTAGTAGAAAGTTCAGTCCAGTCCTTTCACTGCCCAAGGCAGAAGCAGCAGCTGCAGGCCAACCCAACAAAGCAACAACACAGCAAAGGGGCAGTACTCCTCCTGGCAGCTCTTCCAGCTCTTCGTCTTGGCAGGTTCCTTGATTCCAGCGAGATCTAATCTTCTGGGGTTTGGGTCCCCCTTTTATCCTCAATTTCTCTTTGTTCTCTGAAGGCAGAGAGGCCTTTGCCTAGTCCAAACCAGTTCTGGTCAGTCCTGGAGCACTTTGTTGACAAGTCTCCTTCTTTCCTTTCACAGTGCAGGCCAGGGACATCAGACGCACCACAGGAGGTGGAGCCAGCATTGTGGAGGGAAGGCCCAGCCCTATTCAGGTCCCAGGTGCATCTCCTCCCACCCATCTACATGTAGATCTTGCTATTCAGCCCTGTGCTGACTCACCCTGTCTCCTGGCATCCCCCAGCCCCTGTCACTCACACTCCAGACAAGGAATACACAACCTAGCAGAGGCAGGCTTGGATGGTTAGACAAGAAAATACCCACTTTCTAAAAGTGGTATTTTCAAACACAGAATGTTAAAACCAACTTTACTAAAAGATGCATTTTATCATTCTGAGTCCAGGCATACTAAACTCGAATTTCTACCATGTTCCCTGGGTCAGTTAGGATTATAAGCTGTAATAATCAAAAACGCCCATTCTGGCCTATGGGGAACAGGTAGCCTTGCAATAGTGAAAACCGAAATAGGCTGTAATTCACTATCCGGACATGCCACACACACCAGGGCATGTCCTACCTTTCACATACAATGCACCCTGCCCACAGGGGTACCTTGGGCCTACCTTAGGGGTGACTAACATGTAGAAAAGGGAAGGTTTAGGGACTTGCAAGTGTGTGCACTTGCCAAGTCGACATGGCAGCCCCAGGCTGCGCACAGGCTCTGCAATGGCAGGCCAGAGTTACACTTTACAGGCTGTTTGCGTGGGTGGCACAATCCAGTGCTGCAGCCCACCAACAGCATTGGATCTATAGGCCCTGGCACTCTCAGTGCACTTTACAAGGGACTGACACATAAACCAAATAGGCCAATCATGGAAACACCAATCCATAACACATTTTATACAGGAGCACTTGCACTTTCCCACTGGACAGCAGTGAGGAAAGTGCGCAGAATCATTACACCAGGAAAAACAGAGTCAAAACCAGGAGGTCAGAAAGCAAAAAGTCAGGGGAAACACGCCAAAAGATGCCAAGTCTAACATGCCTGTTTTGAATAAAGTTAGTATATTAGTATTTTAGAGTATTATATGAATTTGGATTGCAAGAAGTATTTGTTCACTGGGTGTTCACTTGGTAATTTTATATGTCCTGTGCGCAAGTGCCACTATTTTGACTTTTAACCTAGGACCTTGGACACCTCTATATGTGTTAAACGTCTAGATTTTATTTCCTAAATTGTATTTGTTGTGTTATGTACAGCCTTAACCAAAAGTTACCAATAGCCCACATGGGCCTAATTTTGTAGTAGAGGCATTTGAATTGCGAGTTAGTATGCACAATTGTCATCAATATTCAATTGTTGTGTGATCTTGAATGTGTGGCATAGTGCGATGAATAGTAAATGAATTTTGCAAGTATTGTATTGTGGCAAGGTCATGTGGGATTATAGCTCACTGGGGCGTTATCACAGGCTTTTGCTTTTAGAGTCTTGTTGCATGATGTTATAATACTGTGCGCACAAGAATTATTGCAGTTCACTTGCCAAGAATTTAAAGCGTACATTGAATGACCCTTGGGCAAGTGTGTACTTGGGTCTGGTACTATGAACTATTTACTGTCTTAAATCATAAAATGTGGCATTAATTAACACAGTGAACTTGCACAGGACATAGACATTTCAAGAATGTGAGTGCAATACTTTGATACAGTGGTCCAAAAGAAATGTATTTGTGACTATTGTGAACTTCCACAGCGGGGTGATTTATTTGGTATTTTTTTAATTATTGATGCACATGTCACTTTAAAACGTTTGAAAAAACAATGGATAAATAGAGCAAATGGCGTCTGTTTGTTGTTGCAAAAGGAAATTGCGCCAGAGCCATGGATAGTTTTCTCAACAACGTAACGTCTTAAACTAAAAACCACAGAAATTGAGCGAGAGCCATGGACAGTTTTCTCATCAATAATTTCATTGTAAATGTTGCAGTGATATTATCAATGATGTCATAGAAGATGTCATGATATGTTGGGTAAATAGCATTGCATGGCGAGGGCGCAAGTTATAGTTCCCGTAGAACATAAGTAATAGTTACTTGAGATACCTGTAACTATAATTGGTTAATTTTGGTTGTTTTTTAGAGTGTAAAACATAGTGGACTTTGTGCTTGCCCTTTGCTCCAGGATGTCTGAGTACATGAAGATGGCAAATAAGAATTTGGTGGCCAGCCAGGAGCACTGTGAAGCACTGGTATGACAAAAGTCCTTAAGTTTGGAATAGCAGCCAGGACAGATAGTATGGGTCTTGTAGCCTGTAGCACCCAGAGCACAGAAAGACAAGTGGACTGGCCAATATCCAATCTTGGACATGGTATACTTGGTTACCCCAGGAGCTCTCATTGCCTCATCCAAGGGAACAGGCTCAAGCTACACCATGATAGGTCAGACATCACCATGCTGATGGTACCAGACTGGGAAGAGGAAGAGAAGTGTGAGCGTCTCCCAGGGATCTTATCCTCCAGTGCCCAAGATGATACTGTGGAAGGAGTAGTTTTCTCCACCCTGACAGACCAGCAACAAAGGGCTGCTATCAGTTGTTGAAGCAGTTTGCGGGGCTGTTTCCTCTGACCCCAGGTCTGGCAAAATGGTGTACCCGTGATGTGGTACCGGTGACAGTTTGCCTGTCAAAAGCAAAATATACAGGTTGTTTGACCAGGTCAAGGCCAGCATTATTACAGCTGAGGTTGCCAAGATGTTGAAGTTGTGGGTGATGGAGCCCTCTAGTAGTCCATGGGCCATCCCAGTGGTACTGGTACCCAATCCCAAAGGAGGGAAGCCTGTGATGAGGTTTTGTGTGGAATACAGAGGCATAAATGCAATCCTAAAAGCTGATTCCCATACCTAGAGCTGATGAGCTCATTGATAAGCTGGGGCAGCCAAATACCTGAGTACCTTTGACCTGACTTCAGGTTATTTGCAGATAGCCCCCGCCCCAGGAGCCCAGAAGAGGTCTGCCTTGTTTACATTTGAAGGGCACTTTCCGTTCAAGGTGATGTCCTTTGGGTTGAAAAATGCATCAGCCACCTTACCATCTGGTAATTACTCCCGCCGCTCAAATGGCACAAGCCACGACGGAACAGAGAGTAACACTGGAAGGGAAATGAAGTAGGTAAGAAGTGCAGTATTCTTGAAAAAATGCCCTTCAAAAGCCACCGGCAACATCACTGCCAGATAAAATGAAATAAAGAAAAATTAAAAGTCCCTCCTTTAAACAGTAACACTTAAGTGTCTTATGATATGACAATACAGTTCTAAAGTACCACTATAGCGATAATGCTATCATTAAAATAAACAGTTTAAAACCATAACCTGCATCCGCTCTACTGTGTACCGTATAATCAGTTCAGCCCCACCCTTGTGTAAATGTTGAATGTTTCTTTGGGCGACAAGGCACACCCCAAGAACCACAACACACCAGTGTATGAGGAAAAGGCTGCTTCACTGAGGCAGCTGCGCATAACAAACCATTGCCTTAGAGACTAACATTGTACCTCACTAACATTTTTATATCCTGAACAATACATCCCACCTCCCTTCAGAACCACCCTCAAACATTTAAAACAACTCAAACAATTCCCCAATAATTCTCCTCAACCATTCCTCAAAACTCCCCCAACTCGCTCAAAAAACTTCATTTGTTGCATACCTAAATGCAAAACAAACTCCAAATGCCACACCCATACCCCTCCCACCCGCCGAGCTGACCTGCCCACCCAGCAGCATAACCAGTCTTATTGTGGCCTGTAAACCTTTACCATACCTGACAACCATCAACTCGCATACGAACAACTTCACCTACTCATCAGCAACAAATACAAAATAAAACCCTCTTTGTACTTGGCCCTCCTCAGCGAGCCTCAGACCACATACTCCAAAAATCTCCTTGTTGTAGGGTGGGAGGGAGGGCCTGCCAAACAACCAAGCTCCTGTCTATGTGACCAATATGCACCTTAGCCTGCACCACCATGCCCAAATATCCCGCGGGACAAGGCTGCTTTGTCACCTACCCCTATTTGACGGAGACCAGGCCACAGGTTTCCTACACCTCCATTTTCCATTTGGTTGTTGCAAAGTATCCGATCACGCCTTAGATACATTTTATTCTTACAACTGTCCTTCCTTTGTTGGCTAATGGGTACATGAGTATATATGTGTAAAGTTATTTGTATCGCATGAACCTACCTAGAAAGCAACTGAGTATTGAACAGTCGGGGAAGGAGTGCATGGAAGCTACTTGACTTTGTACACCCCTTTTTTTAGATTAAACCTCCTGTGCTGCATGCGCTCTCGCATGCGACACGCTATTGTTTACAATAAAGGGCTTGGAGCCCACCCATTGCTTACCATTTATTGGCTTCAGTGTCACTCTTCTTTGCAGCCTCCTAGTTGACAAGTGCAAGCTAGGCGTCACTTCTGTTCCTTTCTGTGGAGTACTGACCAAGCACAGATTGATTCAACTCATCATTGTCAGTCCGCAGCTCCCAACCTGATTAAGGTACTATTTCTTCCTCTTCCCTCCAACTTCCCCTGCCCTGTCTGGTACTCCCCCTGCCCTGTCTGGTACTCCCTCTCACCTCCCCCGCACCTCCCTTGTTTTGTTTTCCTGTGCCCCCTTCCTCCTACTGTCCATTTTCGCTGCTCCCTCCCCCCTTGTGTTACTTCCCCCCCACATATTGCACAGCAGCGCCGGCTGCTGTGCACAACCTCCCTTAAAAAAGAAAAAGCTATGATGTACTTTTTTTCCTTGACTTTAAGCCATATCACACAACAGCAACCTTTAGTGCATGCCTGGCGCCCGGCTGCCTTACCTGAACTTGAAGAGTGTCTGTCAGGCTGACATTTGCTCAGCTTGACAGACACTCTTTAGTGTACCAAAAGGTGGGGGATCCCCTCCGTCCTTAATGACGGCCTGCTGCTTCTTGTGAGGACACCCTAAGCAAGTTTTGCACTCTCATTCAAAGTGCTCACTAGATATTGGTGACTTCTAATAGAAAACTACAAATGAGTACGAAAAGTAGAAAATGAGGGTCAGCCCATATTTGGAACTTAAGGAGACTATGTGCGTGTAACAAAACCTTGCCACATCCCTAATCTTGGGCTTAAGCTATCCTTGGAATTTGGATCATGCAATGTTTATCTTTTATTCAGTGGTATCCGGACAGGCTAATATTGGGTTAAGGGTCTTGACTAGAGGAAGGTATGCCCTGCGATCAGGATCATTCCCTGCGTCTTCTATTCTTTCTACCATCCTCTTCTGTTTTTAGTCCTGTAATCACTGCTTCTGCTGCTTGCAGTTATATTTGGTGATTTCGTTGCTGTATCTACTGTTGACCTTTATTTTTTTGGGCTGTCCAGTTATAAGCAATGATAGAATGACGTGGAACTACGCTGACAGGAAGAGCACTTTATCATTCAGCCCCATAATGCTTTCTTTCCAAGTAATTTTGACAGGACATTGAATTTTCTGGGGGCAGATGCTACCGATGATTTTTCAAGGTAATCCCACTAAGGCCTTTTACAGACCCTTTCTACCTAACTAGTAGAGTATTTTTATCACCAGAATTGGAAAGATAAGACGGGGCACCCGGGCACCAAATCAGTGCTTAGTTTGTAAATGAATAAGTGGAGTGTCTCCATGTTTTGCTCAGAAGCTCGCTGCCGGCGCTCTCAATTGCTACAGGTGCCAGACACCAAGGCTGCGTAGACTTGATTCATCCTCATGCCTCTTTAATGCACCACCAGGTATTCCCTTTCCCTTTATCTCACACTTTCAGGTACTTTTTCAGCTGTGCTTCTTTCTTTGTTGTTTTCTGTTCGGGTCACTAAAGTCCCACTTTTACTTTTGAGATTGCCCCACAAGTACAGATTTGATTTGCTGCTTCATAGACGAAGGCCAACCTGTCCAAATGATGGGTGTTGCACAGTATCAAGGTTAAATCTGTTACAGGAAGACCAGAATGGTGGCCACATTTCTAATTATCTAAGCAGAAAGTATTTAGAGATATAATCACACACTACTCTGGAATACAATAATGAGTACATATATGATGGGCCTGAAATTGTCAAGTTTGAATGGATCTATACTTGTTTTTTTCTCAGTAATTGTGTCACTAGTCATCAGTTGATTATGGATGTCAGCTCTTTTTAGATTTACTTATTTATTACAACACACGGAAATTGACATGAGACGATGTGTGCCTTTGAGTATTTGTGTGTCTTTCCTTTGGGAACTCATCCTGATAATTTGTCAAAAGCAGCGTTAGGGAAGTGTATGTCCAAAAGAGAAAGATTTCACTTCTTCAGTCAAGATATTTAAGATCCCTAAAACAGCTCGATTTGGGTACTGTAAATGCAGGGAAGAAACCTGATCCCTGCATGCTGATAGAATCTTGACCACTGATTAAAGCTGACCCTGACAACCTTACAGTCCCATTACAGCGTTCCCCTTACTGGCTAAAGCTGTAGAGCTATGCAAATTTACCCAGCTGGAAAAATATACATAGGAAAACCAGTTACTTGGACTGCATCAGTTTGGTTTCAGTTATGGTCACAGTGCTTAAACTGTCATGCCCCAGATCATAAATGACTCCTTAAGGATGCTCGATGAATGGAAACACTGCATGCTAGTACTCCGTGACTTATTGGCAGGTTTCAATACCATTGACCACAACATTCCCTATACACTGTATGCAGTAAGATCAGCATAGGTGGCATGGTACTGAACTATTTCAAAGCCTACTGGTCTAACAGAATAGAGAGTATTAAAACAGATGATTCAATATCTGTCCACTATGCTGTTCTATTTGGACAACCACAAAGATCTATCTTAGCCCCCTGCCATTTAACTTGTTTGGTGAAGAGATGGGTGAGATGTTGTCCAAGGCAGGTATTACTTTCCTCTCTGTGGATTTCTCTGTGTTAAAGAAATGTAAGGCTGTGCAAAAGAGAACCCTGTCAAGGTGGATAGTCCGCTGTATTTTTTTGATAAACAGATTGTATTACTTTTTTGTATCAAGAGTTTATAATACAATGTGACACACAGTGGACTCATCGAGAAAAATTACATTTTGCTATTGCAAGGCATTGACATACAATTGATAACAAAACATAGTTACAGTACAACAGCGGAATTGACACCTTCGTCCCAAAACGATACCTTGAAGTTATAGGTCCAACCATTTCCACCATTCCCGTCTGTGTTTACGTGGGCATCCCCATGCCTCATAGAGAGGCCTCTCCGGCCACGCGCACCAATCTATCCCCTGGCGCCATTGTGAGAGAGTGGAGGTGAAGAGGACCTGCAATGGGCAGCAATTTGACTCTTAGCGACCATAAGGGCCGTCCCCAGGAATGTTCAGTCAGCCCCACTGTATTAAAATATGCTAGACCCTGGTCAAGAAGCAGCCTCCAGAGGGCCTGTGTGCTCATTCCACCAGATCCTGTGATGGCTTTGGCGCAAGAGATACCTGTTCAAGACATCTGTCAGACTACGAAATTGGCATTGATACATATATTTACGAAACATTACTGCCTTGATAGCCACGTCCAGCAGGAAGGTCACATAGCCGCTCGGTTCCCCAGGATTTGTTTTAGTCTTGTACCCTTTTCCTTTGGGCAGTACTGCAATGGTAACTGTTCTAAAGGAGAGGAATCTGTGGTTAGAAGAATCCATCAGAAGCGCATGTTACTTACGTTCGGTAAAGCTCTTTCTGGTGGATGGTTTATTTAATCCCAGATTACTCATTGTCCTCCCACATCCCTGTGCTTGGGAGAAGCCTCCATACTATCTAAAAAATGCCCCAAGTAATGAATCAGCATAGTGTTTCAGATAATTTGTTCTGCGTCTTAAGGCTCAGAAAAAGAAAGACACAAGAAACTCATGCAAGTTCTCAGGATTGGTACTTATATGTGGCTCCGCTACTTAACTTCCATGGCAGTATAGAGTCAACGTGGAGCCATACGCCACCCCCTAGAGGCGAGCAAAAGCATTGCTGGAAGAATTCTCAAGATCCAGTCTAGCACCTGGGGATATTCGGAAGGTGAAAAATATGCAGTTTGATAAAGTTTCCGCAAGACTGAGTATTACCCAAGTTCAGCTTGAATAAGAGTTGTCTAAAAGCCTATTTAATTTATTATTAGGTGTGCTGCTACAGAATTTTTGGGATTTTGTCTTCATAGGTTTGAGTGCTGTCTTTACGTTGTATATACCGTCCTGGGTGATGGGGGCGGGTGAGTTTATGATAGCACCCTTAATATCATGTGTAACTATAGAAATTGAGAGACATTGGAGATACCAATGGGCTGGGCTTTAACTGAACCACTGTCGTACATTGTAATAGTTAAGAGTCATGGCACAGCCATCCTTTAATGTTGACACTGATTAGCTTGATAAAAATAGATTTTTTTATACAGCCTTAAATAAATATGGTGAGTTTAAGCAGGGGTGTGCTATTTTTAAAAATATCACCTGTGCAAGAGACGAGATTGCTTCAGAAATCTACTCGTCCTATAAAATAACTCTACTTATATCCCTTTTGTTACCTTGCAGTAAGGTGTCAGATTATGGCAGGGTTCTTATTATATCTGACCTCTGATAATAGCCTCTCTGATGATGTTAAGGCTTATATTTTGTCAGAATTTGGATTTTAGCAAGCCTTCGAGTTTGTTACTTTTCTGGAAATTTACATTCGGGCTGGAAATAGACCAAAATGAATAGTTCCATGGTTGGAATACACTGTGTGCCTGTGCACACCTTCAAACTAACATGTTTAAGGGTATTCCCCATCTCCTCGCCAATCTCTTCCCATACTGAAAAAAGGTTGGAAATGTACTTCTGACAAGGGCAGGAGTAAAGCTTTTCCAGGGAAGGGAACTCGAAGAGGTGTAGGGATAGGTAATTTGCAATAGCTCAGAAGATTTTCTCATGAAAAAATATATGATTGTATACTTGTTCATGCAAAAATACAATTCACAAAGGTTTGTTAGGAGTGTGGTTTCCAGGCCTATGTCTGTACAGTAATGTGAATTTCTGAAAGTTGTTACTCTACACTAATGCAAGGACACGTACCTTCAGGTGCACTTCCAAATCGGGCCCCTTATTTATCTCTATGTTTCTGATAATGGTTTCCTTTATTAATATGTTTTTTTTATACTGGCATACATTAAAAAAAAGTTTTGCCGAATGATGTCCCAGACTCATCGTTCTTTAAATCTCATAATAGTTTAGGAAAACCTTTTTTCCAAGTTTTAATTGTTTTTATAATATATGTTGGGTACATTTTATTTGGAAAGCAACCAAAGTCAAATTTTACTTAAGTAATAATCCATGAATTTGCATATATCAGGAAGATTTCTGGGAGCATTTTAAATAGCATCAATTTGCTTCATTTTGCAAACATATGTACAGGTGTTCTACTGTAACCACTGTTAGTAATTCAGGCTGAGCTCACTTCATTTGTCTAGAGTGCTCACCTTAATAGTCATAGGCTTTGCATTAATAGCGTCAACCTTGCTTTGGTGACAGGCAATTCTGTTTCATAGATCCATACCGTGGTATTGTAAACTGGCAACCAAAGAGTTTGTGCTGCAGTGGGTTGTCTCTGCTTGTACTGTAGACAAAATAAACATGAAAATGTGTTGTCCTTGACCCAAAACAATATGCCATTGGTGTCTGGGGAGAGGAATTCCACACCCCTGGTTTAAGGTTTTTTTTACAACACAAAAAATTGTGCTTTTTCATAGTAAGGTAATATATTCTGCCTCTGCTTTGCTGATGTTTAGGGGAATACCGCACTTCTCTTTCGTGTGCTCTCAGTCCGTTTCATGCATGCTTTCGTAGTTGTTCCTTGATGTACATTGGTAGTTGAGTTGGATGTGAAATATAGGGCTGAAAAAACTCATGGGGAATGGTTCACTTAAGCTGCATATTTCTTTAAGGTAAACAAGCAACAGCACCGAATAATTAGTATGTTACACTAATTAATTACTGCTGCCTACTGATTACCGCTGCCTCCTGTTGCCCACTAAACTTTGTTTTTTAAATAAACCTGTTCTTATAAGTGATCTGATTTATAGAAGCATCAATATTGTATATGATAGCAAAATATGTAGCTCTGCAGTTCCACCATCCTGTTAGGATAAAAATGTCTACTAATAATGAAGGGCATTATATTAGCAATATTAGAAAGTGGCTGTACACAGGGCATTTATCTCTGCATTTCTTAAACAAATACTTCCTCTCCTTTGTGAATTGAAATTCTATTGTACATTTCTCATTTGCCTATGTGGAAGATGTTTTTTGCTCTTCAGGCAGCATGACACTCGGGTTTGAAAATGTATTTAAGTGCAAGCACAGTGAGTTAAGCTAATTTCTAAATATTGGGATTTTCAAATGATTGAAGAACAAAAGAAAATGACAAAAGTTCCACATGTTTGTTTATCATTACTCAAAAAATCCAGAAAGAGTTATGGCAAATACAAGAGTGGGATTTAGGTGTTTTACACCAAATCTGAATGAATAAATATTAATCCTCATGTCCTGATGAAGGCTGATGTAAAGGCATTTGTAGGTAGAAACACTAAATCCCTTTACCTGTTTATAGGCACTAAACCGTTCCTGATCACGTAAAAGAATAATAACATATTTGACTAACAAAGGTTGAGGAAAGTTATCAGCATATGCCACAGCATTTTTACAGTTTTTAAATTGTGTTTTGCTTGATAAACAGCGTGATTTTCCTTGTCACAAATGTTGTGCTTTTGCTGTCCAAACCCTGTCTTGGCTTTGTTTGTCAGTTGGGCACAGACTATGGAAATGGGTGTGGATTTGAAAATATTTGGAATTCCCAAAAATTTCCAAGAGTATAATCTTAGAAACCTGCAACAAAGAACTGGTTACTTGTAGAACTACTGGAGACGTTTTGTGAATGCTTACTTACAGGTATGCAAAGAGCTTACCACATGCTTAATTACAGGTGTAAAAAAGGCTTTCCTGGAATACACTTCTTTCCCTACTGCATCAGTCTTGCGGATGTTCACTGTACATCCCCACTCTGGAAAATGATTTATCGATTGCGTTGATGGGAGGAAATCTCCAACAATTTTCAGGGTGTAACTAGGTTGTGGTGATGTTTGTAAGTACCCTCAAACACGTGCATTTGCAAATGCTCCCAAACTTTCCACATCATCCCAATTCTGAAAGTCCTGTTCACTGTTTCTCCTATTAGATTTACTTGGGCGCAATATTACCTCATATTTGGGTAATATTTCACCTGGGTTTACTAATTTACAAGCGCAATTTCACCTGTTGTGAATCTCTAGCACTTATAAATGAAGACATTTGCCAATTTAAGCTTAGTTTACATGTATTAATTAATTTGTGGCTGGGGCCCATAATATCTGGATGGCAAAGAGCTTAGGATATTAGGTCAACATATAGCATGAGATTCTGATACTCTTGTTAACTGTGATCCTTAGGAAGTAACTTAGACGTTCACAAAAATCAGATACCAGTCTAGTTTGTTTTTTAATCTCTTACTGTCACTTTTTGGACAAAGAGTGGGGCACTACAACTTCTACCCTCTTTAATTTTCTGTTCCTTCCGTGCTCTCTTCTGCTGCTTTATAACTAATGTCTCTCCATGCTTGGTCGTTGATGGTCAGAAGCCTCACCAGTATCTATCCTATGTCTACACCAACTAATCACAATGCACTATTGCTCTCTTTGGTATATGTTAGCAGATTGGATGTATATGACTACTCCATCCACAATGCTCCTCCCTTATTCTTCTAACTTGTTCCCACCTTTCGTCTCTCCTGGCCACTTATTTACCTAAATCCCCACCCCCTTTGTATTTTGAAGAAACTTTACTTTTACACTAGGTACAATGCAAATAAGAATCTTAACATTAAATCAGCCCCTAAGTACATCAAATTGATAGAAATGTCCCATTTGTTAGTGTTAAGATAGATTGAACCCCTAAACATATTTGTTTTTAACCCTCATTTTAGTTATTTTTTCTTCAGTTTTTGTTGATGTTTATTTTTTTGTTACTTTTCACACAAACCGTTTGCAGGGAAATGTCCTCATTCATTGTTCAGGTCATTGAGTTTTAGTGGAACTTACAACACGTGTATACTTGCCAACCCGACTGATTTAAAAAGCAAGATACTGCTTTGCCGCCTGAAACTATAGCCTACAGAGTTCTCAGTCATTCTAATTATGGGAAGGTACAAGTTGAATCCTTTAAGAAGCGAGAGCCGTCTCCCTAAGGGGGAACGGTCCTCCCCAACAATTCTCTGAAAACCACCCAGAACCATGAAGTGCATGCCTCCTGGCAGCTATTGGAGTTATGGATTTACAAGTCTGTCCTGCGATAGTGGGGTTAAAGCTGGCTGCTGCGCTCAGAAGGGACTCATTTACATCATATTATTTATTTGTCATAGTCTCATAATGTCAATTTGTCAAGCGCAACAGAGCCATTTCCTCTCCCTTGGCCCTATTTTCTGTAATAAATCCTATGTGCCTAAGGTCATATGATATCATTACGCAGTTGGTTGTTTTTAAACTTTCAAAAATCCTACCACTTTCTGGTTAGAGAATGTTGGCAGCTATGCTTCTGTGGTAGTTTTCTAATGTTGTCCAGTCACCAGGAGGCTCTCAATGCCCTTCTTTTGCATCTTTCGCCTTCAGTTGTATTTGGGGAATAGAAATAGAGGGGATGATAGGAGATAGAGGAAGTAGTGTTGAAGATTGAGGTGGAGTGGTTAAAATGTGCTTTGTGCCATGCAGGTGATGGTGACATAGGGCAGTACAAACCAAGTAGCAAGTGCACTTGTTTTGCAGTTGATGGAGAGAGAGAACTTGGATTTGTCCAGATCTTCCAAGTTCGAATGAAATGGAGCAGCGAGAATTAAAACTCTGATCTCCTGCCTCCACGATTTGTCAGCTTGACCCCATATCTTCCCTCTTGGACATGATGAATGTAGCCTGTAGCTGCGGTCATTACAAATATGTTGCAATACATAATCTTATGTTTGCAAATGTGCAGAACTGAAAACTCTTCGTGAATGCAAGAATCCAGATGCCTGAAGAGGAGGTCTCTCTGTCTGATATTTCATAGTGCACTGCTGAGCGAGTGGAGGCACTGTGTGAAAAATTAAAAACTATCTGCCTTAAAATGCAGTGTGGCTTCTGCGAAATTAGTTCTAAAATGTATTACTCTTCAATTCATCCAAGTGCAGACAGTTCAAAGGTTGACACCTTTTATCTGGGCTTGTTCTCCATTTTATTTTCAAGAATTCAAACAATTTTAGTTCTGTGATAATTAAATAAAAGCGGGAAGGTCCCCTGAAATATGTAGTTCAGAAGTAACATCCCCAATGATAGCTTTACTCAACCCTGCAACTCTTTATAAAGTTTATTCCCACCCCTATCCGAAAGAAGATGGAAACGGAAATGTTCAAGAAAGAAGATGCAAGCATAAGTTTTCAAATGGATTTATCGACTCCCAACATGGCAAAACAGCTCTGACATCATTGAACATCTCTTTCACAGCCATGACGCGTTTATCGTTCCATTGAAGTGGCTTGGCACTTAAGGTATCCCCCTGCATGTTCGGCTTTGAGCCACATGATTACTTTTGTAAATCAGTTCACCTGTCAAACTTTTAATAAAAGTAAAAGAAGTGCTTTATAAAAGCGGCTATTGAGGCATAAATTACGCTAAATAAACCACTGTCCTGCACCATGTGCTTTCTCTTCATTGCGGATGGCCAAAAGCTATGCAACCTAGTCCTGCAGCACATCCTCCAATGGTTGTTACTAACAATCTGGAAAGGAACTACCAATTAAAGGAGCTCAGAGACTGTTGTGTTTGTATAACCTGGGAAACAAGCGGGATTTATGCGCAGCTTTGGAAGGATTTGGATTCTGCCACGCCGGAAGTGCTGGCTGTGCTGCTTTGCAGAGGCAACGTGCTAGTGGATGGAAGCAGGCTTGCACGTGAATACTAATGGAAGTGCAGAGCACAAGCAGTCAGTTTCTAGTGTGACAGAGTCAGCATGTCCCTTACTTTTTTTTAATAGCCAAAGGCGCTTTGCAAGTTACGCCAACAAGTCCTAAAATGCTAAATATCATTTGTTAATAAATAGATCTCTCTGTTGTATGGTATTTACTTTTTTGGTATTTCTGTCAGTATCCATAATTATTTTTGCATATTTTAGCTCTATTAATACATCAATATTTTTCTTCTCAGTGTAAACAAACATGGGCAAAGCCAATAGGTCTCTTCTGTGCAAGAGCTATTGGCTTTGCCAATTTAGCCATGTTGAACAGCATCGTAGCTGCTGTTCAGCATGGCTAAAAGTTAATTGGGTAAAGGAGAGTGTCGTAGAGTGGAGTGTTATGGATTGGCGTAGAGTGGCGTACAGTACAGTAGAGTTGAGTTGCGTGGAGAGAATTGGAGTGTCCTGGAGTAGCATATGTAGAGGGTCTTGGAGGGAGTAGAGTCTCTTAGAGTGGGAGGGCGTAGAGTTTGGGTGGCATAGAGTCCAGTGTCAGGAGTGGTGTAGAGCAGAGTAGAGTGGCGTAGAAGGTGTTACGTAGAGCAGAGTAGATTGTCAGAATGGCATAGAGTGGAGTAGTGTGTCCTAGAGCTGAGTGGAATAGTGTTGTAAAATGGCATAGAGTGGAGTAGAGTGGCATAGCATATAGTGAAGTAGCATAGAGTGGAGGACAGTTTAATGGAGTAGAGCTTCATAGAGTGGAAAATTGTGTCATGGAGTGTAGTAGAGTGGCCTAGAGTGAAGTGGTTAAAGGAGAGCTGTGCAGAGTACATTGGCTTCCAGTGCAGTGCCATAAAGTAGCGGTAAGTGCAGTGGCATAGAGTAGAGCGGTGCAGAGCAGAAAAATCATAAAAATGTTAATAGACCTGCAGGTCCAGTGACTTAAATAATCTACTCGACCTATTTGTAATGCTCTTGACCCATAAACTGTTTTCAAATGATGTGATCGTGCTCAATTATTTTAATTAATTGAGCCACCATTTTCTTCATTATAACAAACGACAGCATCTTCAAATGTGCCAGTTCAGCATGTCTGCTGTACAAAAACTATTTTGTTTGATTTAATAGACTAAACTTTTTTTCCATATAAAATACAAATCTAGCCATATATAGGATACACATAACCCCTGACTTGCCTCTTCATTCATTAACAGCATTGTCATCAGGGCAGGGCAGGAATGTTTCTCAAATCATGCTTAACATCTATCACTTTTAATAGATACATAACTAAAGCATGAAGTGGTAGCACACTGTCATTTGCAATCAACAGATTTTACATTGGAATGGCCACAGACGTTCCCACTGACATGCGGCTTTACTGATTAAACTATATAGTGTACAAACAATAATGTTTGGAAATAGAGTTTCTACAAATATGTGTCATTTGCACATCACCAAATAAAGTGTCCTGGTTTGTTTTGCTCCTATTTAACTCTTTGTTTGCAACACGCTTCTTAATTACAAATAAATGTGCTTTTGTAATTCCTGATATATTTTGAAATATTTGTCATGTTAATTTGCAGGCTATTTATATAAATGTTATGTGTTAGAGAAAAATAACTGATATCTTCAGACAGCTCACTTGACAAAAACCTTTAACTCTAGTAAGAGAGAGAAAAATAAACCTCTTTTTCTAAGCAGCAATTAGAGAAAACAGAAAAAAGAGAAACTGACATTTGACCTATTTCCTTGAACAGACAGCAAATGTGTCAAGATAAAAACAAGCTTTAATGGCATCTTTATTGCTCATTCACTTTCTGAATGAACAGAACACCTGTTCCTTTCCAGCCTAAGTTTACTCACCAGATGGGACTAGTAGGTGCTAAAAATAGCGCGACCTGATCAAATTTCACTTGCCTGCAATTAGTAGAATGGAGTGGCACAGAGTGGAGTAGAGTGGCGTAGAGTGAAGTGGCATAAAGTGGAGTGGTGCAGAGTGGAGTAGAGTGCAGAGGCGTAGAGTAGCATAGAGTCCAGTAGAGTGGCGTAGTGTTGAGTGGTGCGGAGTAGAGTGCAGTGGTATAGAGTGCAGTCATGCAGAGTTGAGTGCAGAAGAGTGGCGTAGAATTGAGTAGTGCAGCGTAGAGTGCACTGGCATAGAGTGTAGCCATGCAAAGTAGAGTTTCAGAGTGCAGGTTCGTAGAGTGCAGATTAGGGTTCAATGTAGAAAGGGGTGAATGTTCCAGGTAAGCCTGTCCTTTTGTAATGGGGATAATACGTATTCTCAGATGTCCTTAATTAATAGGAGACCCCCAACCCATTAAGTGAAGTGCATTCTTTAAGACAAAGACAGAGCTGAAATGTAGCTGTAATATGAGTATTCCAAAAAAGTAGATCCGTGGTCTTTCGACTAGTTGCAGGCATGAACTGTGATGTCTGTAGTATGAGTGCCTGGTGCCGTGTTGGGCGCCGGCTCGAAGCGTCAATATCTATGCAGTCCAAGTTTCCAAAGAGGTTCTTGTGCGGTCATGTAGAGTACAGATTAGGTGCAGAGTAGAGTGGTGCAGAGAGCAGTGGGAAAGAGTGCAGTGGAACAGAAAAGAATAGAGTGGCGTAGAGTGCAATGGTGTAGAGTGGCGTAGAGTGCAGTGGCATAGAGTAGAATGTTTCAGAGTAGAGTGGAGTGGTGCAGGGTAGAGTATAATGGTGCAGGGTAGAGCACAGTAGCATAAAGTAGAGTGGTGGAGAGTAGAGTGGCTTAGTATTGATTGCAGTGTCGTAGAGTGGAGGGGCGTGGAGTAGAGTGCAGTGGTGCAGGGTAGAGTGGAGTGGTATAGAGTAGTGGTGAAGAGTGGAGTGGTGCAGAGACGAGTGGCGCAGAGTGGAGTGGCCTAGATTAGAGTGGTGTAGAGTGCAGTAGAGAAGAGTGCAGTGGTGCATAGTAGAGTGGGATAGAGTGCACTGGCATAGAGTAGAGTGGTGCAGAGTAGAGTGGAGATGCGTAGAGTGAAGTGGTGTAGAGTGCAGTTTTGCACAGTAGATTAGAGTGACATAGAGTGCATTGGCATAAAGTGCAGTAGAGCGGCGTAGAGTGGTGAAGAGTAGAGTGGCATAGTGTTCAGTGGCAATGCAGTGCTACAGAGTACAGTGTCATGGAGTGCAGTGGTGTAGAGTAGAGTGGCGTAGAGTGCATTGATGTAGAGTGCAGTAGCACAGAGTTAAGTGACAGAGTGCAATGGTGTAGAGTGGCGTAGATTGTAGTGGTTTACAGTGCAGTGGTACAAAGTAGATTGCCAAAGAATGCAGTGGCGTGGAGTGTATTGGTTTTGAGTAAAGTGGTGTAGAGAGCTTTGGTGTAGAGCAGTGTTTCCCAAACTGTGGCCCGCGGACCCCCAGGGGTCCGTGACACATTTCCAGGGGGTCCGCAGGCAGCAGTTTTAAAAGCACTGCAAAGTTCCTTGTATAATTAGCAGTTTTCGAGCAACAATAAAAGTGTCAAGATAACGCCAGTGATTAATGTTCCTGCTGGAGAGAGATGAGAGTTTTGTCCAGGGGCAGCTTTGACTTATCTAATGTAGCACATAAGGTTAATATGCCTACTGCAAAGAACATGTGCCATGCATTTTAAAAACAGTATTTTATGTGCATAGGTCAGTGGGTTACTGCTTTTGTTCCAGAGATTCTTTTGTTACTGTACAGTTCATAAGTGACAATCGTAATCTAGCACAGTGACCTATACACTGTCATCGAAGAGCTGCTTGCAAACTGCATGGTACAAGTTAGTAACTTATATTTTTTCCCAGTCTTTCATTATCTTGATGCTGCTAAAAAGGTTTATTTGGGTGGAAATACATTTTTATTGTTAGTCAATGCTAGCCACTGTTATGAATCCTGAGTTTGTGCTTCTCCAGACCAAGCACTCTTTAAAAATGCCTACCAGTATGAATGACGTGAATCCTACACCTTGTAGTCCCCTTTGCCTTATGTAACATTTTCTATACACTGATTTACACGAATGATTCAGTTTCTCTATATGTGTCTGATGTAAAGTGCTCTGACATCCTACAATGGTATGAAAGATGCTAAAAAAACGATGAAATACATGTGACAGAGGGGCTATGGAGAGATGAGAGGCACTGTTGGAGGGTGATAATAATGGAATCATTGAAGAACCCCAACAAAGATTGTCCTATCCTGGTGCATAGTAAGGCCATCATTTACTATTCTTTAAAAGCTAATACAATTCAATATATAATGATAAATGTGTTGTAGAATGCATCATAGTTTCCTAATTTTTTGGGGAGAGAGAGCCTCACAAAGCCCCCTTTGTAGTGGTCAGGCTCACTCACTGCACTTGGTGTGCACCGTATGGGGACTGGTCTGAAAACATTTGCTAGGGCTGCTTTGGGTTTCCAGGCTGGCCCTGGCAGGAGCCTCGTACTGCAAAGTAAAACCAACCATTTAAAAGTTAGTCACGGAGATGCAGCACCAACCTTCCCATTAAAATGTTTTGTTTTTGCAAATTCTTTCAATTTAAAATACTAAGGGGGATATTTACAACGGAAGGGGCGGAGCGTGTCGTTAGCCTCCTTGGCTTAACGACACGCTCTGCCACTTTCAGAATACACAGGGCTGCACCATATTTACAAGAATTTGGTGCAGCCTCATGCTTTCCTGCGCTACACTTAGCAGTGTAGCGCCAATAGAGGCACCCTTGCACCATAGTGCAAGGGTGTCTGCATGCAGGAGAAGATTGTTTATGTACAGGAAGGTCCCCCATCCTGCACATAAACAATCTTGAAATGCTGTTTTGTCACTTCTATGTGTGCTGCTTAATGCAGCACACATGGAAGTTACAAAATGTAATTTTTTTAAAAGATTGTTTATGTGAAGGAAGGGTCCCTTCCTGAACATAAACAATTAAGCGTTTTGCTTTTTCCATGTGTGCTGCACAAGGCGGCACACATGGAAAAAGCAAAACGAGGAGAAATAAAGATTTATCCTCGTTTGCGCAAGTTAAGACCAGGTTTTCCCTGGTCTTAATTTTGGCGCTGCCTTCCTATTTACGCTGCCCTTGTTAATAGGAGGCAGCGTCAAAATCAATGGGTGTAGCGGTGGAACCCCCACCGCAACACCCACTGCCCACCCCTTTCACACTAAGCCTTGCGTGAAAGGGGGCCTTATTTACAAGGCAGCGTTAAGCCACGTTAAGTAATAAGCGAAGCCCCTATCGCCACAGGAACATCGCAAAAAGTGACGTTCCCATGGCGATAGGGGCTTGTAAATATGCCCCTAAAATCCTTAGTAATTTGTTTTGTGTGCACACGTGTGTTTATTTTTTCGAATTACTGTTTTAATGCTTGAAATTTTAATCATACAAATTGCTCGGGGGTCCCTGGCTTCCAGTGGTGACTCCATGGGGGTCCTCAGGAGTCAAAAGTTTGGAAACCACTGGTGTAGAGTATAGTGGAATAGTGTGCAGCGGTGTAGAATAGAGTGGTGTAGTTTGGAGTGGTGCAGAGTGGAATAGAGTGGCATAGACTGCAGTGGCACAGAGTAGATTGTTTCAGAGTAGAGTGAAGTGACATAGAGTCCGGTTGTATAGAGTAGTGTGTCCTAGAGAACACAGGTGCAGAGTAGATTAGGTTAGAGTGGTTTAGGGTGGATTGGCATAGAGTACAGTGGCGTAGAGTGGAGCAATGCAGAGTAGAATGGCGTAGATTTCAGTGGCGGATAGAGCAGTGTTGCAGAGTAGCATGACGTACAGTGTTGCAGAGTAGAGCGGTGCAGGGTAGAATGCAGTGGCATAGAGTGCAGTGTCGTAGAGTACAGTGGTGCAGAGGAATAGAATGGCGTAGAGTGCAGTGACTGAGCGTAATGGTTTAGTGTGACATAGTGTAGGAGTGGCGTAGAGTAGAATATTGTAGAGTATAGTGGTGGAAAGTGCAGTGGTGGAAAGTAGTTGCAGTAGGTACAGTGGCATAAGGTGACTTGGTTTTGAATTGAGTGGTGTAGAGTGAATTTGCATAAAGTACAGTGATTTAGAGTAGAGTGGTGTAGAATGCGGTGGCATAGAGTGGCGCAGCATAGAGTGCAGTGGCGCTGAGTGGAGTAGAGTGGCATAGAGTGCAGTGGCGCAGAGTAGATTGGTTCAGAGTAGAGTGGAGTGGCGCAGGGTAGAGTGCAGTGGCATAGAGTAGAGGCGTAGAGTGCAGTGGTTTAGAGTACAGTGCCATAGAATGGCACAGCGTTGATTGCAGTGGTGTAGAATGCAGTGGCGTACAATAGAGTTGCGCAGAGTAGAGTGGTGTAAAGTGCAGTACCATAGATTAGATTGTTTTAGAGTAGTGAGGTGGCACAGAGTGGAGTGGTGCACAGTAGAGTGGATTGGTATAGAGTAGTGTGGAGTGGTATAGTGTAGTGTGGAGAGTGCAGTGTTGCGGAGTGGCTTAGAGTGGAGTGGCATACACTGGAGTGGTGTAGAGTGCAGTGGCGAAGAGTGCAGTGGTCCATAGTAGAGTGCGGTAGAGTGCACTGGCATAGAGTAGAGTGGTGCAGAGTAGAGAGACGTAGAGTGAAGTGGGGTAGAGTGCAGTGTCAGAGTGCAGTTGTGCACTGTAGATTAGAGTGGCGTAGGGTGGTGCATAGAGTGCAGTGGCATAGAGTAGTGTGCAGCAGAGTAGAGTGGCATAAAGTTCAGTGGCAGAGTGCAGTGCTGCAGAGTAGCGTGGCGTAAAGTGTAGTGGTAAAAGTAGTTGGCTTAGGTATAGTGGTGTAGGGTTCATTGGTTTTCAGTAAAGTGGTGTAGAGTGAATTGGGGTAGAGTGCGGTGGTTTAGAGTTGAGTGGCGTGGCGTAGCGTAGAGTGCAGTCGCGTGGAGTGCCACCGAGTAGAGTAGAGTGACATGCAGAGTAGATAGTTTTAGAGTAGAGTGAAGTGGCCTAGAGTGCAGTGGTATAGAGTTGTGTTGTAGAGTGCAGAGTAGATTAGAATGGATTGGCATAGAGTGGAGCGATCAGAGTTCAGTGGCATAGAGTTAGATGGCGTAGTATTTAGTGGCGTAGAGTTCAGTGGCGTAGTGTAACAAAGTAGAGCAGCAGTGAGTTTAGTGTTGCAAAGTATACTGTTGTAGAGTGCAGTGGTGTATAGGAGAGTGGCATCGAGTGCATTTATATCGAGTGCATTTATATTGAGTGCAGTGGTGCAGAGAGTAGTGGCACAGAGTAGAATGGCATGGAGAGCAGTGACGCGGAGAGCAATGGCTTAGAGTACAGTGGTGCAGAGTAGAATAGAGTGAAGTAAAGTGCATTGACATAGAATAGAGTGGTGTAAAGTGCAGTGACAGAGGGCAATGATGTAGAGTATAGTGGGTTAGAGTGCAGTCGTTCAGAGTAGATTGGCGTAAAGTGCAGTGGCGTAGAGTGCAGTGGCGTAGAGTGCAGTGGCGTAGAGTGCAGTGGCGTAGAGTGGTGTGGCGTGGCGCCCAGTGCAGTGCTGCAAAGTAGACTGTTTCATAGTAGAGTACAGTGGTGCAGAGTAGTTTTGAGTGGCATAGAGGGGATTGACATGCAGTGGACTGGCGTACAGTGGAGTGGTACAGAGTAGAGTGCATTGGCGTAGAATGCAGTGGCATAGAGTTTCAGAGTAGGATGGCATAGAGGTGTGGCGTGGAGTGGTGAAGAGTGCAGTGGTGCATAGTAGAAGAGTGTGGGGTAGAGTGCATTGGCATAGGTGGAGTGGTGTACAGAGGCGTAGAGTGGAGTGGTGCAGTGAAGAGTGCACTGACGCAGTATGGAGTGGAGTGGCATAGGGTGGAGTGGTGCAGAGTAGAGTGCAGTGGCGTTGAGTGGTGCAGAGTGGAGTGGGGTAATGTGGAGTTTGCTTGGTTTTGTGGTGTACTGCCATTATAGACAACACATGTTCAGTTGAGATGATCATTACATTTGCACTTACATACAGTTTTACTGATAAAAATATACAGCGCACAAACGATAATGTGTGCAAATATCATCACCTAATGTATTGATTTTGATAGTCCGCACAGTTCATTTTCAGACATTTAAATTTTGTTATGTAATAGAAAAAAAATAACATTGTACAGCCTTCCTCAAGCAGACCCCACATCCACCATGATTGTCACATAAATCCTCTCACTTTGAAATCGGAGAAAAAAAAAAAAACTCCAAACACCCTGGAAGGCACAGCCTGACATTTGACCTCTGCTTTTGAATGCACAGCAAATGTGGCAAGAAAAGAACAAGATTTAAAGGCCTGCTTACAGAAAGCGAGTTTGTAGAAGAATACAGTAAACAAGGTTTGAGCAATGGGAGGGACGAACTTAAGCTGCAAATAAAGCCAGCAATAGAAAGTCAGAAAATGTGAGTTACAAACCACATTGCCAATGGTAAGCAGCAGGCAGAATGCATTCCTAGGTCAACTTTCTGAATCTCCCGAAGATGTCTTAAGCAAACCAGACAGCTGTGCTGTCTGGTAGGCTGCAACATAAACAAGCATTGAAAATGCAATAGGTCTCGCCTTTGATTAAGTTAAAGCCATTTGCTTTGCTAATGGTATTGTATAGCAAAGCAAATGGCTTTAACTTAATGAAAGGCGAGACCTATTGCATTTTTAATGCTTGTTCTAGAATGGTCCCACTGCGTCCATGTGAAGTAAAAAAAAAAAAAAACAAGAGAGCGAAGCGGACCGCGCTTGCGCAACTAAGTAAATAAATAAAAAAACAAGCGCTGCCGAAGCGGACCGCGCTTGTGCAATTAAATAAATAAATAAACAAGCGCGGCCGAAGCGGACCGCGTTTGTGCAATTAAGTAAATAAATAAATAAACAAGCGCGTCCGAAGCGGACCGCGCTTGTGCAAGCTGGCTCAATATCCCGTGACGCAAATGTGATCTTTGTGTGCTTACACAAGATGAATGCGTCCTTCTGTAAACCGCTGAAATATCTTCCACCCGCAACCATACTCAAGCAGACCGCCAGTACGTGTGCACACATGGGGCGTGCCAAAGAAACAAAAGAAGACCAAAACAAAAAGATGGCGACTGTTCCAGTGAGGCGATGTGGCAACATCTAGAGCGCCGATCTTGGAACTGCGGAAGCGAACCTAGCATCGGCTCTCCCGCACCCACAAAAATGGAAAGACATGCCCATCCAAAATGCAAAACAAAACCACGGCAGAAAGCATCAGCATTGAACGCCTATAGGAAACAAATGCGCATGAAGGAACAAGGTCCGATTCGGGAGCGGATTATGTGCTGGCGAGTTCACGCAACAAAAAAAATGGCAGTAATAAGGCAAAAGACACGGCGGCTGGCGAGTTCAAATAAACTGGCAACAAAATGCATCTCACACCAAGACACCGCGCCTCAAGCGTATAGTAACAAGATAGCGTGTAGGAGAAATGAAATGCACGTCACACATTTTTTAAGGTAAGCGCGGTAATACCAAAAAAAGTGCTTAGTGGCTAATTAAGAGACACTGTCTCCTGCCGCAAGTAAAAGATCCAATCCCGGTGGGCGGGGCCAAAAGCGGACAGGGTGGCAACCAGGAGGGATTAAAATGCCTCCGGTGCAATCATTACACTATGTTTAGCATAATGAATGACGACAAACGACGCGCACGAATGAAAATTGCAGGCGGAGCTAACACACGACTTCTGGAACCATATTGATTCCAAGAAGCCCTCGCATGGCGAGGGCAGCGCATGCGCGCTGCTAACGCCAGGCGAGACCTAAAAATGACACTGAAGTGGGTATATTTCCACATATATTTCCACACTTATTTAACCAAATAATGTTTACTTTTGTTTGAATGTCCAATGTGTTTTGGCCATTTACAGTAAAATACAGTCAACTGAAAGCATTTGCATTATATAACTGCTTAAACAGCTATAATACTGCAGTTCTTTAAGCTTCATTAGGAAGTATTTTTTTGTTTTTATGTCCCCTACCTGTCACACTACACAGCTTTTGACTGAGCCAGCATTAAAAATCGTCCAAAAGAAACCCTATTTCACGTATTCTTACATATTAAAAAAAAATAATAATAATACAGACCGGAAAATAGATGTTTTCTGTCTGTATTAATCTGTAAATACCAGTGAAAACGGAAAAGTAGGAGCCTTGTTAATAACGCACTTCTATCTGAAATAGTATCATAACTGAGAAATACTTACCATGGACCGCTGCATCTCTTGCTCATATTTCGAGATCTTCCTTATTGTTTGGAATGCTTCCATTTCTAACGATAATGGCATTACTCCTAGTCCTACTCCCTCGCCTTCCTTCATCACTGAGGCCCCGCCTCCCACCCAGACCCACCCCCAGCATAAAAACTCTGCCCGCCCCCACCTCCACCTGTACGTAAACAAGCCGAGCTAGCACTCAGATGAACCGCACCGGGAGGGAGGGAGGGTCCTCGAAGGAAGGCGAGGGAGTAGGACTAGAAGTAATGCCATTATCGTTAGAAATGGAAGCATTACCTCCCGTCCCTCCCTCGCCTTCCTTCATCACTAATGAGGACATAGCAAGCAGAAGAAAACAGAGACGGACAACTGAGTGATAAAGAAACACCAAAATTTAATACAGTGCCCCAAACACAGCAGATCAACATCCCTGGTCCCGCATAGAGGACAAAACCCTGTGGCCCAGAACATTATCCAAACGCTCCAGACTCGCAATTCGATAGTGACGGACAAAAGTAGAGGGAGAAGACCAGGTCGCCGCCCTACAGATTTCCACCACCGAAGCCCCTGCAACTCAGCCACCGTAGCCGCCATACTGCGAGTGGAACGCCCTGAACCCCCACAGGAGGAGCCACCCCTGTAAGATGGTAAGCCATCAAAACCGTGGACCGAATCCAACGACTCAAGTAGCCGTGGAAGGCTTAACACCCTTCCTAGCTGGACCGAAGTTAACAAACAAAGAGTCCCCCACCCGGAAGGACTCCACAACCTGCAGGTACCACAGCAAAGCCCGACGTACATCCAAACAATGCAAGCGACAATCCTCAGCCGAGGAAGGAGCAGGACAGAACTCAGGCAAAATCACCTCCTGACTGAGGTGAAAAGCCGAATTGACTTTAGGGACAAAGGACGGAACCGGAACCAGAACCACCCGATCCGAAAAGACCTTACAGAAGGGAAACTTACAAGACAAGGCCCCCAACTCCCCCAAGCGCCGCGCCGAGGTGATAGCGACCAAAAAACAAGTCTTAAAAGTCAAGAGACGCAACTCAAGACCCTCAAGGGGCTCAAAGGGAGGACCAGACAGGACATCCAACACCAAATGCAAATCCCACGAAGGGAAGGACCGAACAGGGCGGGGAAACAAATTCAACAGACCCTGAAAAAAACGCGGCATCAGAGCCCCTTCATCCCGCAAATTACGCCAGGAGCCCCGAAAAGCCTAAATAGCCGCCCACTGCACCCGCAGAGAAGCCACCGACAACCCCAGAAGAGCCCCATCCTGCAGGAACTGCATCACCACAAAGAGGTCAGCAACCGTGGGATCAACACCCTTGCCAGCACACCAGGCCGAAAAGACCCGCCAATGCCTAGCATAGGAAAGCAGAGTAGAGGATCTACGGGAAGCCTGCAAAGTAACAGCCAAAGTGGCAGGAACCCCCAACCCAGCTAAGCCCTGCCGTTCAACCGCCAGGCCGTCAGGTGCAACCTCCGCAGAGAATCCAGAGGAAGGGCCGGAAACTCCAAAGGGGACGGAACCAGTGGAAGGACCCACTCCCGGTCGCAACACAGCCCGGACAGGAGAGGAAAGCAATTCGCCCACGGCCAACAGGGAGCCACCAACAACACCTGAGCACAGTCCCTGCGGACCCGCACCAGAAAGGAGCGGAGCAGCGGAAAGGGGGGGAAGGCATACAGCAGACCCCGAGGCCAAGGACAGGTCAAGCCGTCGACCCCCAGAGACCCGGGACACCTGCCCAGAGAACAGAACTGGACCACTTTGGCATTCCCCGGATCCGCAAACAGGTCCACCACAGGGAGGCTCCAATGACTCACCAACTGGACGAACACACCGGGAAGGAGAGAGAACTCCCGAGAGGACGGAATCTCCCTGCTCAACAGATCCGCCCTCACATTGTCCACCCCCCGAATGTAGAGAGCCGACAGACCCAGCACCCAGACCTGAGCCCACTGAAAGATGACGCTGGCAATCAAGTTCAAGGACCGGGACCGGGTCCCCCTGACGGTCGACATAGGACTTCGCCACCAGATTGTCCGTCTGAATCAACACCCAACGACCTTGCAGAGAGTCCTGAAAGTGCACCAGGGCAAGCCAAATCGCCCTCAACTCCCGCCAGTTGGAGGACCTCCGTGAGTGTAGAAGGGACCAGCACCCCTGAACCTGATCCGACCCCAGCCAAGCACCCCATCCGGACAGGCTGGCGTCCGTAGTCACCACAAGCGGAGCCGGAGGAGCCAGCGAAACCCCGGCCAGAAGGTGACGCCGGCAGAGCCACCAGGAGAGCTCCCCCGGATCCGGTCCGACATGGGCAGCAGGGACAGGAGACTCTGAGACCCCGGAGACCAACCCAACAGGATCCAGTTGGCCAGGCGGAGGAGATGAAAACGAGCCCAAGGAACCAGAAACACCACGGAAGCCATGTGCCCCTGCACCCGCAGCCACTGGACCGCCGGAGAAGCCGCCCGGGACATCAAGGCCCGAACCTGGGACTGAAGAGAGAGCAAGCGCTTGTCGGACAAGGTAACAAGGCCGAGCAAAGTCTGAAAACGAGCCCCGATGAACACCATGTCTTGAGAGGGGACCAAAGAAGACTTTCCCCAGTTCACCAAGAACCCGTGCCCCTGAAGAACCTCCAAGGCCCTCCCGATGTGAGCGAGCAAAAGAGACTCCCCCGCAGCAAGAGGTCGTCCAGATGAGGATGAATGAAAACCCCCTCTGCATGAAGGAGAGCCATGAGAGGCGCCAGGACCTTTGTGAAAACCCTGGGCGCGGACCTGAGGCCGAAGGGAAGCACGCAAAACTGAAAATGGGCGTCTCCCACAGCGAACCTCAGGAAACGCTGAGAAGAAGCGGCCACAGGGATGTGGAGATAGGCGTCCTCGAGATCCACGGAAGCCAGGAAGTCGCCAGGTTGAACCAGAGGAATGATGGCCTGAAGGGTCAACATGCGGAAGTGAACGGGCCGAACCCAGGAGTTGACCCACTTGAGATCCAGGACAGGCCGAAAGCCGCCGGTCACCTTCCGCACCAGAAACAGAATGGAGTAGGTCCCCGTCCCCATCTCCGCGACAGGAACCCGGCAGATGGCATTTTTGGCAAGCAAACAGGACACCCCGTCCAGCAGAGCCACCCTGCGGGGACCGGAGACAGGCACCGGAGTCAGCCGAACCCCGAATCCGGCGGAACCAGCACAAAGTCGATCACGTACCCATGACCCACAGTGCTCAGGACCCAGCCATCCGAAACGCCCTGCTGCCACCGAGGAAGAAAATGCCGAAGACGGCCACCCACTGGCAGGGAACCGGCCAGACAGTAGTTGTCAGGGACCCTTCTTGGCAGGGCCTTTAGGCGCGGAGGCAGCGTGCTTGGGAGAAAAACGGGGCTGAAAACGCCGCCTGCGAAAAGACTGACGAGAATCACGCTTAGGGGAAGAACGAGGGGCCCTATTCCAAGGCCTGCCAGACGGAGCCGAACCGCCCTTATAGGGCAAGGCATGCTTCCGCTCCTTGAAAGCCTTCGAAATCAGGGCAGGCAATTGTTCCCCAAACAGAGCCAGTCCATCAAAAGGCAACTTCAACAGAGCCGCCTTCTCACCAGGATCAGCCTTCCAGGACCGGAGCCAGAGGGAACGACGCGCCGCCACCAAAGCTCCAGTGGACATAGCGGAAGACTTGATCACGTCAGACGAAATGTCCGCCAGCAGCCGAGCCTGCTGCTCCATAGCAGCCAGGAGGTCACAGCATTCAGACCCCTCCTGAACCGCGGCAGCCAACTTTTCGAAATCCTGCACCAGAGACTGCGCCGAGTAGGCAGAGAAAAGGCTAGCCCGCAGCGCCAGGTTCCCAGCAGCAAAGGAGCGTTTAAGGCCAGAGTCCACCTTCCTATCAGTAGCATCCGCCGGAGTACAATCCTCAGGCAGAATCGCAGTTTTGCCAATCAGAGTGGCCAGGATAGAGTCCAGTTTCAAACTGTGAGGCAAGGGATCCTCCCCCTCCAAAAGATACAGCTTCTGAAGGAAGCGAGGGACCTGCAACTTATCGATCTCACGCCACTCCTCAACACCATGTCCTTGACCGGACCCTGAAAGGGCATGCCCAACTTGGAGGGAGAAGCATACTGAGGAAAAAGACTCCCATCCCTCTCCCCCAGCTGGAACGGAGGGAACCCCAAATTGTCCCGCACATGAGCCAGCACATCCCAGCGCTCCTCCCTGGAGATATACTTTCCCCAGAGGAGGTAGAAGGACCCTCCTCGTCCGACAGGGAAACAGCCCCAGCAGGATCCAGCGAGCGAGGACGCGAAGGAGCAGCAGGCACCGGACGAGCCAAGAGAGCCTTAGCCACCGCAGCCTCAATCATGCCCTGCACTTCATCCTTGGACATGAGAGGCACATCACCCCCAGAAAGGCCCCGACCCCGAGGGCGCTTGGGGGAACAGGAGAACCATCAGGAGAGGAAGAAGAGGAAGAAGAAACCAGGTTGTTCCTCTTGAACACCCTTTTGCGACCCATGGCAGCAGAGGAATGGAGAAGCAACTCCCCGACACCTAAATGTAGAGAAAAACCCACCAGGAACCCTCCAATGAAAGCCCAGGCCAGGAAATAGCCAAAAACAGGAAAAAACCACAAAAACGCCATCTAAAATAAAAGACCGGGCACAAACCCGTCCTACCAGGTCTCCCAGAAGAGTGCAGTCCGAGAGGAGGCAGCCAAGACAGCCTGACCCGGAAACACAGCCCCATCCACAGGAGGACCGCCAAACAACGCAGCAGCTTCCTGAGCCACCGCTCCGCCCCCATCCACGAGGGAGACGAGGAGAGGAGGCATCGCTAGGAGAACTCCGTAGAGGGCACCGCCGTCGCAGAGAACCAACTCGAAGACTCCCCGGCACCGCCACAGGGAGGAACTGAAGGTAAGTCTCACTAGGGAGACAGAAAGAAACAGGTGGAGGTGGGGGCGGGCAGAGTTTTTATGCTGGGGGTGGGTCTGGGTGGGAGGCGGGGCCTCATTAGTGATGAAGGAAGGCGAGGGAGGGACGGGAGGTAATGGGCCTTACATCAGCAACACCCTGTATACGTATTCAGGGCCTGCAACAGTGGGGCAGGGCACGGGCACAGGCACATCTAACAGCCGTGGCGCATTTTGCCAAGTTGGATACAGGAGTGACTGGCACAAGCAACCACTACTGCATGATGGCCTTGAAGAAATGGAGCGCATTCTGGCTGCCTCTAAGGATGAATGGCTCCAATCAGTTTTTAGCGGTAGGTAGGTGTGCTGAAAGTCCTTTCAACAATATGTAGCACCCCATGTGAGATGACATTATACAAGTTGGCCTTCACCTTGGCATTCTTCAGGGCCTTCAGGGTCAGTGTACTGGTAGGCCTTATAAGGTTTGAGGCTGGAAGTGCATGCTTGAGGCTAAGTGACTGGTACTGCATGACAGGCACATGGCACTTAAGCTTCAGCAGTCTAAAACAGACCGGGATGCAAGGGGCGAACTATCCTGCGTGGCCTGCATATGGCACCAGAGAATTACTTGGTACGCCTGCCATTCAGAACGTGCAGAAGTCTAAGCTTATTTATACACCTGGATGGGTCGTTCTCGGGTAGATTTCAATTTTCCCGGGTATTTTTGAAGGCTGTGCAGTTAGCTGGCCTTCCACTCGATTGCTTCGACACATTCTTTAGAACAGGAGCAACAACAGCCCAACACAGCCTGCAAGGGGCTGACGTAATGAAGCGGAGTAAATAGGAATCCAGAGCATTTAGCAGCTAGGTAAGAATCGATTGGTGTTGATGTGCGACTTGTATAGATAGAAAGGCTGGCAAGAAGATAGTGTGATGGTGACGACGACCCATACATCTCCTGGGCATAGCGGAGTTGAGCTAGGCAACAGACATTCAAAGAACTGGCCCTTATCATCACGGACATAGTTGAAGGGTTGGAATGGAGACAAGTGGTCCCATTAGTGACGAAGACTTTGAAAGGTCGGGCTAGGCCACATGTAGTGTGGGTGTCTCTGGAGGGGGCAATGACTTTATGACGCTAGCTAGGAAACAGTTACTGAACCACATCGGGAAGGAGTTGACTGCAGTCAAGACCTACTACAGACATAGTCTGGTCGGAAATCATTCCCACTTGAATGGTCGGGTGCGAACAGTCGGGGTTGTGGCACAGGTTAGGAGAATGCTCATTGTTTTAAAAGGCAAGTTTTGCAGGAGCGTGGGCTTGGATTTCAAACGGCATGAACTGACCGGCCTGCGGGGATCAGCATATTACATAGAAAACAGAGTTCACCTATCAGGAGTGGGCATGGATTTGCTTCTGCTGAATATCTCGAGGGATATTTGTGTCTGAGGGCTGTTATTGATCGATGTGCAAAGGAGGGATGAAATAGTGGACAGCACCAAAGAGACTTCGCCTCTTTGCAGCGTGGCGGAGAGATGGCGAAATGATAGTGCTAACACCGGCTCCATCCAAAGGGCAGTAGGATGACCGAGGGGGAGGGCGGGCAGAGGGTGTGGTCTCACGTCGGTGAATCTTGGGATGCTTAATGGCTGGGCCACTGGGGGGAGGGTGACTGACTACACAGCGCAGACATGCCACTTGCGGACCGGTCACGATGGGCAAGTTATGGTACAAGTGAAGCCTTGAATCTACCCATCTCACCACAACATACATTACCGATTAGTGTGTAGGTTGATGTTGATCGGCGATTGAAATGCTTTCTGCAGTGCAGTGTTTTTGCTGGAATAAGATACGTGCGTTAAACTGCGGCCTTATCCTCTCCAACCAAGCGACTCCGCGTGATCCTTGCGGGCAGCATTAGTTAGGACATCAAGTGTGCATTGCATAGTTAATCCCCTGTCTATGCAGGTTAATAGCACTTCCTTGAAGGACTGACTTGTACTCTGTCGCTGTTTTTCCGGTTTCATTTAAGAGCAGGGTCAAGACTTTGACACTGTTTCTAAGGTAAACCTTAAAAAACAAAACCAAGGCACAGATCGGGCCAACGCCGAACGAACCCTTAACCGAGCCTGCTGGAGTGTGGAGGTGTCACCGAGAGGGAATGTAAATTACATGGCTTTGCATTCCGCCCTGAAGGAGGTGTGGCGGTGCCAGCATGTAGCTTCGGAGGATTGTGTACAATGCGGAAGGGCGGGAGAGGCTCCCTTCGGATCCACAGCGCAGAACACAAAGGATTTCATGGTGTGCCTCCGATTCTCTAGCAGGACTTGAATTCAGGAACTAGCGAGCACTTTGTCCCACACGTCAAGCCTGAAAGTATTTCAAGCCAGAGAGCGCTCGTGGCCATTTTATTGTGAGATCAGCGCTATTGAACTATTATCGTTTTTGGGGGGGTGTTCTTTAAATGATTCTACACCCTCCACATACTTGATTAGTTAATAGTGTGGTCGAGCGAGACGGCCAAAGCATACAAGTGTTAAGAGAAGTTTTGGGATGTTGGTGGGGGGAGGGGGGATTGAATATGTACCGTTTTTTACTTAAGCTTGCTTAAGTACCGCGGCATTTTTTTTTTAATAAATCTTTTTTGGAGAATACACCAAAGTGTACAGCAGCAAGGTATACCAGAGCGGCCATGTGCCCAAATAGGTTAGATGACAGAGCAGTTTACTTTTTCCACTATCAACCCCGATTCCCCCATTAGTTCCCATTGTCGTGTCCATCCCAGGCAGCTAGTCTTGGGGTGACACCGCCCAGCAGAGTGGATAGGGCTATGCACAGATTTCCCCTGCAGGTGTCCCATTTGCCCCAGATCTCTTCCCATTTCTCAGGGCATCCCCTGCCTTCATAGATGACTTTCTCAGCCACCATGCACCAGTCCATATCTTTCTTCCATTCTCCTAGGGTTGGTGCCGCCGATGCCCCCCACCATCGGGCAACATTGTGTTTAGCAATCAGCATCCCCAAAGTTGCCCAGGTTTGCTCTTTGCGGCTGAGATCAGTTGCGTCCCATATGTTGAGAAGACACCACTTAGGTGAGGGCTGCAGGTCCACCTCACACACCTCCCGCATGCACTTTACGATAGGTTCCCAATACGTTTTCACCGCTGGACACTCCCATAGAATGTGGTCAAAAGTACCATCTCGCCCGCACAGTCTGCGACACTTGGAGTCTAATCCCCGGCCCATCTTAACTAATGTATTACAGGAAAGGTAGGATCTATGGAATATTCTGAGTTGTATTAATCTGAGCTTTGATGACATGGCCACATCTTTTGGGGAGCTAGGGCCTCCAGCCAATCTTCGTCCTCCAGTTCCCTTAGATCAGTGTGCCAGTATTCCGGAGACGTAGGAGAGGGTCAGGGGAGTTATTAATTAGCTTTTGGTATGTCAGGGAGACTGCTCTACGGTCCATGTGTTCGGTTCCAATGGAGATGCTTCTGGGAGGTCGCTTCCCCGCGGAATAGCTGCCATTAGGGCATGTATTATTTTTAGGTATCTAAATGTTTCTGTGGCAGCTAGGTTATATTCCGGTTGCAGTTCCATGAATGGGATGACTTTCCCCCTAGACCATAACCCTAGAGATTCCTATGAGGTCTCCACCACGGCATTGTTGAGTTGTTTTTAAGTGTTCATATTACTGACCTGCTCTGTGCTATTCACTTTATATCATGCAGTGCAAATATTATCAACTATTGTATTCCAGATACATACCGTGAAAAGGCATTATTACAACAGTATCCTTTCGTATATAGCATACCATGAGAGATGACTCGCACGTTTCAGTTTTAGGGCCTTTGAAAGGTATGGCGGCACATCTCACTTTCCATCACAAGGACACTATAGGATACATAATTATCCTCTCCCTGACAGTCCTGAAACTCAATGAATTATAAAGATTGCTGTAAAGCTAATGCTTTAGCTGAGCGAGGCAATTTTTTACCTGTTACTTTGTACATGATTTTCCCATTGCACTATCTTACCCCGATAATCACCATTGCTCCTGCACCTGTGTTCAGAATCCCATTCAGTCAGTGGTCGAAGTGCATTAAAAAACATACTATGAGAACAGTGATGCTGTGTGCAAAGTGGGAGGGGTGAGTGAGCGTTGGGGCAGGGCCAAAGACGTGGTTAAAAAAACAAAATATTCTGTAACGTTTTTCGGTCTTTCACCTTCAGATAACTACATATATAATATAGCACAGCTTAAATGAAAAATAAATGCAAGTTAAGTTAATCAGTGGTAAATGCACTATCATACAGTATGAAACCTCTATTAGTTAATGCACTGCAGAGGTCTGTGTCTATAACCAGAAAACAGAGGAATTGAATCCTGGTTGGTGCAGTGGAGAATAGTTGCTTGTGTATGTTTATTGCTATGAGCTCACAGTCTGTGACAGAAAGCACTGTTAATATGTAAGTCATTATTTTAAACTTGCGTTACACACAGCATAAGATAAGCTGCTACAAAATGTGCAAAAAGGTTTAAGATAAAGTGCTTCCAAAATATAGATTTTAGTAATGCCCAGATTGTACATCGTGCCATTTTTTATATCTGTCAATTAAAAGCACACACTTCACAGCTCAGCCAGTAACTCCCTTGCAATACCACTCAAAGAATAAATCTGTCTCATCAGGAAGCCTCAAGTGATTCCATCAATTAAAGCAATACTGGCTTCCAGGCACCTTTTACATTTATAGAATAACCAGTTATGCACATCTCAATCAGCACTGAACTCAACAGCATCATCATCACCTCCACATCAGCCTTCCTGGACAGATGGCAACATGCAGAGGTCAAACAGCTCCTAAAGAAACCCTCCGCTGACCACCAGCGATCTAAAAAAATTATCAACTGATTTCCCTGCTCCCCTACCCGGCCAAAGTACTCGAGAAAGCCATCAACCAACAACTCACCAGACACCTGGAACAAAAACACTTACTTGAAGCCTCACAATCAGGATTCCGTGCCAACCAGCAAGTTATAGACCCATCTCCCTCCTCCCTGCCTTCTCCAAAATCTTGGAGAAAGCAGTTGTCAACTGTCTTAATACTTGGAGGTAAACAAACTATTACATCCTAGTCAATCAGGCTTACTACCTCACTTTAGCACTGAGACAGCGCTTCTGGAAGTAGTAGAGCATGTTAGAAGCACCCTTAATAAGGGAGGCAAGGCCATCCTGATCATGTTGGACTTAAGCACGGCCTTTGACACGGTTCCCCATCTAAAACTATTTGAACGCCTTCAGGCAATAGGGATCAAAAGCACAGCCCTGAAATGGCTTACCTCTTTTCTAAGCAATCGAATCCAAGAACTATGGCCGCCCCCATTTTCATCGCAAGCTAGAACTTTGACGGTGGATGTTTCCCAGGGATCAGCCCTGAGCCCCATTTTGTTCAATATTTACCTGGTGCCTCTAGCAGCATTGGTAGAGTCAATGGGCGCAAAAGTAATCTCATACGCGGACGATACCCAGCTTCTCTTCTCCTGTGGCAAGGGAGAGGAGCTCGATGGGGAGCTCATCTCACAATGTCTTCCTAAGGTGTTTCGGTGGGTGGCTTGGCATCAACTGAAATGCAACCTGGATAAGACGGAGATCGTGATCTTTGGGGCCACCCATCCCAACTTCTTGAGGTCTTGCTGGCCTAAGGATGCGCCGCAGCCTGGCCCTCCTCAAAGGTAAGGAACCTAGGTATCAAATTTGATGGTACCCTCTCCTTCCAGCCTTAGATACAACCGTTGGCCTGTTCCTGTTTCAGCACTCTTCATATGCTGAAAAGATTCCTACCTCTTCTGTCTGAGTCAGCCAGGAAAACGGTCATTCAGGCCCTGATTATCATGAGACTGGATTATGGGAACGCCCTTTACCTCGGACTCCCTGATTACCTCCTTATTAGACTTCAGGTGGTGCAGAACCTGGCAGCCAGACTTTTACTCAATCTTCCCCCTAGGTCCCATATGTCCGCCCATCTGAAGGCCCTTCACTGGCTTCCAGTGAAAGAGAGGGTGCAATTTAAGGCCATGGTACTAGTGCATAAGGCCTTGCATGAATCAGGAGCAGGTTACCTCAGAGAGAGGATTCATGAATACATTCCAGCTCACACTTTGCGTTCTTCCTCTGCTTACCTAGCAAGAGTCCCCCGGATCCATCGACTTAGAATGGGCGGCAGATCCTTTTCTTATCTAGGACCCTTCAACTGGAATAAACTTCCGAGAGACCTTCGCCTAACCAGTGATCTCCCTGCTTTCAAAAAGAAACTGAAAACCTGGCTTATCAAATATTCTGACTAGGTTTTAAGTCTGTGCCTTAAACCTTGAGCGCCAGGACACTCTTGTGAGTAGCTGTTCTCTGTACAAATTGTTATAACATAACCACAGCACTGAAACTTAGCTGATCACTGCCACAGACGACATGAGATTTCTCATCGATCGCGGAGAAACTGTGACCTTGATCCTCGACCTCTCAGCTGCATTTAAACCGTCTCCCAACACAGCCTCATTGACAGACTTTACAATATCGGCATACAGCAAAAAGCCCTCAAGTGAATCACCTCTTTCCTCACAGGTGTCACACAGAGCATCCGGCTACCTCCCTTCACCTCCGAACCAAAGGTCATCATATGCAGAGTACCCCAATGATCTTCCCTAAGCCTGTTCAACACCTACATGACCCCCCTCACTGACGTCGTCAGATCTCACAGACTCAACAAAATCTCCTAAGCAGACGACACTCAACCAATCCTCTCGCTCACCGAGGACCCCTCCAACATCAAAACCAACTTTTGCAATGTTATGACCAACGTAGCCAACTGGATTAGAGAAACTTGCCTCAAACTCCACTTCGACAAGACAGACCTACTGATATTCTGGAAGAGCGCCTCAGTTTGGGGCCACAGTTGGTGGCCAGCAGAATTCAGACCAACACCCACAGACCATGCACACAATCTTGGCATCATCCACAACAGTGAACTGACCATGAAATGACAAGTCAGCGCAGTTGCCTCCTCCTGCTTCCACACCCTTGGCATGCTCCGCAGAATCTTCAGATGGGCCCCAGTCAACACCAGAAAAAACGTCACATAGGCTCTTGTCACCAGCTGCCTCGATTACGGCAACGCTCTCTATGCAGGCATCTCCTCCCTGCTCCTCAAAAGACTCCTGACCCAACAGAATGCAGCAGTCAGACCCGTTGCCCTCCTCAAACGGACCCACATCACCCCACACCAGAAGAGAAGCCAATTCAAGATCCTCACACACTCCTACAAAGAAATACACAATCAAGGACTGTCGCACATTAATCATCGTCTGAACTTCCACCTACCTGCAAGACACCTGTGCTACGCCTCTCTTGCCCTCGGGAACACCCCCCGCATCCGTCGCAGCCACAGCGAGGGGCGCTCCTTCTAAATTGCCGCCAAGATCTGGAATGACCTGCCCCTCTACCATTCCCGAACAGCACCCTCCCTGGCGGACTTCAGAAAGAAACTCAAGACCTGGCTTTGCGACGGAGTCTTGGCACCTTCAGCGCCCAGATACCTCTAGGGGTGAGAGTGCTGCGCTATACATATGCTGCATGATTGATTGACATTTACATTTCTTTCAGGCAAACAGGCAACCTGGCAGAAAGGCTTGATTTGCTGTCTGCCTGTCCCTCGGTTTCAAAGCACAGGAGACTCCTTGTCTTACATTTCAGGTGAGGCATTTCTGTTCTCGGAATTAACCTTCCCGGGACGGTTCTCTTTTCACAAAAAGTAGGGGAACAATTTTTCTTAAATGAGAAGAGTATGGGCATGCTGTGCCCCTCAGATCCCCTCCACTTAGACCAACGCATTTAGTGACATACAAAAGGCGACTTGCCTCCATCATCTTAGCAAGAAACCTGGACCCCTACGTCACCTTGTTGGAAAAAAGAACAGAAATAAGAGAAATGCAGTAGGTGCTGTGATCAGTGTCTCGCTGCCACTTTTCCAGCTGCACTATTGACAGGTTGTCAGCAGCACAAGAAAATGAACTACGCCACTAACCTTTTCGCAGCGGCCAGCGGGGACGATGGCTAGTTGAGGATTTTACCTATTCTCCTGAACGCAACCCCCAACAGAGTACTAGAACACTGCTGCGGAAGGAAGCACCCTGGGGAAAAGGGAAAGGGATAAAATAACAAACTGTGCTGCAGATATTCTCGTTTTCTCCCTGGTCTGGTCTAGGAGTCAGAATGGCACCCTTTTAGGCTGTAGAACTACAGTGTGAATAGAAAACAAACCGGTATGAGAAGCACCACAAATCAATACTCACAGACTCACTATATATTGTACTTTATGCACATTCTCACCAGGAGCCCTGCAGCTACCTCCCGACTGTTTTGAAATAATCACAGCGAGAGTTTTAACCATATAGACAGCCAATCCAACACCGCAGAAACTGCAGTATAGCTGTCAAGGAGCGAGCAACAGGAATTACCCAGCACCCAGTCACGGTTTCCTGACCGTAAAACTGTGCAGAGCAGTGTGCGCTGTTTGTATTCACAGCGTGAATGCCTACAATGGTAAAAACAAAGTCGCGGTAGGGAAGAAAATGCTCTGGCAAACAGTCATGGTTCCTTGACTGCAGAACTGTGCCAAGCGGTGTGCGCTGTTTGAATTCACAGCGTAAATGCCTACAATGGTAAAAAACAAAGTCGCGGTAGGGAAGGAAGCGCTCCGGCGCTCCTCCCTAATGTTTACCTGACTTTTTCCCCGTATCGGGAGGCCGGGCCAAGGAAACGGGATAAGGAACAGCACCCAGCCACGAGCTCACAACTCTGGAAATCCTCTTGAAGACGGAGAGACGCCGCAGACTTTCTGGTAAGTATCCAGCGGGGAAACACCATCCGCCTACTTCGAAGCCCAGGTTCAAGATTGTCAAGCACTTTTCCCAGGAAGAGGAGGTGCTTAAATAGGGGCAGAGTCACTTATGAAGTTTCTTTCTGTAGCGCCCCACTGCCTGCTGGGAGATGTAGTGCCGCGGGCTCCTGCTCCATTTACACCCGGGTACTAGCATACAAGGAAAGGATTTAAAGGGTGTGTGTGCCTGTCTTGCGGTCTCCCTAAGCGTAATCGCTACAACTATTAATAGCTGTACACCTGGCTCCATCCCTCTCTTTCAGCATGTCAAGGAACCATCATTTAGCGGTAGCCAGAGCTCCAGTGACTGGTGTTCTCGGACCTCATCACTTCCTTCCTCACATTCTGCAGTCATCCTTCGCATGCAGCTGAAATGCCTTTCAGATCATTTCCTGTGAATCATTTGCATTTCCTTTGGATAGGCATTCACCAAAAGCTGATTCCCCGTGTATGAAATCTGCACTTAGACAGTTTCCCCCCCAAAATGAGTGCAGCACCCTGTTAAGCTGATTCAACTGCAGAACGCTTATGTAATCATAGCAAACACACTGACGTCTAGCTTGAACATGGTAACTCCTACGCACAGTGCTTGAATTGGAAATAGAGAAGTGGAGGTTCTCGCTATCCCAGACGCTACTGAGGAGCCTTCGTATTTTAAGTATTTTACATCGGTCAAGAAGTGCAGGTATTCTCCATCTAAAATTAAAGAAGGGCAGGTACTGATTACCTGACAATATCTGCCCATTTGTCAGTACCAGTCCAAGCACTGCCAGAGTATGCAACTCCAAAAACGTTCGTGTTTTGATCCAGCGCTGCTTCATGCAAATAACGCCCGTATGCTGTTGAGGCGGCCTTGGGTGGACCTTGGCTCACAAAGTGCTTCAGAAGGAGTGGGCAGAACAAGTGGAGTTTTACTACGCGAAATTCAGTGGTTACCTAAAATCTCTGTGAGATTCCGCGGAGTTCCTAGAGAGGCAGAATTCCAGTCCTCTGTACAGGCTCGTGCAAATTTTATCTTCCCAGTGGTTAGAACTTAAAAGAAGTTCAGGATTTCTTTTTGTTAAAAGCAGTAATGTTTTTACATAGCGCCGCGAACCGCACTCTTGTTCTAAGGGCTAACAACATCTGTTTAAAACAGCCGCACTGTACAGGAGATTAGTGGCTCCAAAGTCGATCAGTTCATAATATGCTATAAGTCTTATTATCACATTATCACTGTTAATTCACCAGTGGGGCCTGTATTATTCATTCGCACCAGTTTGTTTTCGCACACTATTTGTCAGTGTTACCTCGTGCTCCTGCTGCTTTCGCCATAGTTTCATACTTCTAGCAGTCTAGAGATTCATCCCCGACTCAGAGTGCGAAATAAAGGTGTGTAGTTGTGACCCAGTCATTCCGCTGCAGGCCATCAGTATGGTGGTTCCCATATTCTCGCTTGTTATTTATTTATAATTTGGCCAGTTTGCAGCACTATGGTGTCTCGTCAGCCGGTTTTGTCTGGCATGCGTTACAGGCACATGGGACACTTTTGGGAAACACTGCGAGTGGCCCCGGTTCCGATGGAGCTAAATCCAGGACCTAAAGGCCTTGGGGTTGTAGCATCCTGCCAGTCTAGGCACTCACCCACCAATAAGTACGCCACACACGGAGAGTAGTTTTACACGTCTTTATTCCGCTGTGTGTAAGTCAGAACTCAACATTCTAAATCTTCCATCAACTCATCCCTCCAATGTTTACATCACAGGCCTACGGTATACAGTGGGGACCCAAAAGAGTACCACCATTCTGTTATTACAAAACACTGCATCTCCCGCTTTGAGCAACAGGACAAACATCCTCATTTATGTGTAACTTTACCTTCATTGTTTTAAGTTTCCTAGCCCATGAAATAATGAAGGAAATTGACTTACAATTTCATGATGAGCATTCATATTGTAATTCTCTGATACCAGTCCCATATCAGCTGCAGTACTAAAACACAGCAAACAGACACTTAAAGCTGTTCCTTGAAGTACATGAATATGTGCTTGTACCACATTTTTCTTATTTCATCGTGGCCACAAAGGATCCTTAAATCTTTAAGGATGTCGAAGCAGCCCATGTGTGTATTTTTTGTCTTTGACTTAGTACGTTGTGCTAATGGAGACAGCTCTTGCAGGCTTGAGGACTTTTTCCCTAAGTCCAGAGTTTCCTTCAGCATTCGTTGTCAAAAGGAAACTGACAGACATCCGTCTATTACTCTGAGGTGAGTAGCTTCCTCATCGTTAAAGTAATTGAATATACAGTGTTTCACTAGAACATCCAATCTCTCAACAAATTCTTCAATGATTTCAACCAGTGTCTGGTGTTCTTGACGAAATATGTATCTTTCGTAATCCACATTTGGCCTATTATTAAACCTGACATTCAAGGCTGTTTTGATTTGTTCGTACGTCACTTCGCCTTCTTGTGGTATCTTTTTCATGACTTCTTTCACTCCTTCTCCAGCCATGTTCCTCAGATACTTTATAATGTTTTTTATCATCTTATTCATCTATTACAGCTATGAAATTTTCAAAAGTGTGTATCTATGCAGTCCATCTATGACAATATTGTGTGTTTTGGCAGTATCAAAGGTTGTTGGCAGATTTAAGAATTCAGCAGCCGTATATACATTGGTGGACAGGAGTAGTCTCTCAGGCACTTCGTGTGGAACTTGATTAGATGGAGCCTCTCTAGTGTGTTGTGACGTGCTGGCTTCAGGTTCATCCTTAAGAACTTTGAGTTTGTGTCTTGCGCTGGCTCTCCATTGGAGCTCTTGTGGCAGTTTAACGAGTTGTTCTGGGCCCCTGCGCGGTAGCTTTGGTGGTGGGCCACTTCGTCTCGGGACAACGCCTCATGCACAACCCTGGATCCTCTTCTTGGGTCACTCCGCAGCACGTTCTGGCACAACGATTCGTTAATGGTTTTGGTAAGTAGATAAACCTTGTATTATTCTAGTTTATGAAAGCAGATGACGTTATGATTTTTGGTCGGCTTCATGCTTAAATGTTTCTTTACAACCACCTGTTTAATACTACCCTCGTCGCCAGTTGTAGCGTCCTGCCACCCTAGGCACTCCCCAATAAGTTCGCCACACACAGAGAGTAGTTTTACATGTCTTTATTCCACTGCGTGCAAGCCAGAACTCCACATTCTAAACCTGCCTTAAACTCATCCCTCCAGCGCCTACCTCACAGTCTACGGTATAGATTGGGAACCAAATGAGTTCCAGTGTTCTGATATTACGAGACAATACAGGGGTATCCTTGCTGCTTCAGTGGTCCTGCCATGTGTGCAGGAGTTAGTTCGTTCTGCATTTGCTGTGCAGCAGTCTCACCTGCTCCATCCAGCTGTTCCTGCTGATGGCTCTGCCAGGCTCAGAAGATCTCTCGCAAAATGCTCGACAGGCGCCCAGTCAAGTGAGATTGCATGTTATTGGAATGTAATTAAGAAGTTTTCAAAATCAAAACGAAGAAAAATGCCTACCAGATTTATTTTGAGTGTTCACAATAGCAACTATCTTCTAGCAGTAGCGCTGCTGCTTTATTTGGTTCTTGGTGAAGCATAGCTAAAGTTCTCCTTGCTTGCAGTCACTACGGGGCCGGCGTCCCAGCTGCTTTATAGCGCAGAACTCTGAAGATTGCCGAAGATCAGGTGGGAAAACTAAATATCTGACAGAATCACTTCGGACCATCACTGTGTCGTAAGTGGTCGCTTGCTACCTACTGCTGGGGTCCGGTCCACTAGTAGCTGTACCACAACCGGAGCGGCTTTTTTCAGTGCTGCATAAAGGGGTGCATTCTGCAGTGATAGGTAAGATGTCCTTTTCAGGGCGGGACACTTAATCTAACCAATAGGAGGATTCCCTGACACTTATATCTACAAGCTATGATGCCCCAGCCTCTGAATTGGTATTAAGCTTGGTTTCGATTTTCCCCTCCCTGTCTTTTATTGAAGCTCATCAGAATGCCATTCCTATGATAGGAGTTTTGGCATCTTGGTGGGATGTTGTAAGGGGTGGGCGGTAAACTCCGCCAGGCGGCGGTTGGCTGAGTTTTTGCTGAACTCTGCACTCCAAACGGAGTAGACAAAATTCTGCAAACTCTGCTGGCAGAGCGGAGTTTATGGCCCACCCTTACGCTTAAGCCACACACGTTGATGCAAGCAACTTCTATCATCCTGAAACGACTGAAAGGCTGTTCCAGAACGAACTGATTTTACCTGCACATTGCACACAGATTTATGCAGTAAACTTTTATTGCTATTAAGTTATCTTAATAAATGAATTACCATATTTTCTACGATTGTAAAGGCACAAGGCTCAACACGACTCACCAAGCATGCACGTTCACAGTCATTGAAGATATATATTGTTTGGAAATGAACAACTGATGTCTGCACTTTGCAAATAGTTGAAGGATTATACCAAGAGATGCTATCAAAAATGTAACTAGTTATTGAAATCTGTAAATACTAAATTTTTGTTCGGATGCCTCTGCTGGCATTGTCGAAGGTGAAAAGGCATCTTGCATCAGATCTAATTATACTGAGTAGAAAATAGGCAGGGATACGTTCCATAGATCACAGACAGGCAAACACCACATCGAAGATCCTAGTGCCCCAACTTGCCATTTCAAAAAGCTGACTCATGCCCTCTTATCTGAAAAAATTGCTATGAAGATTTGCCCTGTGACTCATAGCTAAAGATTGGGCATTGTACCAAGGAGCTCAGTACAGCGTCATAGGCCCAGATCGCACCCGTCAGAGCCCGGATATGTCTGGGCTGGGCCACCCCTCTTAGCCCTGAACTTTTTGGGGGATTATTTATTTTACTTATATTCAGGGAAATGCCCAAGGCAAAATCTGTAGCGTCCACTGGTAAGGCAAGCCCCTTGTCACATTCCATTGTTAACTTTTTCACCAATGCAATGGGGGCAGTTGACCAGGAAATTGAGTATGTTGAAGAAATGCTTTTTACTGCCAAAAGATCAGTGTGTGGGAAATTTGATAGCACTGTTAAAACTAAACCCCGTGATATTGCTTCCCTGTTGCCTACCAACAGAGTGCCAAATTATGTGGAAGGGTTACTTACTCTGTATGTTTTTCATCTCTCCATATCAATAGATCAGGTGGTGGATGTAGGCTCTAAATCAAGTTCCAACTGTATGTTCTCCACTCCCAGCCAAGAAGAAAAATTATTCAAAGCATGCCCGTGTGAGAAAGGGAAATTCATGCTTAAAAATTCTGCCTACCCAGGCTCCTGAAATTTTGTATCAGTGGTACCACGGAGGTCAAGGGGGACAGCAAATTTGCCCTCAAATGTCTCAAATTGGAGAATTTAGCTAGCCGAATTAAAAGAACTATTGAAAGACAAATTGTGAACTTGAAAGCAAACACTGGCCATCCCACAAACTGCCTTAAGGCAGATGACATTACTTCAACACTATTGAATTGTGCTTCATGTGGCCACGGCAATGGTGTCCCGGCCGGCACTCTATTGTGTCAGTCCCTCAACACTTCAAATCCTGTTTTATCCTTATCCACAGCACCAGAGGGAAGAAATACATACTCTACCCTCAGATTAGTCCCAGTTGAGAAGTGTTTTGTTCTGCAGTTGCTGCCTGAAGCAACACCTCACACGGTCATCCTTAAAGGTCCTCGCCCCTCCCCCCATTTGGACCGCAAAAGTATGAGGGGTATGACCAACTGGTAAACAAGGTAACTCAGTGGCTTATAGGGAGATCAGGCGATAGTAATTTACTACACAACAAGATAAATATGGTGTGGATAATTCAATGGGTGGGGATTGTGCCGAAAACTGATGCAAATGACTGTGTTATTAGCAACTTTAGGAAGGAATTTATTGTTCACAATCTGCCTTCTAGGCTCAATTCCTCCACTCTGGTATTTAGTAGGATTGAGGCCGTTCCGCTAGACTTTTTTTTATAGACCCTGATGGGCCTGACCCTTTTTGCAGGGTTATCCCCAAACTTTGTTTCTCACTCCTGTGTTTTTCTGACTTCGTTTTGCTGATTTTAGGGCACTTTACCACTACTGACCAGTGCTAAAGTGGAAGTTCTTCCTATGTAAATTGCATTGGTGATTGGTTTATCCATGATTGGCATATTTGATTTGCTAGTAAGTCCATAGTAAAGTGCACCAGGTGTCCCCAGGGCATGCAGATCAAATGCTACTAGTGGGCCTGCAGCACTGATTGTGCCACCCACATGAGTAGCCCTGCAAACATGTTTCAGACTTGCCATTGTAGTGTCGGTGAGTGCCGTTTTAAACTGCCATTTCGACCCACCCACTTGCCAGGACCAAACCTTCTCTTTTACTACATGCAAGTCACCCCTAAGGTAGGCCCAAGGTAAACCCATGGGCAGGGTGCAGTGTATTTAAAAGGTAGGATATGTACTGTTGTGTTTTACATGTCCTAATAGTGAAATACTACTAATTTAATTTTTTACTATCTATTGCAAGGACTATCTCTCCCATAGGATAACATGGGGATTGCCTTGAGGTATCTTTTAAGTGTAATTTCCCATTGAGAGCAGATAGAGATTTGGAGTTTGGGGTCTCGGAACTCACAATTTAAAAATACCTCTTTTGGTGATGTTGGTTTTTAAATTGCATGGTTGAAAATGCCACTTTTAGAAAGTATACTTGAGAGTATCCAGTAGCTACTATTTAAAGTTTAATCAAGAAAAGAGCCAATGGAATAAATTCATAGGCTCTTGTGATTTATTTCACAAATGTTCTGGGTTATTCCGTAAATGCAACAACATTCAATTCATGTCAAACATTAAGGACAACACAAACTAATGACATTTTTCAACATAGGAAATACAAAAACAATTAACAAATATGAAACAATATTTGCAAATGTGTATAATACATTTTAAATCATAATACATTTAGCCCAGTGGGTCTCATTGCCCACCAGGAAAACATAGCATGTCAGACAAGGACACCCTGTCCTTCACTGAAGACCATATTCAGAAACTTATTTCAGATCCTAATCTATTCTCCACTGTCACGCTAAAACACACCACGTCCAAGTCCTGACGAAAACCCCTGACTGCTGACGGGGTTGGAAACGCGTTGACAACAGCGTCTGGGAAAAGCAAACCCTATTGGCTTAGGAGAAGGCTTAATTAATTCCCTCCATAGGTCACTATCAACCAAATTCATGGGATACCCAGAGCTGTGCATACAGGCAGGAGTATGAATAGTGGTAGTAAGCTGTGACTTGCTACTCCGCCTTGATGCTGTTTTTGATTTATGGACTGGTGCTTTATTTACCCCTTTGTGTTTCTGTAATTGTCCTTTTGATTATACACAACTTATTAATCTATTATACACATTTGCAAATACTGTTTCATATTTGTTAATTGTTTTTGTATTTCCTATGTTGAAAAATGTCATCAGTTTGTGTTGTCCTTAATGTTTGACATGAATTGAATGTTGTAGCATTTACGGAATAACCCAGAAAAATTGTGAAATAAATCACAAGAGCCTATGAATTTATTCCATTGGCTCTTTTCTTGATTAAACTTTAAATAGTAGCTACTGGATTCTCTCAAGTATATAATTATTAGTGGTCTAATCCAGTTAGCTTAGGACCCAAGCCTTCCTTAGGTTACAACTTTTAGAAAGTAGGCATTTTCTTGCTTAAACATTCTGGGCTTCTTCCTGTCTGTAGAATTGATGTCTGGTTTAGGATAACGGTTGGGCTCTTGTGCATTCACTCTAGACAGTCACACCAAGGGAGCTGAGGTGTGCCTTGCATATCCTGATGGGCCATCACCAGGCTGATGGGCCGTTCTGTGCTAGATTGGTGGGAGAAGTTGTCACTGACACCTGAATAGGGCTGTGCCTGTCCTCACACAAAGCTGTCTCCACCTCCCCCCTGTAGTGTGTCTGGAGCTAGGTTAGGGAAAGGCAGGGTCTTGTGCACTACAAATACTTTCCTTTGAAGTTTACCTACTTCGAAGCCAGCAAGTGGTATAAGTATTGGACCTCTGACACTTTTATCAGAACACTTCTGGACTGAGGACATTCTCCCAGGAAGAAGAGCTGGATGCTGTAGGAGGGACTGCCACTCTGTCTGTTTCTTTGTTGTGCTGACCTGCTGCTTGTTGCTTCTGACCTAGGAGTGAAGGGACTGGACTTTGCTTTCTGTATCCTGCTTCCAAGGTTTTCGAACGGCTTGTGTGCTTGCCTCCTGTTAAGAAGTCTCAGGGCCATCAAAGATTTCATCTACCAGCCTTCTACTGAGAGTCCTGACTTGCCAAGTGGTGCCAAATCCAGTTCCTGGGCCCTTGGAAGTAAAATCTGGCGAACTGAAGGAGAAGATCCACGCATCGACTCCCAGCGGTTGTTTTTATTGATGCATCGCTACAAAGTTTGACGCCTCGGCGCTGCCAGCACCTGAGCATGGTTCCCGATTGGCGCATCGAACACGGCTTACACCGCAGACCCCAGCTTTCCCTCGCAGCGTGTCAGAAGAACCACTGCAGCATGTGTTTCAAGCACTGCATCACCGAAGTTTGTGACGCACCTCTCGCTTCATTGCTGTGGAACTAACTCAGCGCGTCTGGATTTTTGAGGCATTGTCCTTGGGCACCGATTCCTTCAACGACATTGCCTGGCAGTAAGGATCCGAGGCCACGTGTCCGGAGTTTGACGCATCACCTCCCCTTCCAGTAAGGAACTGACGCATCACCTCACCTGATACTAAAGAACCGACCCATCACCTCCCCTGCGTAGCAGTAAGGAACCAACTCATCACCTATCCTGGCAGTAAGGAACCGATGCATCACCTCCCCTGGGAGTAAGGAACAGACACATCGCTTTGCTTTTCCGGCGCCTTGCTACCCCTGCACCTGTTTCGTCTTTGAAATCTTGACGCATCCAAGGCATTTTGTGCTAAAAGGAACACATTCATAGATTTCTATGGTCTAAACTTGTTTAACCTTAGAAAAGTGATATCTTTACCTTTGTATGTTGGATTTTTGTCATTAGGTCTTGTTTTATTCAGATGAATATTGACTATTTTTCTAAACTGGTGTGGGCTCATTTTGTAGTGTTTTCACTGTGTTGCTGTGTGTGTATGTACAAATGCTTTACACATTGCCTCTGAGATAAGCCTGACTGCTCGTGCCAAGCTACAAAGGGGGTGAACAGGGGCTGTCTTAGCTGTGTGACTCCCTTATCCTGATAAGAGTAAGGGTCGCTACTTGAACAGGGTGCAAACCACTGCCAACTAGAGACCCCATTTCTAAAAAACCATACTAAATGCAGTGGTGTTGGCTCAATTGAACAATACATGGCAGGGGCCCACTTCATCGTTATCTTTTTCTATTGTGTTTGCAAATAAATAGGTACCTTTGACACGCATGAGTCTATGGATTGACAAATAAGCCTTTCATAAATAAGTCCTCTAATTGGGTCTGTTATGAAGTATAGATCTCATTCTGACAAAGGCTAAGGCTCAACATGGCATGTTGAGCCATCATGTCATTTTGAGCCTTAGACTTTGGTCCCTGCCCCTACTTCTGATAATTATCATATCATAACACCCAACAATAGAGGCTAAAGCTGATTATGAATTCCCATAGGTTTGCCTCATGGACTATAGCAGGCCTGGGAACCAACTTAAAAATTCCAGATTGGTTAGGCCATCTAAAACGCTTATGGCCTGATTTAAATCACTGTGCCACTGGAATCAAGCTATCCTGGCTGAAGAGGGGTGAAACCCCAAAACCGGTCCTAGGATGCTTGTTTCCGGTCCAGGGAGGACCTGGCTTGGCAGTTCGGGCTGGACTGTTCCCATGAGGCACAGGGTCAAGACTGATTTGCATATGGCCAGGTCTAAACTGGGGTGGCATGGTGAGCAAAAGAATGATGGATTTAACCCAGATCTCTTGACTGGGGAGAATGTTTTGATTTGTTCTGCATTCCGTCCATCAATTGTGTGTCTTTTGCTTTCTCGCCCTAAGTGCGCCAGGTATGCCCAGACGTGGGTCCTGGGCTCACTGTGCCACTGGAATCAAGCTATCCTGGCTGAAGAGGGGTGAAACCCCGAAACCGGTCCTAGGATGCTTGTTTCCGGTCCAGGGAGGACCTGGCTTGGCAGTTCGGGCTGGACTGTTCCCATGAGGCACAGGGTCAAGACTGATTTGCATATGGCCAGGTCTAAACTGGGGTGGCATGGTGAGCAAAAGAATGATGGATTTAACCCAGATCTCTTGACTGGGGGTGAATGTTTTGATTTGTTCTGCATTCCGTCCATCAATTGTGTGTCTTTTGATTTAAATCCTGGCAGATGGGTTACTCCGTCGTAACGGTGACGTATATCCCGTCCGCTGAAATATAAATACCATTACATTCTATGGGATTTCTATTTCGGCGGATGGGATATCCGACACCGTTGTCACAGAGTAACCCGTCCGCCGAGATCTAAATCAGGCCCTAAGCCTTTTGTTTGGTGTCAGGAAACATTTATATGGGTTTATTTCATATTTTTCCTCTGCGGTCCCCGCACACTCCGGTAGGGCTAAGGGTGGCTCCTTACCCCGGTTTCTCTCCTGTTTGCTGCAATAAATGTGTGGACATACCTGGGGTCACCGCATTTCCAAACATTGGGGTTTGATTGTACCCCTATGATGTTTTTATAAATTTCTACAACAATAACTTTCATCCGAATAGCCTCCATATCATCAGCTGTTTGAGCAGGGAGCTCAAGGGGTCTGTAAGCAAGCCAATGGGTACTGTGTCTCTTGTAAGGGGACTTTAGCCTCTGCCATTGCCAGCCTTCAAGCTCTGCCTGCCTCCTCCCCTTCACACACACACACACACACATACACACGTGGGAATAACTGATATGACAGGTGAGACTTTACCCCATTTTAGTTATACATCTTATCGCAAAGCCCTCAACCTGTTCCTATCCAAATATTGTTTGCAGTTTCCTTTTTTCTACAGCATTCTAGTATTAAGGCCTACTTGTATTGGTAGGGACCATAGCAGTATAGTTGATTTTATGTTGTTCTCACGTGACACGTTGGGGTACAGTCCAAGACAATGTGCACAGTGAAAAGTGCATTGTCAGCCATTCACCTGTGGCCATCTGACCACTCTACCAATTCTCTTTCCTTTAGTTGCAGTTAATAGCAAGGCAGTCCTGTTGAGATGGGACAGAGTTGACTAGGATAATTTACTATTTAATCTGATTTCAAATAATAAAAGGGAGATTTTAACATACTTAGATGAGGGAGCAAGAGCAGAAGACATCCCTGAATGCTATGCCATATATGTGGATCAATCAGGTTTCTTCAGACTGCCTCTTTCAGGCCCGTAAAGTCAAGCTTGCTAGATGGTTTGACACGGACTGCTAGAGGCTCATAGTAACTTGTTTAAAGAGCTCAAATCGGTTCCTAGGAATACGGATAATGTGTGCTAGTATATAAAAGAGCTGTTGCTAATACAAAAGCATTTGCAATGCAATAGGTCTCACATTCACGCGAGCTTAAGCTATTGGCATTGTAAATGACAATGCCTTTTATTTATGTTTTAAAAACCAAGCCATAAATAAAAAGCATTGCCATTTACAATGCCAGTAGCTCAAACTCGCGTAAATGCGAGACCTATTGCATTGCAAATGCTTTTTTCCACTCGCTAAGATTGCCCCTAAGCCCCACCCCCTCATGCGAGGGTGCCAATAGAGGAGGCGAGCGCGGACTGGCTGAGGGAGTGGGCAGCGAAGAAGCCGAAGCATGTTGATAGCAGAAGCGGCTCCTGGTTCAGCGCAATGTCCGTGAAGCAGGAGCCGCGCTTATTATGAAAGTTTAAAAAAAAAAAAAAAAGACAGCGCAGTGTCCCTGAAGCGGGCGCCGCACTCATTATTAAAATAAAACAAAAAAAATGAAACCGAGCGCGGTGTTCCTGAAGCGGGGGCTGCGCTCAGTATTAAAGTTTAAAAATAAATAAATAAACAGAGCGCGGTGTCCCTGAAGCGGGCGACGCGCTCAGCATGCAAATACAAAGAAAAGCAGCCGCCATTGTCCCCGTCAGTGTCAATAAACAAAATAGGGCTCACCCACTTATAATGCAGACCGTGTAACAAGCTAAGTAAAAGATCCAGTCGTTATAGGCGGTAACAAATGCGGACAAGGCGGTACTTCGGAGGGACTAACAAGCCTATTTACGAAACAGAAGCCAGCATTTAAGAAGTACAATGACACAAGCCAATGACAAATATGAGCGGAGAGTGGGCGGGGCTTACACTGCATACTCTATTACAGCATACCTCGCAGAGCGAGCAGCGCATGCGCGCTGCAGCTAGACTCGACCTAAAAAGATATAAGAGAGGATGTCTATGAGTCCTTATTAGCCGCTAGCGAACATAAAGATAATTGCTCATTTTGACAATTGGTCAATCTCCCTTTCTTCAGGGAATCCTTGGAGTTCGGCTCGATGTTGTAATTCCCCCTGATGAATAGATAAAACACTTTAGTGTGGTTTTTAGAACCTCACCTTTGAGTGGCGATTTGACTGTTACTAAGGATATGACAGAGGTGCAGTATGAAGGCTTTTTAATGTAGATTTACAGAATGTGTTGGATCCATCAATAAATGACCTAAGCGAAAGGCACCAGGCCCTGATGGGGTGGCAGGTGATATATTTAGGTAGAACCTCACCCTATAGTCCTTTCTTCTGACCAATGTAATAAAGGCCGTCATCAGATCTGGTCCACCCCATACTTGGTCCCATGCAATTATTGTGCATATTTTTTAAACGGGCAATAAAGGTGATCCTAAGTGCTATTGCCCCATATCACTTATAGATTCAACAGCTAACATAATGGGTAGAATTCTCTTAGATCGTCTGGAGTTGTGGGTCCACAATAACCACATCCTGTCTGATTTACAAATACAAATTAGATTTAAATCCAGCCTTGGGACAGTTTGAACAATACCTCAACGTCTAACTCCTGTTTAACAAATACTCAATAGCCAACGAAGGGAGCATTTACTTAGCACTCACAGACTTAAGTTTAGCTTTTGACCATGTAAACAGCTCAAAGTTATGGGACTTTATGTCCATTATAGGTGAGGAGGCCAATATTATTAGCTTTCTTAGGCAACTGCACAATGAGGTTATCACTAGTGTCAGATATGATCCAAACAGCAAGATTACAAAACCTTTCAAACTTGCTATTGGAGTCCGCCAGGGTTGTGTGCTTTTCTTGTTTGTATTTGCGCTGTATATTAATGGGCTTGATACATTTTTGGCCAAATTCAGCAATGAAGTACTCTGATTAGGAACTTGCCTAGTGCCCACCTGTCCTCTTCCGCGGACGATGCAGTGCTCATAACTCAGATCCCACTTGGGCTACAGAGACTGTTGGACCAATTTTTCATTTTTGTGGTGGACCTAAATCTAACAGTAAATAAGTCTAAGACCCATATAATGGTTATGGTCCAAAATAGTATAAATCCAGGTCTTATGTTGGAAATAATACTAAGATCAGCTCTGTTCTCAGTTTTCCATCCTAGGAGACTCTTATTTGATAATATCTGTAGCGGGAGCCCGCTGGAATCCACGAGGGCGGCTGATTTTGCAAAAGCGTGGAGGCACTATTTAATTTTGCCTCAATATTATTGGGCATAATACCTCTTAAAGAAATGGTGGTGTGTACAAATCTAAATGTTTGTCGATTGCCCCCAATGGTTCTGGGCTTCGGGGTGTGCAGGATGACCGTGCCATTCAGAAGGTAGAGAAGAAGTTCCTGAGAAAACTGCTTGTAGTCCCTCAGAGCACCTCTACTTATATGTGTCATTTAGAATTGGGACTAGACTGTATAGTTGATCACATCAGACTTTGCCCCCTCCTTTTATGGCTGTCTCTCCCGGGCTAAGCAGCAAACTGCTTTTATTCGACTGGTATTGTTGGACTTCTTTAAATTAGGCAATGCCTCGAAGGGTCCATGGTTGGCTTATATTAAAAAAAATCTTAGCTTTATTGTGAACATGCCAGAACTATTCTGTAAGGTGGAGGCTTTGACATCGTAGAAAAACACGCTAAAAGCCTGTTTTTTCCCTTGTACAAAACTAAAAGAGAACACTCCGACCTCTCGAAACGCACTGTGATAAATCATATATTAACTACTACAATTTCTGGCTTGGAGCCATACGTGTACGGGTCCAGAACAGTCATCATAGATATTTATTGACGTGTTTGAGGTTGAACACTGTACACTATATCAGTGTTTCTTAAACTGTGGTCCGTGGACCCCTGGGGGTCTGTAACGCCTACTGAGGGGTCTGCGACTGCTTAGAAAATTAAATAGTATTAATAGATTCATAAAATTTATGTAAATAAAGAAACAACATTTAAAATTGGAAAGTTTAAAACGTTCTGTAAATGTGAAGGAATTTGAAATTAGAAGATCAAAATTAAAGTTGGTATTCTCAGATTGATTTGTGGGATCAGTGCACTTGCATCAAAAAGAATACAATATATGCAATATTAATTAGGAAGTGCTTTTTGGTCCCAACATTTAAGTGTGTCAACTTCTGGCAGTGCACACAAGCCATGTTCTTTATTCAGTCATTACCATCGGTTTATGTTTGCTGGGCGACAGTCAAGTTCATCAAGCATGCAATCAAAATGAGAAATGCTTTAGGACAGCCTTTTGCTTCCATGCTTGCTCAGTTAATTACTGCCCATATTGCACATATTAATCCTTTGTCTTTAGATGGAGAGGCTTTAACTTTACTTTGTATCCCTTATTGTTTTATCAGCTTCGCATGTGACTGTTATTTTCTTGTTTCTTTTTTATAAAGCCATGGTGTATTATGCGATGTTGGACATCATGTATTTTTTTAATGTAATTTTTGTGTGTTTTATGGTTCAATTATTCACCAAATAAACAATATTTAAATTATATATGTTCATTTCCTTTTACTGCTATTTGTCACATTTCTTTTATATAACTGCCCCACTATTGGTGTCTACCATCTTGGTATAGTGAGTGCAAAGTGAAACAAGCATTTACAATGCAATAGGTCTCGCATTTGCAAGAGTTTAGGCTATTGGCATTGTAAATGTCAATGCCTTTTTTTATCGGTTTTGAAAAACAACACATAAATAAAAGGCATTGTCATTTACAATGCCAATAGCTCTAACTCTCGCAAATGTGAGACCTATTTCATTGCAAATGCTTGTTTATATACGCAAACGGGGCATAAGGCGGGGGGCCATGGTGCAAATGCGTCTAGAATTCCATGCAGTGCCAAATCTAGTAATGGAATGAGACATACGTTTGCATGAAATTTTAGCACCAAATGTAAGCAGGCTCAAACAATGGGCAAAAGAAAAATTGCTTAATTTTCCTACTCATGATACCTGTAAATTCCAGTTAATTACCAATATTACGAGTTTTCCCATAGGCTTTTGACTACGAGTAGACATTTGCACTAGAGGGTGCCCCTGGGTCAGACCTCATGTGAGACTCTGCTCACTCACGAGTACACAACTCATCGTCAGTTTTTATGCGCGAGCTCCGGTGATAACATCATTATTGTACAACTTTGTCAATACGGTACCCTGCAAGCTTTCTCCATTCGCGTAACGCAGCACTTCTTTGCACACATTTTAGTGTATCTTGGCGTTTTCTACATAAAGTTCAATTTAACCGTATATATAGAACTACTCGGACAATATCTGTCTCACCCTTTCTAAAGGCCATGCCTCTGTCATCAGATATGTCACATTTAAAATCAACTTGTTCACAATTTACAAAGTGTCACAAACATGCATGATTTTTCAGCGAGAGGGGCGTTGCGTGTGTGATGTCTGCATTTAAGCTAACATCTACTGATGGACGAAGCATTTCTTCTCTTCGTGGCTTTGATGTGAGAATTCACATGTGGGGCTGTTAGACCTGGCATCCTTGGCGTGGGTCTCCCTTCCATTTTTTCGTAATGCCTCCACGGTTGCCGATATGTTTTTGCTGGACTAGATGCTCCTGGGCACTTTGCCGCTGCTAATCAGTGCCAAAGTGGAAGTGCTCCCTATCGTGAATTGATGTATGTATTAGTGACTCCATGATTGGATGATTGGTTTACTTGTCAGTCCCTAGTACCGTGCACTGAGTGTGCCCAGGGCTTGTAAATCCAATGCTGCTGGTGGGCTTGCAGCACGGGTTGTGCCACCCACAGAAGCAGCTTGTAAAGTGTGTCTCAGGCCTGCCATTGCAGAGCCTGTGTGCAGCCTAGGGCTGCCATGTCGACTTGGTGAGTGCACCCACTTACCAGTCCCTAAACCTTCCCTTTACTGCATGTTGGTCACCCCTAAAGTAGGCCCTAGGGCAGGGTGCATTGTAAGTATAAGGTAGGACTTGCCCTGGTGTGTGTGGCATGTCCTAATAGTGAATTACAGCCATTTTCGTTTTTCACTATTGCAAGGCTACCTGCTCCCCATAGGCCAGAATGGGCAGACTGACTATTACACCTTATAGTCAGAACTGACCCAGGGAACATGGTAGAAAAAAGAATTTAGTATGCCTGAACTCAGGATGATAAAATACATCTTTTAGTGAAGTTGGTTTTAACATTCTGTGTTTGAAAATACCACTTTTAGAAAGTGGGTATTTTCTTGCCTAACTATCCAAGCCTGCCTCTGCTAGGTTGTGTATTCCTTGTCTGGAGATTGAGTGACAGGGGCTGGGGGTGGCTACAGGAGACAGGGTGAGTCAGCACAGGGCTGAATAGAAAGATCTGCATCCAGAGTGGAGGGAGGAGTTGCACCTGGGTCTGAATAGGGCTGTGCCTGCCTTCCACAATGCTGGCTCCACCTCCTGCCGGGCGGCTGAGCACTCTGCCCCACATTCTGAAAGGAAAGAAGGAGTCAGAAAAACAAAGTGCTCCAGGACTGACCAGAACTGGTTTTGGGCTAGGCAGAGGCCTCTCTGCCTTCAGAGAACAAAGAGAAACTGTGTATAAAAAGGGGACCAAGACCCCTAGGAAATTAGATCACTTTTGGGAACAAGAAGAAACCTTTGCTGAGGAGCGGAACCAAGAAGAAACTGAGGAGAGACTATCCCTAAGCCTGAAGTGCTGCTTGGGGGATTGGCCTGCAGTGGTTTGCCTGACTGCCAAAGAAAGGAGAAAGGAACTTTTGCTTTACTGTGACTTTCATCAACTTGTGAAGGATCTCCAAGGGCTTAGAAGAGAGCTTGCCCCCTGACCGAAGTCCCAGGAGCATTGGACTTCACCCCTTTGTGAATTGCTGCTGGAAACTCTGTTTCAGTGGCTACAGAGGTAGGGAGCTGTGACCGACTCTCACGACCGACTCGGTGTCCTGTAAGCACCGCATCGAAGCACCGACTCGCCCTGCAACGCACGGCCCTGGTCTCACCGACTCAGTCATCGAGCCGCTGCCTGCACCGCATCGAGGGACAACGCGTCCTGCAACGCTTCGCTACGCCAAATCGAACTGGTCCAACCGACACGGTCACTGCTGCTGAGTTCGAGTCCTGTGACCGCACCGGAGTTGGGCACCGCTCGCACGCTTTGCGACGCACCGCCCGACTCGCACCGCTGTCCGGACTGGATCGACGCCAGCTCCTGAATCCGGCTCCGTCGCCGCACCGCAACCTGCCAGCTCCGCATCGAAGCACAGTCTCGCCCTGCAACGCACGGCCCTGGTCTCACCGACTCCGTCTCGACGACGTCAACGAGCCGCTGCCTGCACCGCATCGAGGGACAACGCGTCCTGCAACGCTTCCATTTTTGCATCGCGACCGCGACGAACAGCCATCCGGCTCGCACGCCTGTGCCTGCCGCTTCAAGAAAAGGTACTGTGACCGAGTCTGTCTACGCCGTGTTGGCCCGCCTCGACGCGGTCAGCTGGATTTGTTAGACTCTGTTTGTTCTCGACATCGCCGTAGCCGGAGGAGGCTACCGACTCGCACAGAACCTTGAATTAAGCCTTTTTGATCAGAACTAAGCACTCTTGACAGTATTGTGGATTATTTTTGTCGTTTATGGTCTTGTGATAAATCTATATAAAGTATACCTATTTTTATAAATATATAACCTGTGTGGTGTCCATTTGTAGTGTTGTCACTTGATTACTGTATGTGTTCACAAATGCTTTACACACTGCCTCTGAACTAAGCCTGTCTGCTCGTGCCAAGCTACCAAGAGGGTGAGCAGGGGTTCTTTCAGGAGTGTACCTACTTTCCCTGACTAGACTCAAGGGTCCCTATTTGGACAAAGGTACCTACCTCTGCCAACTAGAGACCCCCAAATCTAACATTGGTGGTCAGCGGTGAGGATTCTGGACTTGCATTTGTGACTCATGTACAGTGATTGGTGAACACTACTTAGTGAGTGCAGACCAAAACGCAACCACATACTTTTATAGCATTTTTTCTGGGATTTCCTATTTTTGCAACTGCCAAGTTTAATCACTATGGAGAAACCAGCATCAGTAGCCTCAGTTGAGTGTGATTGGGAAGAAGAGAGGCTAGAATGCTACACCCTCAAGCAGCTCAGGCAATTCTGCAAAAAGTTTAAAGTGTCCATGACCGGGCTCTCCAGGAAGGAGGACCTCCAAAAGGCGCTGAGGGCCTGGGTCGAATCCAGGAGTGCCCCAGTGGAGGGGGGCTGAGAATGCAGAAGGGCAGCTGGAGGGGCTATTGGGTCTAGGGGCTGGAAGACCACCTTCCCCAGTAGGTAGCAGTGTTTCTGCCAGAGGACTGTCTCCAGAGGAGTTGGAGGACAGGAAAGAGAGTAGGATGCACGAAATGGAGCTGACCAAGCTCAAGCTGAATGGGCAGTTAGAATTCGAAATGCAAACTAGGAAATTAGCCCTAGAGGAAAAGAAAATGCCGTTTGAACATGAGAAAGTTTTGAGGGAGTTGGAATTGAAGGCCAAGAGCTTAGAGATTACTCCCTCTGGTGGCAGTGTACCGCCTGTGCCTGTTGAAGCTAGGGTGTATATTCCCAAAGATGTGGTGAAGGAGTTTTAAAAAATGATGACATTGGGCAGTGGTTCAAAGCCTATGAGGTAGCCATGTCTTCCCACCGGGTCCCTGAGAAGGATTGGGGAGCGGGGTTGTGGGGACGGTTCCTCAGTGAAGGGCGGGATACCTTGTTGGATTTGCCCTCTGAAGTCTATAATTCGTACAGCCACATGAAGGATGCCTTAATGACTAGGTATGGTTTGACCCCTGAGCTTTATAGGCAAAGGTTCAGGAACTGTAGTAAGATTGAAAGCAGTACCTGGGTTGAATATGTGACCTTCTTTTGCAGAGCCTTGGATGGTTGGGTAAAGGGTAGCAAAGCGACTGATTTTCAGGCGCTCTTTGATTTGATTTCATGGGAGCACTTGTCCAGTAATTGCTTTCCTGAGCTACGCCAGCACCTGATTGATAGTAAGCTGACTAACCCTAAGCAGCTTGCTGAGGAGGCGGACCGCTGGGTGAGTACCCGGGTCCACAAGGGTCACGTGGGAGACTCCGCCAAGGGTGGGCAGGGTCCCCAGCAGAAGAGTGGGGGACAAGGGTAAACAGAGGGAGTTCCATAAAGGGCCCCAAAGTAGACCCCAAGGGAACCAAGGGAAAGGTTCCCAGCCTCCCCTGAGAAGAAGCCAGTGGCCCCGACAGGCCCCCTGTTCACCAGGGACCACTGGTATGTTACAAGTGTGGCGCCCTGGCCACAAGGCAAACGATCCTCGTTGCCCTTTGCATGGAAAACCAGCACCCACTGGTGCAGTCCCCCGGCAGTTGGCTAGTGTAGCCCTGGGGAGGAGTTGGGTGCCCAAGGTGGGGGGATCCCACAGTGTTTTCCCTTGTCTCATTAGGAGACTCTGAGATGGTCCCTAGGACCCCGCTGCCTGAGAACACTAAGAAATACAGGCAGTGGGTGACCATCAATGGCCATAGGGTGGAGGCTCTGAGAGACACAGGAGCCAGTGTGACAGCTGTCAAGTGTCACCTGGTGTCTAAGGAGCAGGTTATCCCTGATGCATTCTATCCGGTTGTTGCCGCTGACAACACAGAGAGTCACTGCTAGGTGGCTCAGGTTCCCTTTGAATGGGGGGTCTCGGGTACTCTTCAAGTAGCTGTGAGGCCAGCCATGCCTGTTGACTGTTTGTTAGGGAACGATTTGGAGAGCTCACCTTGGGCTAAGGTGGAGCGGAGTGCGCATTTAGAAATGTTGGGCTTGCCTGATTGGGCATGTGTGACCACCCGGTCAATGGCAGCGAAAGGTGTTCAAGAGGACCTGGAGCCTGAGAGGGAGGCCCAGGTGCCTGCCGGAGAGAGAGAAGGCAGGGGGCGCGGGAAACCAGCCCCCGAAGTTCCCACGGTCCAGGAGGAGGCAGACCCTGGAGGGGATGCCCTGGAGCCTACAGGGGAACAGGTAGCTGAACTGGGGGACTCTACCTGAGCTGACCCATTGGCAGCAAGAAGGAGGACCCTCCAGGGAAGAGTTCTGCGAGGAGCAGAACGCCTGCCCCTCTCGTGGGTCTGAGGCAACAGGCCACAGACCAGGCAGCAGGTGATCAGTCTGGATCACATTGGATTTACTGGGAGAATGGTCTCCTGTATTCAGAGCCTAAGGTCGCTGAGCCTGGGTCAGCCCGTGTGCTGGTGGTACTCCAGTGCTTCAGAGCCTTCCTACTGGGGTTGGCTCATGATGTACCGTTAGCAGGACATCTGGGGCAGGACAAGACCTTTGACAGGCTTGTTACCCATTTCTATTGGCCCCAGATGCGCAGGAGTGCCGCCACTCACTGCAGGACATGCCAGACTTGCCAGGCAAGTGGAAAGAGTGGGAGGAAGCACAAGGCTCCTCTCCAGCCATTCCCTGTGGTCAGCACCCCCTTTGAACGGGTGGGTATTGACATTGTGGGGCCACTGGACCCCAAGACAGCCATGGGCAACAGGTTTATCCTGGTCTTGGTGGACCATGCCACCCGGTACCCCTGAAGCCATCCCTCTGAGGACAGTGACGGCCCCCGTGGTGGGACGGGCACTGATGGGAATTTTCTCACGTGTGGGATTCCTCAAGAGGTGGTGTCTGACAGAGGTACCAACTTCGTGTCCAAGTACATGAAGTCCCTGTGGCAGGAGTGCGGTGTAACTTACAAGTTCACCACTCCTTACTACCCTCAAGGAAATGGGCTGGTTGAGAGATTCAACCGGACCCTCAAGGGCATGATTATGGGTCTGGAAGAACCCATGAGGCGTAAATGGGAAGTCCTCTTGCCATGCCTGTTGTTTGCATACCGGGAGGTGCCACAGAAGTCTCTAGGGTTCAGTCCCTTTGAGCTCCTCTATGGACACCCGGTGCGAGGACCTCTGAGTTTGGTCAAGGAAGGCTGGGAGCAATCTCCCAGGAAACCTCCCCAGGATGTATACAGTTACATGCTGGCCTTCAGGAACCAGACTAGGCGTTTCAGAGAACTTGCTGAGGCAAATCTGGAAGCCAGCCAGGAGGAGATGAAGCGGTGGTACGACCAGAATGCCACTCTTGTAGAGCTTCAGCCTGGTCAGAAAGTGTGGGTCATGGCCTCTGTGGAGCCTTGTGCGCTCCAGGACAGGTGGACCGGCCCTTTACGGTGGTGGAGCGCAAGAGTCCAGTTACCTATTTGGTGGACTTGCAGTCTCCCAGGAACTCCCTTGCGGGTCCTGCATGTGAACCGCCTGAAGCCCCACTTGGAGAGGTCCCAAGTGGGCATGCTCTTAGCTACAGATGATGGAATGGAGGAGGAGACTGAGCCTCTTCCTGACCTCCTGTCAGCCCAGAGCAAGATGGATCAGTGGAGGGAGTAAACCTCTCACCTCCCTGACACCTGAGCAGCAGGGTGACTGTCGCCAACTGTTGGGGCAGTTTCCTGACCTGGTCTCCCTGGTTCCCAGTGTCACTAACTGGTGCGTCCATGATGTGGACACTGGGGACAGTCTTCCTGTGAAGCACAAGGCTTACAGGGTGACTGACAGGGTCAGAGCCTGCATCAAGGAGGAGGTCTCCAAGATGTTTGCGTTAGGGGTGATTGAGTCCTCTAACAGCCCTTGGGCCAGCCCAGTGGTCTTGGTTCCAAAGGCTGCCGCGCCTGGTGCCGCACCAGAACTCCGGTTCTGTGTGGACTACAGGGGACTGAATTCACGTCACCAGGACTGACGCCCACCCCATCCCCAGAGCTGATGAGCTCATAGATCGGTTAGGGGCTGCGCGGTACCTCAGCACGTTTGACTTAACGTCTGGGTACTGGCAGATCGCCTTGACTGATGGGGCAAAAGAGAGGTCAGCATTCTCCACTCCAGATGGGCACTACCAGTTCCGGGTGATGCCCTTTCGGATGAAGAATGCCCCTGCCACCTTTCAGAGGTTGGTCAACCAGGTGTTGGTTGGACTGGAGGATTTCAGTGCCGCCTACCTGGATGACATCGCAGTGTTCAGTGCCAGTTGGGAAGAACATCTGCGCCACCTCTGGGAAGTGTTGATGGCGCTGCGGAGGGCAGGCCTCACAATCAAGGCGAGTAAGTGCCAGATTGGGCAGGGTTCTGTGGTGTACTTGGGACACCAGGTTGGGAGCGACCAGGTGGCGCCCCTCCAACCGAAAATTGATACCATTCTGGCTTGGGAGCCCCCAAGACCCAGACAGAGGTGAGAGCCTTCCTAGGACTCACCGGGTATTATCGGAGATTCGTCAAGGGGTATGGCAGCATTGTTGCCCCCTTGACAGAGCTGACTTCCAAGAAGCAGCGCAGGAAAGTGATTTGGACTGACACCTGTCAAAAGCTTTTGACACCTTGAAGACTGCCATGTGCACGGCGCCTGTGCTCCAGGCACCCAACTTCTCCAATGAGTTCATTGTTCAGACCGACGCTTCAGAGCATGGTGTAGGGGCTGTTCTATCACAGATCAATGAGGAGGGCCTAGACCAACCTGTAGCCTTCATCAGTAGGAGGTTACTTCCCCGGGAACAGAGATGGAGTGCTATTGAGCGTGAGGCATTTGCTGTGGTCTGGGCTCTGAAGAAGCTGAGACCATACCTGTTTGGGACTCACTTCCGGGTTCAGACAGACCACAGGCCCCTCAGATGGTTGATGCAGATGAGGGGTGAGAATCCAAAGCTGTTGAGGTGGTCCATTTCCTACAGGGGATGGACTTTACGGTGGAACACCGCCCTGGTACAGAACACGCCAATGCTGATGGACTGTCCAAATTTTTCCGCCTTAGCGATGAGAACTCCCTAGGGGTAGGATAGTTCTCCCCACATTTCAGCTGGAGGGGACACGTGTTAGACCTGGCATCCTTGGCGTGGGTCTCCCTTCCATTTTTTCGTAATGCCTCCACGGTTGCCGATATGTTTTTGCTGGACTAGATGCTCCTGGGCACTTTGCCGCTGCTAATCAGTGCCAAAGTGCAAGTGCTCCCTATCGTGAATTGATGTATGTATTAGTGACTCCATGATTGGATGATTGGTTTACTTGTCAGTCCCTAGTACCGTGCACTGAGTGTGCCCAGGGCTTGTAAATCCAATGCTGCTGGTGGGCTTGCAGCACGGGTTGTGCCACCCACAGAAGCAGCTTGTAAAGTGTGTCTCAGGCCTGCCATTGCAGAGCCTGTGTGCAGCCTAGGGCTGCCATGTCGACTTGGTGAGTGCACCCACTTACCAGTCCCTAAACCTTCCCTTTACTGCATGTTGGTCACCCCTAAAGTAGGCCCTAGGGCAGGGTGCATTGTAAGTATAAGGTAGGACATGCCCTGGTGTGTGTGGCATGTCCTAATAGTGAATTACAGCCATTTTCGTTTTTCACTATTGCAAGGCTACCTGCTCCCCATAGGCCAGAATGGGCAGACTGACTATTACACCTTATAGTCAGAACTGACCCAGGGAACATGGTAGAAAAACGAATTTAGTATGCCTGAACTCAGGATGATAAAATACATCTTTTAGTGAAGTTGGTTTTAACATTCTGTGTTTGAAAATACCACTTTTAGAAAGTGGTATTTATTTTCTTGCCTAACTATCCAAGCCTGCCTCTGCTAGGTTGTGTATTCCTTGTCTGGAGATTGAGTGACAGGGGCTGGGGGTGGCTACAGGAGACAGGGTGAGTCAGCACAGGGCTGAATAGAAAGATCTGCATCCAGAGTGGAGGGAGGAGTTACACCCGGGTCTGAATAGGGCTGTGCCTGCCTTCCACAATGCTGGCTCCACCTCCTGCCGGGCGGCTGAGCACTCTGCCCCACATTCTGAAAGGAAAGAAGGAGTCAGAAAAACAAAGTGCTCCAGGACTGACCAGAACTGGTTTTGGGCTAGGCAGAGGCCTCTCTGCCTTCAGAGAACAAAGAGAAACTGTGTATAAAAAGGGGACCCAGACCCCTAGGAAATTAGATCACTTTTGGGAACAAGAAGAAACCTTTGCTGAGGAGCGGAACCAAGAAGAAACTGAGGAGAGACTATCCCTAAGCCTGAAGTGCTGCTTGGGGGATTGGCCTGCAGTGGTTTGCCTGACTGCCAAAGAAAGGAGAAAGGAACTTTTGCTTTGCTGTGACTTTCATCAACTTGTGAAGGATCTCCAAGGGCTTGGAAGAGAGCTTGCCCCCTGACCGAAGTCCCAGGAGCATTGGACTTCACCCCCTTTGTGAATTGCTGCTGGAAACTCTGTTTCAGTGGCTACAGAGGTAGGGAGCTGTGACCGACTCTCACGACCGACTCGGTGTCCTGTAAGCACCGCATCGGAAGCACCGTCTCTCCCTGCAACGCACGGCCCTGGTCTCACCGACTCCGTCAACGAGCCGCTGCCTGCACCGCATCGAGGGACAACGCGTCCTGCAACGCTTCGCTACGCCAAATCGAACTGGTCCGACCGACACGGTCACTGATGCTGAGTTCGAGTCCTGTGACCGCACCGAGTTGGGCACCGCTCGCACGCTTTGCGACGCACCGCCCGACTCGCACCGCTGTCCGGACTGATCGACGCCAGCTCCTGAATCCGGCTCCGTCGCCGCACCGCAACCTTCCAGCACCGCATCGAAGCACCGTCTCGCCCCTGCAACGCACGGCACTGGTCTCACCGACTCCGTCTCGACGACGCCAACGAGCCGCTGCCTGCACCGCATCGAGGGACAACGCGTCCTGCAACGCTTCCATTTTTGCATCGCGACCGCGACGAACAGCCATCCGGCTCGCACGCCCGTGCCTGCCGCTTCAAGAAAAAGGTACTGTGACCGAGTCTGTCTACGCTGTGTTGGCCCGCCTCGACGCGGTCAGCTGGATTTGTTAGACTGTTTGTTCTCGACATCGCCGTAGCCGGAGGAGGCTACCGACTCGCACAGAACCTTGAATTAAGCCTTTTTGATCAGAACTAAGCACTCTTGACAGTATTGTGGATTATGTTTGTCGTTTATGGTCTTGTGATAAATCTATATAAAGTATACCTATTTTTATAAATATATAACCTGTGTGGTGTCCATTTGTAGTGTTGTCACTTGATTACTGTATGTGTTCACAAATGCTTTACACACTGCCTCTGAACTAAGCCTGTCTGCTCGTGCCAAGCTACCAAGAGGGTGAGCAGGGGTTCTTTCAGGAGTGTACCTACTTTCCCTGACTAGACTCAAGGGTCCCTATTTGGACAAAGGTACCTACCTCTGCCAACTAGAGACCCCCAAATCTAACAGGGGCTATTTTAAGAAAACATTTGCAGACGGGCTGCACGGATGGGCATGTTTTGTTCTTATTAGTGGATCGTTTAGGTCGTTACAATCCCATTACAGGGAAATAGACGGTGAGAGCAGAAACACGGCCTCTATCTTATTACATGACCCAGTAGTCCCCAAAGCATGGGACAAGCTCCCCCTCTGAGCTCTCCCTTTCATCCAGCCCCCGTCCATTCACAGATGAGCTGCTTGTCCGGAGGTCAATAAACCCACCCTTAGCTGACGCTCTGGGGCCCTCCCCTTGTCTACAGCTCCCCGGTCCCCCATCTCGGCCCGAGGATCACCGCTCTCAGTACATGAAACGGTCTGTGTTTGCCAACAAGCTACGAGCACTGTGGCATCTCTGTCTAATTAGTCGCCGGGCATGTTAACACCAGAGCCGCAACAAAGGCGGGGGCAAGGGCCATTGTTCGACTTCTGCCCCCAGGGTACGCGCGTGCTGTTAACTATTATTAGCTGTTTATGTGGTTTATAGCCCTCCTTAAATCGAAACGCCCCGTGTCGGGATGATTTTTGTTGGACTGAGCACACTACCGAAACAAGCGAAGCATCCCCTCCAGACTTTATGAAATGGACGGAGTCGGAGGAATTGAAGTAATCTTGGTGTTTTTGACTAATTTGTAAATTGCGCTCTGCTGGCTGCTAGAGTGAGGGTCTGCCGAACCAGTGTTTCCCTGCTGCTGTCTCCTGAGCCCCAGCCCCCTCCTTTGTGATCCTCCGACCTCCGCTGCGGCACCAGTACATGCCATCTACAACAACGCCAGAGCTCACTAAAAACGCCTGCACACACACACAGCTGGAATGGAGCTCATATCAAAGCGCACTGAGAAAGCGCTTGGCATGATGGGATATGTAGTCCCTGTAGCTCGTGCTTTTCGTGCACATAGTGCAGTCTAAAGGAAAAAGAACTACATGTCCCAGAATTCTGTGAAACAGTATTTCATTTCCGTGATGGGTGAAAGGCGAGTGCAGGGAGAGGAGGACAAGGGGGAGATCAATATGAACTATATGGAATAAACACACAGCAATGCAGAAATAGGTGGTGGTGAGCATATAGCACACGGGAGGAGGTGGGAGAAGTGGCAGGAGGGGTGAGGGATGTGGGAGCAGGAAACAAAGAAAAAAACTAGTCCCCCAAATGTGCGTAACTATATAGTAGTTGATCCTTGCTGCTGTGGGAGGAAACCAAAGAGAAAAGGAGGGACAAGAGGAAGGATTGACCACTAGCAGGCAAGTATTTTTAAAGGACACTGAAACAGACAAATGAAAGCAGTGGGTGGGCTCTAAGCCCACATATATATATATATATATATATATATATATATATAAGTATATACTAAAGTATATACTAGAGATCTCGAATGCTCGACCTAAAAATGGCTACCAACTCATTACATAATATGCACCGAATCATATACAGGTACACATCATCGCATTTTTTTTTGCTCTTTTTTTCCTGTTGCTGTTTCGTATCGGCAAACAAGCACTTACTTTTCTTTGCGCATATGCAAGAAAAGTATCAGCAAACGCATGCCAGTGCTCATTTTCTCGTTTTAATGCTCCTTGCAAAGTATTGCACATTAAACTACTGTAGCAAGGAGAGATATGACATTGCACGTCCACAGCAACAGCATACAATGTGTAAGAAGAAAACGAAGTAGAATAGATAGTATGTTGAGCCTACTGTTTTATTTTGTTATTTTATTTATTTTATTTAAATGAACTAAGGGTGCTCTAACCATTGAAACACCTTGCTACCTAGAGGTGTTACTAGAGTGATTGAAGCTACATGCATCCATAAATATGGCACTTGTTTGAAATATGCCGTTAAGAAATAATATGCCGTTATGGTAAAGCAATCAAAGCTTCTTTATTAATAAAAATTCTATCAACCCTTGTTTTGCATAATAGCGTCCCGATGATCAACCATTAATAAAGAAACTTTGATCACTTACTGTACCCATATCGTTGAACTACCTTATTGAAGATATTTTGATTTGTTATATATTTTCTTAAATCAGCAGTCAATTTAACGAAGTGGTGTGCTTCCACAGACCAAAATCTAATGCAGCAGGGTAATGAATTGGTTTGTCTGCTGCTAGTGAATTTGTTAGTGCTTTAAGGAGAGTCGCTGGCAGCCAGTCACTGGAATGTTTTTAGTGGGTTTCCCTGGGATGTTACACTAGTTGCTGTACACTGGATCCCGGCAACGAGTGGTACCCTGCGCGTCTCCACTAGAACTGTACATGGGTGATTGCTATTGCAAAGTGCTTTTCATAGCATAGTCTGTGCTTTCATTATCCGCCATACTAATCCAGTCCAAGGCAAATGTAATTGGTGTTCCACTGTAATTTGATCTATAATTTCACACCCTATGACGTGTCTGCTCATTCAGACCCAGTCGTCTCTTTTTACAGACATGCAATTAAAGTCGAGTATGCAGAGTGCTTGTTCTGCCGCCCTTCGCTGTGGAGATCTGTCCTGCCGCTCGCGATCTATGACAAGTGTCAAACAATGTTTACAGCATGGCTCTAGGCTTTAAACCTATTTAAATATTTTGTAGGAAAAACAGTGGCCTCCTTTGGATGAACGCGACTAAAGCAAAGCAGCAGCGACAACTGTTTGACCTCATTAGTGTACCCAGGGCAACACTTGCTTTTGTTTTACAACGGAGATTACATTGTGATTTTGGATTCGATTGCTGTTTGCGTGGCGGTGTAATCTATTTAAAAGGAAAAACGCTTCTAAAATGGCTTGCGGTTTGTCAGTCCATGTTGTAGATATGTTTGTGGGCCGCAAGATGGGATTCTGGCGTGTTTTCTTCCTGTGCACAGCCTGCCTAGGATCTTTAACAGCTGGCGGGGGCATTAAGTGAGAGGATCACCCCAGCAGTGCACATAATGTAGCCCTGGGGTATTCCAAACCCACGAAGGCTCCAACCACCTCCTCCTCCACAGCTATTCTCTTCTGTGAGGATCTAGGTGCAAAATCACTTAAGAATTCATCTGCAAATACTAATCTGGCCTACAAGGAGGAGTGATGAAGAGGAACACAACTTGTGTATATCTGAGTTATCTAGCCCAGGGGTGTGAAATTTATTAAAATATCTACTTGTCCATGGGGCAGATTGATTCATAAATCTACTTGTCCTGTAATAAAATCCACTTGTCCCTTTTGTGCCATGTGATGTGTGGTGTCGTGCTGGACACGTTCTAGTGTCTCAGCAGACACCAGTTAGTCAGCCACTCCCTTGTGGGAGTGGACACACATGCACCCACACCCATCCATCACAGGCGTCACGAGTGACGTGACCCTGCTAATAAAAGGGCCCGGGTGCACGTGCTCGTGGTCAGTTATAGTACCTCACTACTGTGTCAGTGTGATTCATTGAGCAGCATACGTGCCTAGGGCCCATGACATTACAATGGCGACGAGGCGGGTCTGACCCCGCGTGCCAGCTGAAAGGAAAGAGCCAGAGGTTGCGACATCCCCCACTGTGCTGCCTGCGGCCACTCATGTCTGCAAAGAAGAACAGGCTCGGCACCGCAACACAGCCCTCTGCCTTCAAAAAGGGGCGAACGGAGACTGGCCGTCTCCTACCCCCATCAGTTCCGGTAGAAATAGGAGGGGAAGAGCGCTCCCAATGAGGCACCGACCCCTGCTGCAACAGCTGCCTGATTCCGGTGAGAGCGTGAGCCCCCCGCTACTCCAGCAATGAGCCCGCTGCCGCGCTCAGGCGGTCCCGGCTGTAATTAAAGAGCCTTGCGACCCTCACCGTGTGGCGACAGAGAGCCACCTTGCCACTCCTGAGCAGGACGCAGAACAGCCAACGGCAACCCCGCCTCACTCCCTCTTACCGTGCCAGCGTGAAGCATCGGCTGGTTTGGCGAAGCACCGCGGCCCGGTATCACGCCGTCTGACCAAGCTCCCTGGTCCGTCTCCTGCAGCACCTGCGTGGGTGTGAAGAGTGGGCCCACAATACGGCAGCCCAAGAGAGCGCAGGGAAGAAGAGCGTGTGCCTGTCCTGATGGCCAAACACAGAGTAAGCTGCTGTGGCACCCATACACGTGGCTGCAGTGCCACGTGCTGAGTATACAGCGGACCGCGACGAAGTAGCAGCCCCAATATGCACGCCCGCTGCTACAATGCAACCCATGCAGAACAGGCCTAGCCCATGGCTGCGCACATCGTAGGTGCCACCCCTCCTGCATTTGCCACACTGCGAGGGACAGAACGGCTCAGCTTCAGTAAGCTGCCACGCCCAGGTAGAAGGAAGCTGCCCGGGGCGGAGAAGAGCGGTAGCAACAGCGTCACCTGCCCATGACTCACGGCATCGCACCCATCCTTGGGCGCACCAAGCACTCCTGACGGAACACCGCATGGAAACTCTAAGCCGGCCCTGCAGCCCAACTAATATAAGCCAAGCAACGCTGGTCCACCCACCTGCTGAGTGCCGCAACAACTGATTCCCCATAAACTGCCAGCCAGTATAAAAGACCACTCCAGGAGACACCGAAACAGCCGGCCGAGAAGGTCACACACGCAGAAGCTACTGTCTAGACGCCGACAGATCAGAGGCCCACAGTGTCAGGAAGGCTGCCATGGTCTAGGTGGGGAAACGGCAGCACCACCTAGTGGTGGATCACCAAACTACACCCTGCATCGACACAGGTTGTAAGGAAAATAGCCCGACCGGGCTAGCATCAATGAAGCAACGGCAACCACAAAAGGGCCAGGAGGGCCCTGCAACTTAAGCTGAGCAGCAGCGTGAAAGCACTCATAATAGAAGCCTCTCTGAGCCTGCACACTTACCCAGCACCTCTCACGTAGCGCTCACGAGTTGATCACAGCCTCAGGAAAAGTACAGTGGACTCCTCAAATATCCTGCAGGCCCACCTAGAGGACATGTGCTACCAGGACATATAAAAAAAAGGAGCAAAGGCAGCACTGCCAGCTGTACGCTGACCTGCCTGGCAAAGATGTCAGCTACATGAGCACCGCGGCTACACTGAGTCTGAGGAAGACACAAAGGTAAAGACTTAAGCAAGCCCACACAGAACATGCCACCCTGGCGGTCCAAGAGTATGTGGGGGCCGCGTCCTCACCCCACACAGCAAATGCAGACGAGAGGAGAAGCCCCGTGGCACTGAGTCACTACTTGCAGATCCAGGAGTGGCTCCAGGCTCACGCCTCCGCATAGAACAGCTTACAACCAGAGGGTCCCATGCCAAGTACCAAATTTGAACTGCAAACCTACTACATGGTCAAGCACACACCCCCTGGTAGCTGCCTGTCATGGCAGCGAGGACAGCAGGGATACTAAGCCCGAGCAGAGAGCATTACGAAGTGCAAAGATGCCTCAGCCAAGAAAGCTGCAAAGAGTCGGTTGGAACCCAAGGACATAAAGCCTCAAGAAGCCAAGCCGACAAGCAGAACGCCCCACGACGAGCATGAGTACGTGCGCAGTGCATGCGCACCCTCAGTGACTATCTGATGCCACCACAAGCGAAGAAATGGCTCCACGCCCCAGGTGGTGAGCAGCCACCACCGCAAGGAAGAGGAGCAAGCACGCCAGGTGCCAGAAGGGGCTGCCACGAAGAAGGACCAAGAGCGCAGAGTCCGAGGTGCACCGACGCTGGCACCCAGGAGCTGACAACACAGCAGGTGCCCAGAAGAGAGAGACCTCTCCACAGAGGAGAAGCAATGTTGAAGACAGCAGGGAGATCCTCTATATCTCCACCGCACCCGCGAAGCCCCGCAGTGGGCCAAAAGACAACACAGAGTGTCTTCCCTCAAACTGCCTCAAGACGGAGTCGCCAGTGACCCAAGACAGGCAAGAGGAGAGTCGTACATTCCATGTGGCAAGCTGCCACCGCGACATGTGCTCAGGCGGCACGTGGCCGAACGCCACATCGCACAGCAAGCACAGAGTACGTCACTCAACGTGACCAGCCCCGCCAAGCATGCCTGCACGGATGCATAAGCAAGCGCCACAACGGCGCAGCCTCGAGGCGCAAGAGCGACGCCCTCGAGCGAAGAAGGTGACTTGCCATCCTGGTAGAGGAGCACCACGAAACTCCCTGAAGAGGGAACACAGAAGAAAAATGGCCGGACGCCACCGAACACCCAAGAGGAAGAAAAGAGGAGAGCGACGGGAAGTATCACCCGCATGGTCCAGAGACGAAGTTGGTAGGCCCTGTTGGCCTGTTTGGAAGGAGGTGCATGCTACGGCACCTGGAGAAAGAACCAAGAAGTGTGACAATCTAGTCACCATGGGGAACCGGACGACCGCAGCTGTGCTGGAGAGACCAAGGGGAGAAGAATGAGGACTCGCACCGCCACAAGACAAGAGCACACCCAGAGACACCTGACAGCCACCAAGGCGGACCGAAGTCCCTGGAGACAGCCCCATGGGAGAACCAAACATAAGCCGCAGGAAGCGCTAACCGCGTCTCTCCCCAACGCTTCCCAGTTCGACCGTCCAGTCCCGAGCGTCGGCAGTCTAAGTCAGGCGGCAACCCTGCTCCTGATCGCAGATGCCATGGGTGAAGAACAGCCTCAACAAAACAAAGGTACCCGGCGGCAAAATCCCTCGAGACACCCGCTCTCCCAGCAAGTCGCCACCACCTGTCGTCCAGGTTCAATGGCAGCCACAACATCACTGCCATGTGCATCACCACATCCAACCAAGGAGCGACGTTGTCATCGGGTTGGAGCCTTGCACCTGCAGAAGAACCAAGAGACCGAAGCACCCCCATCAAAATGAGAGACAAAATGTCCAGGGGCTATCCGACAGGCCGTGTGCCCCTTTTCCCGCTGGCAAGCCCACCGACCACTAAGTCACACACCGAGGTGGTTGCCCAAACAGTGTCGTCGGATCCTGTCAGTGTTCATGCAGCAGCCCCCAGGCAGCCCACAAGCAGCCCTGCACAGTCCACACAGTATTGCAGCAGCCCCGCACAAGGGCCTCCAGAACATTCCCACACCCAGGGATCCTCGCACGAGAGATGGTTGAGAAGCAGCTCCACGACAAGGTACCGGGCGGCCTCAGAGGATAACGTCCTGAACATCATCACCATTCCAGCCATGGCCGATTTGGTCATCATAGTGCCCGGACACCTCAAGCAAAGACCCTGCAGCAAGACTCCCCCGACGCTCCTAATGCACCATTGTTTAGTTGACAGACACCAACAGCATCACCGCCAGAGCACACAAGTTCACCCAGCAGTGTGTGAGAGGACATTGATCTGACGGACAGGTTACCAAGGAATCCGGAGTCCATCAACGCATCGTTCGTGCCCAGCAGACTGGTTAAATTATGGATGTGCACCAAGATGCTTGGGTGCTCCCAGCTGAACCTGTCCACTATTGTCCCGCGGACTGCCTCTCTGGAACAAGAGACTGTGTAGTGTCCTATGTGAACAGTTTGTTTCCAGTAGTTGGACTTTGTTTTATTTTTGAATAAGGTTTGGGAGGAATGTGGTGTCGTGCTGGACACGTTCTAGTGTCTCAGCAGACACCAGTTAGTCAGCCACTCCCTTGTGGGAGTGGACACACATGCACCCACACCCATCCATCACAGGCGTCACGAGTGACGTGACCCTGCTAATAAAAGGACCCGGGTGCACGTGCTCGTGGCCAGTTATAGTACCTCACTACCGTGTCCGTGTGATTCATTGAGCAGCATGTGGGCCTAGGGCCCACGACATTACATGATGCTGCGACAAATTATGGCAGCAATCTCATTATGTAAGAGCTCTGAAATAGCCTCTCGGATTATGCCAGGGCTCCTTCCATAGTAGGGTTTGAATCCTAGCAATTCCCTTATGTTTCCACGTTTCCGCAGATCTACATACTGGGGCTGAAGGTAATGGTAAGCAAGAGTTCCAGGGTTGGAATGCCCTTTTGAGCCTGTGCAAACCTACTAACTTGAATGTTTTAATGGTTTTTACCAACTCTTCTCTAATCTTTT